>JACEEZ010003710.1:22084-232084 GCA_016584305.1 Chionoecetes opilio | reverse complement strand
ATCTTGATATACAGTACTGTATGATGTAATCCCAAAACACGTAAAATAGGTGGCAAATTAAGTAAAGATCGGGAACCAGTGCGTAGGCTGAGCCGTGTTTTTGTCGTCCAAGCACCGTCTTGGATTACGAATCCTAATCCAATAACACTTGCTGAAATGTGTGTTATACTACTCTGTGATATTGTTTGCAATGTTTTGCATTGATTATTATTTCGGCTCCTACCAAGCTTGTTGTGTTTTGAAGCAGAAACCAATCCTTTTTCAATTTCGACAAAAAACGGAATTCGTATCCAAGACGGTGCTTTGACGACATAAACACGGCTCAGCAGCTGACAGCCTACACGCTGGTTCCCGACCTTTGCTTTACTTTGCCACCTATTTTACGTGTTTTGTGATTACATCATACAGTACTGTATTTCAAGATGTCAGCTCCATCATGCAAGGGTGTCTCCAGCAGGAAGGGAATGAAATTGAAGAGCCTGAGCTTGCAGGAAAAGATCAAAAGGACAAAAATACGACTTTATGCGACTGACGATATGCAGAGTGTAAGCGAAGAGATGCAGTTATAACATCAATATGCCGAGATACATTATTTTTTGCCAACTTTCTGTTTACATGTTCACAGAAGAGGTTGTGAGGGCATGATATGCCGAGTGAAAACCATGAGATGCAGTTTAGGTGCGGCGGTAGCAGAGTGGTTAGCGTTACCGAGTGGCGTTCTCGAAGACCCGAGTTCGATCCCGAGTGAGACCCATAAATCCACTTGAAATCTTTTTGCACCGTCGAGTGGCCTAAGAACACCCACATGCCCTGTCCATTAACTCTACCTTCGACTGTGAGTGCATGGGAGGACACGGGGCGGCATGAGCCTCTAATCACAGGCGTCACTATAACAATCCTGCCTGCGCCACCACGGGCGAGGGCCAACCATCACAGCCCTCGAGTGAGCCTCCAGGGCCTATCATTCCACCCCTGGAGCTCACTGCCTACATGTGCTATGGGCATAGGTGTGTGTGTGTGTGTGTGTGTGTGTGTGTGTGTGTGTGTGTGTGTGTGTGTGTGTGTGTGTGTGTGTGTAAAAAAAAATAATAAAAAAAAAAAAAAAAAAAAAAAAAAAAAAAAAAAAAATTAGTCTTCGCCATGCCGAGTTATATCAAATTCCGAGTTATACAGTGCCGAGTTATAAGGGTTTTACTGTATATATATATATATATATATATATATATATATATATATATATATATATATACACAGGGAAGTCCCGTTATACGAGCATTCGGTATACGAGAAATCAATGATACGAGCTGAGTAAACTAGGGTCTATTTTCAATATACGAGATCGAAAATCCAATGCTATGACATTCAAACTGGGGTGAGTAAAATTACCAAGCTCAAAATGCGCACCCTATCACGTATGCATCTGGGCTGTATGATGATGTTGTGGTGGCCCCAAGCTTGGGGCCGCACACCTGGCTAATTAACCCTAAAGGTCAAGCCAACACCTTGCATGGACCTGACTCGCGGGTGAAAAGGGGAGTATTGTGGTGGCCCTAAGCCTCACATCTGGCTACTTAGCCCTAAAGATAAAGTCAACACCTGGCGTGGACCTGACTCGCTCGTGACCCAAATTCCTCCAGCACTTCCGTTGCTAGGTTCCCGCCCCGGCTTCCTAGACCAGCTTCTGGCAGTTGCCTACCTACCACCACAGTGAGAGGACACCACTCCTCCTCTCTCAGTTCCTCGTGGCATTCCTCCGCTGTACCTACATATTCCCGCCTAAATAAACCTATGTGTGAACTCTGTGTTTGGTGTAACCCGTGTCTAGCTAAAATGTACACAACCATGTACAATGATTCAGATGCGCAGAGACGAGTTTGTGGGCAGTGAAAGAGGTCTGCGCACCCCTCCCTTGTCCCTTACCTACCTAACACAGCGTTCACACACAAGTTTATTACGGCGGGAATGTACGTAAGTACAGCGGAGTGATGCCACGGGAAACACAGGGAGAGGAGTGATGTGTTGCCTCTGGTAGGTAGGTAACTGCCTGAATACAGGACTCCCGGGCTGGACAAAGGGGGATTTGGTTGACCCCAGTCAGGTCACCCCTAGCAAGGCGTGACCTGAAGGGTAATTAAGCATATGGCGAGGCCTGACCTTTAGGGGTAATTAGACAGGTGTGCGGCCCCAACCTTGGGACCGCTACACTACCCTCTCGTATCACGCGGCGTCCCCTACAGTACAACGTCTTGTACAACCCCGTCCCTCTACACAGTACAACCTTTTGTGTTTTTGTGTGCTATTTTCTCTTTCAGAATGCTTTTTCTACAGAATAGGTAGTACAGTGTGGGTAATATAGACGCTGTGTGTTTGTTGTGTTTGGTATAGTTTATTTTAGCTTGAAAAATATGTCTTTGATTGGGTCCTGGAACCAAAACTATATTTTACCATTAGTTATGTATTTCGCTATACGAGATTTCGCTTTACGAGTATGCCAGGTGGAACCTAACTGCTCTTATCTTCGGGACTTCCCTGAATATATATATATATATATATATATATATATATATATATATATATATATATATATATATATATATATATATATATATATATATATATATATATATATATATATATATATATATACAGGGAGGTCCCGAAGATACGAGCAGTTAGGTTCCACCTGGCATACTCGTAAAGCGAAATCTCGTATAACGAAACATAACTAATGGTAAAATAAAGGTTTGGTTCAAGGACCTCATCAATTTAAAAAAGAAAGAAGAAAAAAGACATGTTTCCAAGCTAAAATAAACTATAGCAAACACAACAAACACACAGCGTCTATATTGCCCACACTGTACTACCTATTCTGTAGAAAAAGCATTCTGAAAGAGAAAATAGCACACAAAATAACATAAGTGCACATTAATTAAACATAAAACATGCATAACAAGCAAAAAAGACGTTGTAACGTATGGGATGCCACGTGATACAAGAGAAGGTAGTGTAGCGGTTCCAAGGTTGGGGCCCCACACCTGCTAATTACCCCTAAAGGTCAGGCCGCGCCATATGCTTAATTACCCTTCAGGTCACGCCATGCTAGGGGTGACCTGACTGCGGTCCCAAGGTTGGGGCCGCACACCTGCTAATTACCCCTAAATGTCAGGCCGCACCATATGCTTAATTACCCTTCAGGTCGCACACCTGCTAATTACCCCTAAATGTCAGGCCGCACCATATGCTTAATTACCCTTCAGGTCACGGATTGCTAGGGGTGACCTCACTGGGGTCAACCAAATCCCCCTTTGTCCAACCCGGGAGTGGTAGGGCGAGCATTTTGAACTTGATAATTTTACTCACCCCAGTTTGAATGTCGTATCATTGGATTTTCGATCTCGTATATTGAAAATAGACCCTAATTTACACATCTCGTATCATCGGATTCTCGTATACCAAATGCTCGTATACCGGGACCTCCCTTTATATTATATATATATAATATATATTATATATATATATATATATATATATAATATATATTAGTGAATGGGTACCGGGTGTTAGCCGGGGGTTTGTGACCCGCCTCCCGGGGTGCTGGCTTCGGCCAACACTATAAGCACTTGCAGACAGCTCTCTCTCCTCCAAGGAGGAGAGAGAGCTGTCTGGTTACAGTGGAGATCCATCTCAGCTGCGTCGATAACTGACGAAATTCTTCAAACAAAAAAACAAAAAATGCAGGGATAAAATAATAAAAATAAAAAATAAAAAATTAGGTGATTATAGAAAATTTCTAGGTCATGCAAATATCAATAAACATAAGATAAATCATGTAAATAAATAAATCTACAGTAAAAATACACAATACAGTACTGTACAGGAGTAGTGTACAGTACTATCAGTCCTACATCTGGCAGCGGCAGCTGGCAGCAGTATCATGATGGCGGAGATTTCCTCCTCCTTCTTGGTGTTGTCTGTAGGGCTGCGAGGACCCCTTGAGGAGCCCTATGATCCTTGGTGATATCCTATGATGCTATCACAGGCATGGTAGCTGGCCTGTCTTCTTCAGGAAGGCACAGGTGAGGCGGATGACAGCGTGTTGTCCTGAGAGGTAGGCAGGGCGCCAGGCGGGGCAGGTCGCTCGCCAGCATGGTGGGCAGGGTTTTACGTCATTACTAGTTATTATACATCGTAGTGATTATTGTGAGCTGTTATATACACGCGTCATTATTTAGGTCAGTGTAGTACCGTGTGTCACCTTAAATAAGTGTTATTTAAAGGTGTTGAGGTGGCGGGGTAGCCAGTGATTGGGAAACATTGTAGCCGTGGACACCCCGTAACACTAACGGAAAAAGTGTCCGTGTGACATGACCTTTAAAGGCCGTGTCAAGCGTCTTGTTGACTTGTGATTGGTCGAGAAGTTTTAGAAACAGTGTCATTGGCTGGTGACGGATGACAAGTTTGATGACTTTGATTACTCGTCCAAGCCAGTCAGGGCCTTCCTACCTGTTAACTACTTAACGAGGGAGGCTTACTGGATATGGTAGTAAGGGCAGGTAATATCTAGGCAGTGGGAGAGCTGGTGGTAGCTGGAGATACCACCTCCGTTGCTGGATCTGGGTCCAAGGCTCAATGGCCTCAGATCACTCGCCAATACAACATTTGGACACAACAAAGAAACCACAATTACAGTGTACAAAGTATATGCTCAGTGATGTCATACTCATTATGTACTCAGTATATGCATAGTGACTATGCTCAGTGATCATAAACGCTCTGCCTGGCTGCCTGAGCCTCTAACCTCACTGACTCACATCATGACGCCCTACCTACCTACTCCAAATTTTTTTTTTTTTTTTTTTTTTTTAAGGTTTAAAAAAAAAGAAAAAAAAGGAGGAGGAGGACGTCTGAATAATGTCGAAGTCTGAATAATGAGGGTCCGAATACGAGAGGGTTTACTGTATATATATATATATATATATATATATATATATATATATATATATATATATATATATATATATATATATATTATATATATATATATATATATATATATATATATATATATATATATACAGTCAAACCTCGGGTTTCGAACGTCTCACTTTTTGAACAAATCGGTTCATGAACATAATTTCAAACTCATAATTGCACCGGTTGCCGTACGATAACTCCGTTGCCGAATAACACTGGCATCACTGTGCACGTCAGTTACGCCGCAATCCTCACTCAGAGAACATCCGTTCCGAACTGTTCTTTGATTTTGACGATTTTTCTTGTGTTGGGCATTATTTCTTCTATTTTTTTAATTCCATAAGCCACCATGGGACCTAAGAAAACTAGTGAAAGCATAAAGGCGAAAAGCTTTAAGCTATAAGTTAGCTTCAAACTATATTAAACTAATAGATAGTATTCAGATGACGTCACACAATAACATATTGGAGGCTCAGACTTTTAAACACCGCCGCCACCTACGTGGGCAGGTCAAAGGTGGTGACGTTCAGGGCGAGTAGTTGAGAGTGTAGCACTATATGGTGTGAGTGGAAGCACAGACACTGCAGCAGAAAGTGTTCAATAGTCTCTGGAACATTCCTACACCAGGGGCAGTGAGGGTCAGGGGACAGACGGAGGCAGTGAAGGTGAACCGTGAGTGTCATGTGCCCCAGGCGTAGGCGAGTGAGGGTGACATCGAGGACGCGGGACTTTTTCCTTATCCACGCCTGGGGGGAAGAGTCACTGCGGTATTGGCCCATGGAGGTGATGTGGAGGGCATCGCCATGCGTGTTGTTCCAGGTGGAGCGGCAGACCCTAGAGATGAGGCGTTTGGCCGCGGGACTGTCAGATAACAGCTGTGTTTACATGTCTTTCCTCCAACAAATACCCAGATGTTGTGGCATCAGTGAATACTATCTATTAAATATTAATGCTATAACTTTCTTCTTTATTCTATTATGGTATGTTATAATATAATATTACATTGCATTTATAGGCATTTTTATACATGAAATACAGCTAAAAAGGTAAAAAAAGGGTCTTTATTTTGGGGGTCAGGAACGAATTAATCCATTTTATATTGATTCTTATGGAAAAATTTGTTTAGGTTTTATAACAAATCGGTTTTAGAACAACTTTTGGGAAAGAATTATGTTAGAAAACCGAGGGCGTGTCTGTATATACTATATTATATATGTATGCATATACACTAAAACCCTTATAACTCAGCACGATAGGGGCTCTGGCCTTGCTGAGTTATTGAATATGCCGAGTTATGCAAATGCCCTCCTGATATGGGGGAAAAAAAAAAAAAAAAAAAAAAAAAAAAAAAAAAAAAAAAAAAACAGTACAGGGAAGTCTCGAAGATACGAGCAGTTAGGTTCCACCTGGCATACTTGTAAAGCGAAATCTCGTATAGCGAAATACATAGCTAATGGTAAAATATAGGTTTGGTTCCAGGACCCCATCAAAGACATGTTTTTCAAGCTAAAATAAACTATACCAAACACAACAAACACACAGCGTCTATATTACCCACACTGTACTACCTATTCTGTAGAAAAAGCATTCTGAAAGAGAAAATAGCACACAAAATGTTGTAGTGTAGAGGGACGGGGTTGTACAAGACGTTGTAGTGTAGAGGGACGGGGTTGTACAAGACGTTGTACTGTAGGGGACGCCGCGTGATACAAGATCAAGCGAGGGTAGGGTAGGTAAGGGACAAGGGAAGGGTGCGCAGACCTCTTCCACTGCCCACAAACTCGTCTCTGCGCATCTGAATCATTGTACATTGTTGTGTACACTTTAGCTAGACACGGGTTACACCAAACACAGAGTTCACACATAGGTTTATTTAGGCGGGAATATGTAGGTACAGCGGAGGAATGCCACGAGGAACTGAGAGAGGAGGAGTGGTGTCCTCTCACTGTGGTGGTAGGTAGGTAACTGCCAGAAGCTGGTCTAGGAAGCCAGGGCGGGAACCAAGCAACGGAGGTGCGGTAGGAATTTGGGTCACTAGCGAGTCAGGTCCACGCCAGGTGTTGGCTTGACATTTAGGGGTAATTAGCCAGGTGTGCGGCCCCAAGCTTGGGGCCACCACATCATCATCATACAGCCCCGATGCATACGTGGTAGGGCACGCATTTTGAACTTGGTAATTTTACTCACCCCAGTTTGAATGCATTGGATTTTCGATCTCGTATGTTGAAAATAGACCCTAATTTACTCAGCTCGTATCATTGATTTCTCGCATACCGAATGCTCGTATAACGGGACTTCCCTGCACTGTAAAAGTATAAAAACAACACTTACCAGTGAATGGGTAGCATAATCTCAAAACACGTTAAATAGTTGGCAAAGTAAAGCAAAGGTCGGGTACCAGCCGGTGGCCGAGCCGTGTTTTTGTCGTCCAAGCACCGTCTTGGATTACGAATCCCAATCCAATAACACTTGCTGAAATGTGTGATATACTACTTTGTGATATTGTTTGCAATGTTTTGCATTGATTATTATTTCGGCTCCTACCAAGCTTGTTGTGTTTTTGTCGCAGAAACCAATAGTTTTTCAATTGCGAAAAAAAACGGTCTTCGTAATCCCTGATGATAATCTCAGCCTACGCGCTGGTACCCGACCTTTGCTTTACTTTGCCACCTATTTTATGTGTTTTGGGATTACATCATACAGTACTGTATTTCAAGATGTCAGCTCCATCATGCAAGGGTGTCTCCAGCAGGAAGGGAATGAAATTGAAGAGCCTGAGCCTGCAGGAAAAAGGTCAAAAGGACAAAAACACGACTTTATACGACTGAGGATATGATGAGTGTAAGCAAAGAAATGCAGTAATAACTCGGCAATATGCCGAGATACATTATTTTTTGCCGACTTTCTGTATACATGTTCACACAAGAGGTTGTGAGGGCATGATATGCTGAGTGAAAAACCAAGAGATGCAGATCTGAGATGCAGAGACTGCTGGGGAGGCGGTAGCAGAGTGGTTTGAGTCACCGGGTTGCATTCTCGAAGACCCGAGTTCGGTCCCGAGTGAGAACCATAAATCCACTTAAAATATTTCTGCACCGTCGAGTGGCCTAAGAACACCCACATGCCCTGCTCATTAACTCTACCTTCGACTGGGAGTGCATCATCAGAGGACACAGGGGGGCGGCATGAGCCTCTAATTACAGGCGTCACTATAAAAATCCTGCCTGCGCCACCACGGGTGAGGGCCAACCATCACAGCCCAAGTGAGCTTCCAGAGCCTACCATCCCAGCCCTGCAGGTCACTGCCTACAGGTGCTATAGGCCAAGATGTAAAAAAAAAAAAAAAAAAAAAAATATATATAATAATAATAATAATAATAATAATAATAATAATAATAATCACATTTTTTACCACCATTTTTTAATACCACATTTTTTGCCAACTGTCTTTTGCCTTGCCGAGTTATATAAAATTCCGAGACTAATACAATGCTGAGTTATAAGGGTTTTAGTGTATATACAGATTTATACATATACAGACATGCCCTCGGTTTTCGAACAGAATTAGTTCCAAAAAGTTGTTCTAAAACCAAATTGTTCTAAAACCGAAACACATTTTTCTATAAGAAACAATATAAAATGGATTAATCCGTTCCTGAACCCCAAAATAAAGCCTTTTTTTTTTTTTTTTTTTTTTTTTTTTTTTTTTTTTTTTATACTTTTTAGCTGTATTTCATGGATAAAAATGCCTATAAATGCAATGTAATATTATATTATAACATTTTTTATTATAACATTGTTTCCATTAACTTTTTTTATTCTCTTACTGTCGTCTTTATAGGGACTGGCAACTAAGCGGGCTTTGTGTTACCTCTTTTTGTTGTGCCCTTGGCCAGTCCTTTGTGATGTGTAACAAGAAACAAAAAAACAAAAAAACATGTTCGGCAACCGGTGCAATTATGAGTTTGAAATTCTGTTCGTGAACCGATTTGTTCGAAAAGCGAGACGTTCGAAACCCGAGGTTTGACTGTATATATATATATATATATATATATATATATATATATATATATATATATATATATATATATATTTATATATATATATATATATATATATATATATATATTTATAGTAGATTGTACAATTTATTTTTGCTAGCAACTACTTCCATCTTGGTGTGGTGGCTTTGTTTTGTCAATTAAGTCTAGTCATCACTGTGAATTTTAGGCTCTCCGAAGCTATAACTCTCTTGGTAGAGATACACAGTGATATACATTAATGTTTATGAATATATCTTTCTGAATACAATGGAAAGTATTTATATTGCACAGAAAGTTTAGTTTGTTGTAGACAAGAAACCAAGCAAATTATTGAGGTTTTTTTTCCTGAACTATGGGAAACACATGATGCCATTTTCTACGAGTGTTAACTCGTATGTCAATAACAGTTTTAAATGTGAAATGTAATCTTTCTGGAATTCATGTTATAGTTTTTATATACAATTTTGTTGTAGTACCAGTTTTGGGTTTTTCCGTACTGCAAACTTAATTAGTTCCAGAAGGCTGTTCAAGGAATGATTTGTTCGAGTACCAAAGAAATTTTTTCCCATAAGGAATGAAGTCAATTGAATAATCGTTTGTAGGGGACCACCAAAAATATCAAATTTAAGAATATTTTTGTACCTTGAAATAAGTTAAGCTTACAAGCTAGCATTGAATAATCTATTACTAAACACAAAATATAGATGAAATAAATGCAAATTTATTATCTTTTTACCTGTAGCTTTGATGAGTTGATGGCGTATGTGGAAGGTAAAGAACCGCTTTCATTCCTTTAGCAACATCAGCTTTTTTGATGGCCTCTTTATTTTTTAGTATCGTAGAGATCGTAGATTTTGCCAAACAAAGCTTGGGAGCAAGAACAGACACGTGGGTACCACTTTTATATTTTGCTATGAGTTCTTTTTTCATCTCTATTGTGATTTTAACCAATTTTCTTTTCGGTTGGCTGTTATCACTAATTTTTGGCCCCATGGTGTCTTATTTATACAAAGAAAGAAAAACTGAATAAAAAAAAACCACAAGACAGTTTTCAGCGAAGTTTAGCAGAGTTGTGCGTTACGCCGCGTGACACGTCTCAGCTCATACAAGTATTAATACAAGTATTAATACAAGTATTAATACAAGTATTGTTCAGTTGAGTGCTGAGCAAACGTTCGACTACTGAACAATTTTTTTTCTCAAAACAAAGCGTTCAAATACCGAATTGTTTGAGTAGGGAGCCATGCAAGTACCAAGCTCCCAGTGTATATTATAATGTTTGGTAATTATTTTTCTTTTAGATTATCATTTCCATTGTTACTGATAAATTGGATTTTATGATTTTATTCTCTTGAATCAAAGTTCAACCTGTATCTTGTTTATATATATAAGTTAAGTCCTGGTTTCAATATTTTCATGTATGGATCTGAATATTTAGATGAATTATGTAGTAGTTATATATATTATTGTTTTTATCAGATATATATCTTAGAATATGTAAAGTATCCTTGTTGGTGGAATTATAGTTAGAGAGTCAGCCAGATGCTTGATCAGATGCATGTGTCACACAACAACCATGTGCACACCACCTTAGAATTCTTAGATTAACACATAGATACACACAACCCTCGTTTTCCCGGACCTCCATTTCCCGGATATCGGATTTGCCGGTCAAAATCCGAGGTCCGGGGATATGTCAGAGTCCCGGACAAATGCCTGGTTCAGTCCATAAATAGACAAAGTTGTCCGGCGGTCCGAGCGTCTCCTGTCACCCCTGGTCGATGTCCGCGCCTCCCGCCAGGTGACAGCATGCTCAGCGGTCGTATTGTTTACATTCGGGCACACAACACTCACAGTTCACCTGCACCGCCTCCGTCAGTCCCCTGACCTCCACTGCCCCTGGTGCATGAACGTCTCTGAGACTATTGAACACTTTCTGCTGCAGTGTCCGCGCTTCCACTCCCACCGTGTAGTGCTACGCTCTCAACTTCTTGCCCTGAACGTCGCCACCTGTGACCTGCCCACCCTGCTGGTGGCAGCTGGCGTCCACCCCTCACAGGAACACGCTGTCATCTGCCTCACCTGTGCCTTCCTGAGGAAGACAGGTCAACTACAGCGCCTGTGATAGCATCATAGGACATCACCAGGGCTCAAAGTGTTCCCCAAGGGATCCTCACAGACCTAAAAACAACAACAAAGTGACGTAAAAGTCCACGGCGGGGTAGTTGATATTGGCGGTTGCCAGACAGTAAATACTAGAATAGGATAAACGTCTGGGGGTGGGTAATAGCCTCGGACTGTTGCGATTCCCGGACGTTTGTGGTTCCCGGACCAGTGCTCCCCCCTAATAGTCCGGGAAAACGAGGGTTGTGTGTAGAAGATAAACATGAAATGTGGAGGTTACTGCTGTACTATTTATATTTAGGCCTTGGATTCACTTTACTATATTCATCCTTCTGGAAAAAGTTCCTCTCTGCACCTAACACATGCATATACTGTACATCATAAAACATACTGTTACAATGTAGGCTTTGCTTTATACTTGGCTTCTACTGCTTTTATTTCTTACTGAAGCAAAGCACTGTCTTCTTGAGACTATGGCTGGTTGCATGCACTTGGTGAAGGTAGTGTTTCTACATTGGAAGGCAATGTTCTTTGATCATCAAAATTTATTTGCAATAGGCACTGAAAAAACTATTTGTGTGGACTCTGCCATGCAATATTGCCCTTTTATAGAGTAGTTCGTGAATATTCTGACAATTGATGATATTATTAGCTTCAGAAGTGTATAAAAATGTCATATATCCCAAATATATATCAAGTATTCACTTATTGCATCTATAATATAATTGTTTCTGCCTTTTGCCTAGACTGGGATAAGTGAAGGTTACAACAAATTATTGTCAAAAATGTGGCAGAAAGATGCCGTTAATACTTGCTTTTGTGGTCTTTGCAGAGCAACCCTGCCTATGGGCATGGATGAAACCTCCCTCAGTGAAGCTAGTCAGGCCCTTGATGAGGCCAATCACAACAGGTAAGTTGAGCTGGTTACTGTGGGTGGCCCTCAGTGACATGCCACCGATGATGAGATTTTACCTGAATGTCTATGTTTCTGTGAAGTGACATTAGTGGATCTTCCTGCAGCAGACACAGCCAGTCCTCGCCAGGGCGGGAACGAGGACATGCAAGAAGACATTCCAGTGCTGATGCACACCAGGAGGAAGGTGAAGAACTTACTGACCAGACTGCTACCCTCACCCTCACCTCAGCTACTTCTCGGGCACGTGCCCAGAGTGACAGCCAACATGACCGCCGTAGAGATGGTCTGTATGCCACTTTCCTTTGCTGTACTTTTTTTTTTAAGGGGAGCGTCTGCCAAAATATCGACTGTGCCATAAAGACATTAGTTTTCATGGAATCTCTGTGAAATTTTTAACATGAATTAGTAGCATTACATACGTCAATATTATGCAACAAACCCCACAGACACATGCACAAAAAGTCAATTAGGTTGTAATTTATCCAAAGAGGGTTAAGGGGCGCATCAGGCACCCCTATCAATAGTGGTGTTCCCCAGGGTTCTGTCCTATCACCCACTCTCTTTCTATTATTCATTAATGATCTTCTAAGTCTAACTCAAAGCCCTATCCACTCCTACGCTGATGATTCTACCCTGCATTTTTCAACGTCGTTTATTAGACTTCCAACTCAACAGGAACTAAGTGATTCACGGAGAGATGCCACCGAGCGCCTAACTTCTGATCTTTCTATTATTTCTGATTGGGGCAAAGTAAACCTTGTTTTGTTCAATGCCTCAAAAACCCAATTTCTTCACCTATCTACTCGACAAAACCTAACAGATAACTATCCCCTCTTCTTCAATGACACTCAACTGTCTCCTTCTTCTACAATGAACATTCTAGGACTATCCTTTACTAAAAATCTGAACTGGAAATCTCACATCTCATCTCTTACTAAAACAGCTTCTAAGAAGTTAGGTGTCCTGTGGCGTTTGCGTCCTTTTTTTTCTCCATCCCAGTTACTTGCTCTCTACAGGGGCCTTATCCGCCCATGTATGGAGTATGTCTCACATGTTTTGGGGGGATCTACTCATATAGCACTCCTAAACATGGTTGAGTCAAAAGCTTTTCGTCTCATCAACTCCTCTCCTCTGACAGACTGTCTTCAATCTTTATATCACCACTGCAATGTTGCTTCTCTTGCTCTCTTCTACCGTTATTTTCATGCTCACTGCTCTTCTGAACTTACTAACTGCATGCCTCCCCCACTCCCGCGGCCTTGCTACACAAGACTTTCTTCTCATTCTCATCCCTATTCTGTCCATCTTCCTAATGCAAGAGTTAATCAGTATGTACTCTTTCATCCCTTTCACTGGTAAACTTTGGAACTCTTCCTGTTTCTATTTTTCCACTTTCCTACGACTTAAATCTTTTCAAGAGAAGAGTGAAGACACCTCCCGAACTAAATTGGCCCACCCGCCTTTCTTTATTCTCTTACTGTCTTCTTTATAGGGACTAGCAACTAAACGGGCTTTGTGTTACCTATTTTTGTTGTGCCCTTGGCCAGTCCTTTGTGATGTAAAGAAAAAAAGAAAAAAAGCTGAGTATACTCCCCTATGAGACTTACTTGTAACTGCTTGCACTATACAAGAAATATGGAGGGAAATAAATAAATTACACATAGATGCAGAGAGAAGTGGCTGGCTAACCTGGCATGAGCTGACCCACCAGAGGCCACATAAGTACTACAAAATGACAAGACAAAATATTGATCATAACAGTATCCTGTCCGGTTACATTTTTTTTCAATCATGGGGGATAGGGGCCATGCCAGAGCTACTGTGGCCGGTGTTGCAGGAAAAAAAGGGTATCTCAGAAATATGGTAACCAAAAAGCTACTGCCTACTGAAATATCATCTAATATAAGGTAAACAATGCTGTTCCTCACCGAATTAGGATTTCCATAATAGAATACATGATCTATCATATCATTGTAATTGAGGTACTACTCCCAGCATTCATATATATATATATATATATATATATATATATATATATATATATATATATATATATATATATATATATTATATATATATATATATATATATATATATATATATATATATATATATATATATATATATATATATACAGTGCTCGACATTAAATTAGTCCGCCCAGGGTGAGGCGGACTAATTATATGTCAAATTTTGCTTCAACATTAAGAGGGACCTAAAATTGAGCCAATGCATTGTGCCGCCTACACAGAGTGGAGTAGTAGGCGGAGCTTCTGAGCCCTCCAAGGAAACCACAGTCAGTTGTTGTCTAGCCGGTGTAGGGATAGTTTTTGTTCCGCGATCCGTCCCTTTTTGTGCTCCCTCTCGACTTGCACCGATGCTCCCTTTGAGCCCACTGTGTTGTCGATATGGGCAAGAATAAGCATTTTAGTGCAGAAACCATTGCCCAGATCATTGCCCTAAACAAATCTGGTAAGCAAACAAAGGCAATCTCCTAACAAATTGGCGTGTGTCCAAGGAGTGTCCGAAGCTGGGTTGCCAAGTTCAACCAGGAAGTAATGACCATACAACCCATATCCACAAGAAGAGGCCTGGCAAGCCCACGAAGACAGATTCTCATTCCCAGGCTAATATAAAGCGTGAATTAGAATCTAATCCACATGTGACAGCAAGGAAATGAAAAGAAAGCAACCCAGACATATTTGGTGCGTGTTCTTGTGGATAGAGGTTGTGATTTTAATCATGCCAACCCTGCTTGCAAGCAATGATTGCCAGAAACTGACAAAAACACTTGAGTTGAAATTGGATTCCTATTATACTTTTTTTCTTTCCAGGAACCAAAGAAAATGGGCAGGGAAGCAGTGGAGGTGAAGAAGATGGGAATGTGACTCCTCCTATACCTCCTCGGCGGAAAGACAAACGAAGACACAACACACCTCCCAGACCGCAGTCAAATGGCCTACCACCTACTCCTAAGGTTCACATGGGAGCTTGTTTTTCCAAGGTAAAGCTATGGACATCAGTGATCTTTGTTACATGTGTTTCATGTTTTCCAGGATATATATATGTACTTTGTGTTAGCAACCAAGTACGTAGTGAGAAATGGAATGGTTTTAAAGTGTAATAAAATGACTCTTGCCAGCCATATCTACTTCCTGGAACGATCTTCAATACTGTTGTCATGGAGTATTGTGAGAATTTAGAGATAACATCATTGGTCACAATTTTTTCTGTACTGTATAGATTCAAGCATCCTTTAGTACAGGATAGTCCAACAATGGGCCTATGGGCCACTTGTGAAGGGCCCACTGCTCGACTTTTTGTGGCCTTGGATCACTCCTTCCTACATAAAGATTTGTTCTGTAAAGAATATTGATTCAGTATCAAAGACTCTAAGGCTTTGTATGTATACTTGTCAGAGGTGTGCACTTCCGCAAACAGCAACAAATGCGGAAGTACGAATTCGTTTGCGGATTTGTAGAAGAGTAAAAAGTTGCGGATTTGCGTTTACGGAAGTACTTCCGCATACGCAAATATGTTCAGAAATTCCCAAATGGCAATGGTGAGTTTGAACAGGATTCCTGCGCGGCTACATGCACTGTATAGGGTGAGTGGTATATGCTAAGGGAGGCTTTCCCACCAGTCAACCATGGCTGCAGTTATCAGTGAGCATTCATAGACAAAGTACGTACGTATACCGTATTTTACGGCTTATAAGACGCTGCATCTTGGAAGACGCACCCTGATTTTGGAAAGAAATAAAAAAAAAAAAAATATATATATATATATATATACAGGGAGGTCCCGAAGATACGAACAGTTAGGTTCCACCTGGCATACTCGTAAAGCGAAATCTCATATAACGAAACACATAACCAATGGTAAAATATAGGTTTGGTTCCAGGAGCCCATCAATTTAAAAAAAAGAAAAAAAAAAGACATGTTTTCAAGCTAAAATAAACTATAGCAAACACAACAAACACACACCGTCTATATTACCCACACTGTACTACCTATTCTGTAGAAAAGCATTCTGAAAGAGAAAATAGCAGACAAAATAACAACTGCACATTAATTAAACATAAAACATGTATAACAAGCAAAAAAGACGTTGTACTGTACGGGACGCTGCTTGATACAAGAGAAGGTAGTGTAGTGGTCCCAAAGGTTGGGGCCGCACACCTGCTAACTACCCCTAAAGGTCAGGCTGCGCAATATGCTTAATTACCCTTCAGGTCAAGCCTTGCTAGGGGTGACCTGACTACGGTCCCAAGGTTGGGGCCGCACACCTGCTAACTACCCCTAAAGGTCAGGCCGCGCCATATGCTTAATTACCCTTCAGGTTACGGCTTGCTAGGGGTGACCTCACTGGGGTCAACCAAATCCCCCTTTGTCCAGCCCGGGAGTGGTAGGGCGCGCATTTTGAACTTGACAATTTTACTCCACCCCAGTTTTAATGTCGTATCATTGGATTTTCGATCTCGTATATTGAAAATAGACCCTAATTTACACATCTCGTAACATCGGATTCTCGTATACCGAATGCTCGTATAACGGGACCTCCCTGTATAAATCTGAAGGATATAAAAACATATTGTCTAAAGGTATAAGTAAATCCATAGGATAAGTAAATCGTTTTGATGAATTCGCCATGGGTTATAATTTCCAGGACTGAAAAAAACTTGTGATACGTGTGACAGCCTGGTGGTAAATGCTGCATCAACACTAGCAGACGATAGGTGACGTTGACGCCAATCTGCCGAGGCAGAAGTTGCCGCGGAACGGCTCCCGCCACTCCTGGTGGCAGACTCATGTAGAGTCTTAGCCTGTGATACGAGTGACAGCCTTGTGGTAAATGATACATCAATACTAGCAGACGATAGGTGGCGTTATTAACGCCAATCTGCCGAGGTGGAAGTTGCCGCGGAACGGCTCCCGCCAGTCTTGGTGGCAAACTCATATAGAGTCTTAGCTTGTGATACGTGTGACAGTCTGGTGGTAAATGATGCATCAACACTAGCAGATGATATATCAACACTAGCTGACGGTAGGTGGTGCTGTTGGTGCCAATCTGCCGAGGTGGAAGTTGCCGCGGAACGGCTCCCGCCAGTCTTGGTGGCAGTCTCATTCCAATATTCATCTTAGAAGACGCATGAGTATTTTTCAGGGTATTTTTTAGGAAAAAAAGTGCGTCATATAAGCCGTAAAATACGGTACCTCCAAACCCTTCTTCCTGCCTCGCTTTGTAGGTATGATGCTTTTGTACCATATTTGTGGTTGGAATTCATATAAGCATTATCTGTGTGATGTTGTAATATCATTGAAGTATCTTAGATATTACTGTAAACTTTGTTAAGTGAGATCCAAGGTCAGTAGATACTAGAAACAATTTTGGCATTGACAGGCTTGGCTGTGACATCACACGTCCCTAGCCGACTCAGTCATGTCTTCCATTATCGTGTGCTCTCACCCAAGATTATGAAATAACCGCAGGATGTTTAGAAAAACTGACCCAACTATCATCTTCATGACACACTTCCATATATAAGAATGTGCATATTTTGAGTAAGGAGAGGGAGGTCAGAGGGCCATAAACCAGTGATACGGACATGGCGAGCATACCCAGAGGTGTGTAAGTATATTCTACATGTGCTGGTGACTGTTATTTGCTTACAGTGACCATGGCTCTGCTGTAGAGCTAAATGATACTTGCAAGGATTGTATTGTGAGTAAATTAGTGTATTGCAGTGATTAAGTGACAGTCTTGACCCTGCATTATCGCAAGTCCGAGGTGCGAGTTTCCCGCCATCCCTTGTGCTGAGCAAACAATTTTGTGCCGTCTGCTCTCTGCCGCACGATGGTTTGTGCTGCACCATGATTACTATGACGCCATGAGGGCAGTGTGCAGCACCTTTGAGGCTGCTCGGCGAGATGCCGGTGGCCTGGGTAGACTTTGTGCGGCTGGCACCACAGCAGTAGGTGATGATACTATGGATGTGGTGGTGACGCGTGCAATCGCGACGCCCGCCAAGTTTAGACCGTTTAACGTCTGTGGTAATTACGGCGGACGCCATGCCCCAGGCCGGTTTTGCCCGGCCAAGATTGCCACGTGTTTCGATTGTGGGAAGGTGGGCCACTTAATGAAGTGCTGCAGGAGCAAGACAAGTACTTCTTTCTCCACCAGCAAGCAGGCTTCCTCAGCCCTACTTTGGTCGGAAGCGTCTTGTGCTGTGATTACAGCAAGTCCCCAAAATTCCTCCCAACTTACGATAGATGTGACTTTAGCCTAGGAGCGTGGAAAGAATGAGCTCCGGACTCCTCCCGGGGCGCAGGTGTGCATCATTGCTGAGCTCTCTTGGCATCAATCCTGCCCGCCTCCACAGCCGTGCTGGAATCTGCGAAGTTGCTCACATGCACCTCCTATGCTTGGGATCAGCTACGTGCCAGATCACCATAGGGGAGCGTTCAACCTGCCAGGAGGTTTACTTCCTTCCAACAGTGAGGCAATTCTACCTCGCGCTACCAGCATGCAAGGTCTTGGTGCTGGTGCCCGACACCTTCCCCCCACTGGGCATCTGCCCCAGTCAGCGCGGGGGCCCGTTGCCCAACATACGCCATTACAATCTGCCCCATGGCTTCCACCCTGGTGTTCACCCTAGTAGAGGAGAACATTAGGAAGCTCGAGTGCTGGCTACTACAACACTTCTCATCAACGGCCTGCAATACTGAGAGAAAGCCCCTCCCAGTCATGGCTGGCAAGCCACACCACATCCACCTCGTGTTGGACGCCACATCACACTCATGCCATACTTATGCAACGGTTCCTCAGCACTGGGAGGTGGAAGTGAAGGCTTGACGAAGACGTAAGGAGGGGGGTGATTCAGTCAGTTTCAGCCGGCGAAGCCACCGAGTGGTGAGCGAGGATGGTGGTGGTGGCCAAAAAGTCTGGCCAGCCCAGGCGTATAGTGGATTACCAGTGCTTCAATGCCCAGTGTCTACGGGAGACCCTCCATACCCAGGCCCCATTCGACATGGTGTCTGGCGTAGCCTTACACTCATACAAAACTGTGTTTGACGCATACTGGAGGCTTCATCAGGTGGAGCTGGATTAGAAAAGTGCCGCCGCACAATTTTCATTACTCTGTGGGACAGGTATCAGTACCTAAGGACGCCAATGGGTCACTGCCCAGCATCAGATGCTTATACAAGAGGTTTCAATGACGCTATATAAGGGATCCCTAGGAAATACAAGTGCGTTGATAACACCCTCTTGTACGACATGGGCATCGAGGAGGCATTTTGGCATGCACTATCAAATATATAACTATCATAACTATCCCCTCTTCTTCAATGACACTCAACTGTCTCCTTCTTCTACAATGAACATTCTAGGACTATCCTTTACTAAAAATCTGAACTGGAAATCTCATATCTCATCTTGCTAAAACAGCTCCTAAGAAGTTAGGTGTGCTGTGGCGTCTGCGTCCTTTTTTTTCTCCCTCCCAATTGCTTGCTCTCTACAGGGGCCTTATCCGCCCATGTATGGAGTATGTCTCACATGTTTGGGGAGGATCCACTCATACAGCTCTCCTAAACAGGGTTGAGTCAAAAGCTTTTCGTCTCATCAACTCCCCTCCTCTGACTGACTGTCTTCAATCCTTAAATCACCGCCGCAATGTTGCTTCTCTTGCTCTCTTCTACCGTTATTTTTGATGCTCACTGCTCTTCTGAACTTGCTAACTGCATGCCTCCCCCACTCCCGCGGCCTCGCTGCACAAGACTTTCTACTCATTCTCATCCCTATTCTGTCCATCTCCCTAATGCAAGAGTTAATCAGTATCTTTACTCTTTCATCCCTTTCACTGGTAAACTCTGGAACGCTCTTCCTGTTTCTATTTTTCCACTTTCCTATGACTTAAATCTTTTCAAAAGAAGAGTAACAAGACACCTCCTGAACTAAATTGGCCTACCCCTCTGTTTTTATTTTATTCTCTTACTGTCTTCTTTATAGGGACTGGCAACTAAGCGGGCTTTGTGATACCTATTTTTGTTGTAAAAAAATGCATAAGACTTAGTGCAGAAGAGCAGAGCCATCTCAGGAATCAGTGCAGAAGAGCAGAGCCATCTCAGGAATCACGCTGAAACCTGGGAAGTTCTAATATTGCTGCACGGAGGTGGTGCTCGTTGGATTCCATCTTGGCTAGGACTCGTACCAACCAACACTTAGCGACTAGCTGCTATTGAGAACTTCCCAATTCCCACCAAGCCAACCATATCTGACATCCGATTGTGGTAGGGGTTTGTCAATCAGGTGGAGGTCATCCCATTCCTAGCCACCGCCCCAGTCATTAGCCCATTCAGAGAGCTCCTGAAGAGGCCCAGCAACAAGCGGGTATATTGGGACGAGCAGCTGCAGGTGAAGTTCCGGCAGGCCCAGGGTACGATATGCCAGTTGGCATAGGACGGCCTTACTTACTACGATAGGACCCGCCCCACGGCAGCCATCACTGACTGGAGCAAAGAGGGAGTGGCATTCGTCATTCTCTAACAATAATGCAGCTGTTCGACAGTAGGCACTCCCTTCTGCTGCAAGGGAGGTTGGTGCCTGGCACTCTGTGTAAGCCGGCACCTTACCTCAGCCGAGTCTGAGTATTCTGCCATGGAGGGAGAGGCACTGGAGTTTGTGTGGTGCCTCAAGAAAGCCAGTTTGTTCCTGTTGGGATGCCCAAACCTCCTAATCAGCATCACACATCAACTCCTCTCATCAAGCTCTTGGGGAACAGGGCACTAACAGATGTGATAAATCCCCGGCTCTTCCTATTCAAGGAAAAAACCCTACAATTCAAGTTATCAAGTACTTACTGGGAAAGAAAAATTCAACCGCTGACTTCCCATTCCGCTACCAGGCCCTGAAAGCAGCCCCGGATACTCACGACAAAGAGCTTGACAAAGACCTGGCGGCTGCGTTCGCTACAGTCACCGTAGCCACCGTACAAGAGGAGGACTGCACTATGGAGGAGACAGTGAGGAGAGCGGCTCCAGATGACCCTGTGTCCCAGATGCTCCACGCCAAAGTCATCTGTGGGGACCGGCAGGAGAGCAAGTCTAGGGAAATTCCCTGCCTTCGCCCATTCTACAGTACCCTCCCGAGTTTCACGCTATCCGAGTTTCGCGATCCTCGAGTTTTGCGCCGAGTCCTAAATTCTTACCTTCTCGACTTTCGTGCACTATCTGCCTGAGTTTCGTGCTGCTTCATACACGTATGTGACACGTCTTCTTACCGTTGGCGTCACGCGCGCTGCCATAGACTTCCTCAGTTGGTTTTCCGTATTCACATGCGTTGGTTATCTTCTTTCACCAGTGTCCTGAACGAGCTTGTAGTCACTAATGATGTCAGGAAATCAAAGAAGTGGCGCTGTAAGATGTGGCTGGAAAGTACCGTATTTTACGGCTTATAAGACGCACTTTTTCCCCTAAAATATACCCTGAAAAATACTCATGCGTCTTCCAAGACGAATGTTGTAGTACTTCCTTAGTACTCAGTACCTCAGTACTTACCTGTTACAAGTATTTAATATACCATAAGACATTCTTATCAACGAATCTGTCCTCACGCTGTGATGTTTACGTTCCGCCTCGGAGGATCGGCTCCAACAGCGCCATCTATCGTCTGCTACCGTAGTGTTGACATATCATTTACCACCAGGCTGTCACACGTATCACAAGCTCTTTTCAGTCCTGGAAATTATCACCCATGGCGAATTCATCAAAACTATTTACTAATACTCGCATACAAGCTAAAATTTGTACGATACGCCAAAGACTACTTTATACTGGACTTGCTACTCATTTTGGGCTATTTCCAGTGGAGGCCAGTTTTGCGATTCCTGCCATTTTCGAACATCACTCCCTTTTCCCTTCCTATGGTTTATCAGTATATATGATATACCGTTATCTTTGTAAATGTTTGTTCTATAATATTATCAAATAAAAAACAGTAAAATGCAATAAAGAAATGCCATTATGAGAGAGTTAAGAAATATGCATGAACTTAATATTCACTTGAACTCATCGCCATTTAATATTTTGTGAGAAAACATTTTAGATGCTAGTGATAGAAAGAAGCGGATTTTCATTAACTTTTCATTGCTATATTTTGTTTTCTGATAAATTAATCATAACCATGCATAAATTAGCGTTAACTAAAAAAATAACATCATCTATCCTATCGGGATAATTACCCGATGGATGATGTTATTTATTTAGATAACGCTAATTTATGCATGGCTCTAATTCATTTATGAGAAAATGAAATATAGCAATGGAAAGCTAATTAAATTTCGCTTCTATTGATATTTTGCATGTAAAAAGTCTTCACGCAAAATATCAAATTGCGATGAGTTTAAGTGAATATAAGTTCATGCATATTTCTTCAGTCTCATAAATGGAATTTCTTTAGTGTATTTTACAGTTTTTAATTTGATAATATTATAGAACAAACATTCACGAAGATAACAGTGTATCATTTATACTGATATGCCATAGTCTACTGTATTCATGGAACATTTTTTACTTGCCGATACGATTGGTGATGTTATTTTTTTAGTTAACGCTAATTTAGGCCTGGTGGTAATTCATTTATCAGAAAACAAAATATATCAATGGAAAGCTAATGAAAATCCGCTTCTTTCTATCGCTAGCATCTAAAATGTTTTCACGCAAAATATTAAATGGCGAAGAGTTTAAGTATATATTGAGGTCATGCATATTTCTTCACTCTCTCATAATGGCATTTCTTTATTGTATTTTACTGTTTTTTATTTGATAATATTATAGAACAAACAGTTACGAAGATAACGGTATATCATATATACTGATAAACCTTAGGAAGGGAAAGAGGGGTGATGTTCTAAAATGGCAGGAATCGCAAAACTGGCCTCCACTGGTCATGGGCGGGTTGGCGCGGGGCACGAGTAGCAAGTCCAGTATAGAGTAGTCTTTGGATACGCCAAAGAACATGGGAACAGAGCAACAGAAAGACCGATGTGCAAGTGAAATACAAAAATTTTCTGAACATATATGAGAAAGGAGTTGAAAAACACATACCACTACATACACCAAGAGAAAAGGAAAAGAAAGAATGGTTTAATGGAAGATGTGAGAGGGCAAAGAGAATAACGGATGAGGCATGGAAAAAAATAAAGAAAAATCAGACACAAAGAAATAAAGAACTATAAATTTACAAGAAATGAATATGTGTGCATAAGGAGAAAGGAAGAGAAGAGTTATGAGAAGGATATACTAATTGAAAAGTGTAAGAAAGAACCCAAACTGTTTTACAGATTTATCAATGGAAGAATCAAGCATAAGGACAAAGTGGAGAGACTGAAGGAAGGTAATATGATATATGAAGATCCAAAAATAATGAGTGAAATTCTAAATATAAACTTTCAGCAAGTATTCACAAAAGAATCAAAATTAAGTGAATTGCAGGGAATGAAAAAAGTCAGAAAGGAGTGGAAAATAAAAATAGAGAAGGAGGAAGTTTGTGAATTGTTGAAGGAATTGGAGGAGAGGAAAGCAATAGGACCAGACGGAGTGTCGGGTTATGTTTTAAAAGAGTGCAGAAAGCAGTGGGTTGAACCAGTATATGATATAACCAGTAAGACGCCTTAGTCGGCGAAGGACGAGCGAGCCCGTAGAAACCCGATAGCAAGGAAATTTGTCTGCTGTCATCTAAACTCCATTTACCTTTGCCTTTTTATGCTGAAACTGTAGGGATTGAGAACGGATAACGGATCAGATGGCGAAGACCGCTTGTCAATCGGAAGCGGGATTCCAAAGATATAAACTCCTGAAAAGCGTGATGGTCGGTCGGGTCGGGTCGGCCGCTTATCCCGGAAAAATCCCGTATCAGTGAGGACTCAAGAGCGCTTCGCGCTCGCTCGTAATAAAGTGCTCATTAACAACAGGAAAAGAGCCAAAAGAGTGGAAGAGAGCAGATATAGTGCCAATACAGTAAACCCTCGCCTATTTGGACCGTCATTATTCGGATTCCGACATTATTCGGACCTTTTTTTTTTTTTTTTTTTTCCTTTTCTTTTCTTTTCTTTTCTTTTTCTTTCTTCTTTGCAATACGGCAGGGTGGCAAGAATTTATGTGAAAGCCCTGATTATCATTATTGCATTATTTCATTATTGCATCCCTAAATGTTATTTACGTCAAAAAAATTGAATTATGAATGTAGAGGTCAAAGTAGTTGGCGTAGTTCCATCGTCGCCATGGGTAAACACATGCGCACAACAAGATCATAATATTCCCCCCTAAAATAACCACAGAAAATGTACATAAACACAAACAGGCCAGTCTTGAAAATATTTTACTCGCCAACTGTTGAAAGTCTTAACGCATTTGTCTCGTCCTGGACGCAAGAAAAAAGTTTCTAAAGAAAACTTTGAATATTATCAAAAGACAGCTAGTGAAATCTCCTACCAAAACAGCAAGATAATTAAAGTCAATAAACCCACAGTTGCTGGGTACAGTGTGTGTAAGGAGCATGTCTCGTTACATCCGTAAAGTCTTGCAATTTCTTAACCCATTGCTCAACCTTTCGTTGAGTAACCCAGTCTCCCTACCAATTTCTTTTGAACTAAAACCGATTTTATATAAGCTGTGAATACGGGTGATCTGGTCTGCAGTCAACTGTGGCTTAGGCCCCATATCCAACTGAGCAAAACCACTTTCCCGAAATGTTTTGGTGACGTTTTAGGAAATCAAGCCGGGACTGACGATGAGAAACAATATGTCCTGGTCACTGACCATTAATGACTAATGATTTGAAAAACTGCAAGCAGGAAGTCAAGGCCGTGAGTGAGTTCCCAGACATCTTTTTTTTCAATCATTCCCCATAGGAAGCGCCAGGAGGGAATTAAAGAAATTTGTCAAGGAGCGTGACGGATGCAAGACACCGCCAACTTCTCTATGTCTTCCACTGTATTATCTACAGATTTTTTGAATTTTTTGCCCGAATTTCTCAGATTTATGTAAATTTTGCAACACTGCTTTTTAGGCGCGCCTCTGTTTTCTTATGGTAAACACCTCATTACCCGGTCTGTGTTCGGACAATGGCGAAAGAGTTTGTGGCTTTTGGGGCTGTTCCTGGCCTCCTGGAGGTGCTGTTGTTCCTCTGCTTTATCCTGGCTGTATTCCTGATTCCCCCACCTGTGAAGCGATTGAAAAAGGTATTGTCTCTGGAGGTGAAGCGGGAAATTCTTCAAAGGATTGACGAAGGTTGGTCTAGTTCTAGGATCATGGCACACTATGATCTTGCTAAGTCTACCCTTTCTGATATTAGGAGATCTAAAGATAAGCTCTTGGGTTATTTTGCTGAATTTTCTTTTGCTTCTAAGACTGGAAGAAAAGGCGTAAGGAAGGTTATGGCTAAACCATTGTCAGTAGAATTAGATGAATGTGTTAAGCAGTGGTTCTTGCAACATCGTACTAGGGGTGTGATGGTTCGTTGTTTGGAGATGAAGATGGCTGCTGAGAAACTTGCTGGAGAGATAGGTCTGCCAAATTTCAAGGCATCTGATGGTTGGCTTTATCGTTTCAAACTTCGACATGGTCTTACCAAGCGTAAGTCTTGTGGTGAAAGTTTGGATGCCTGGGAAGAGCATGCAGAGGAATTTCGGCAGACATTTAAGGATTTGATTAAGAAGGAAAATCTTTTACTTGAGCAAATCTACAATGCTGACGAAACAGGCCTTTACTATCGCTCAATCCCCGAGAACACCCTGGCCAGTGAGAAGGAGAAATCTGTGTCCGGTCGAAAACGGTGCAAGTCGCGCGTGTCTGTGATGTGTTGTGCTAATGCTGCAGGCACTCACCGCCTGACTCCTGTGGTGATAGGCAAGGCAAAACAGCTGCGTTGTCTCCGTGGGATAATGAATAATCTCCCAGTTGTTTATGACCATTCAAAGAAGGCTTGGTTTACTCCCAAGATCTTCAAGGATTGGTTTTATAAACATCTGGTGCCAGAGATTATTAGTTTTCAGACGGAAGTCCTGCACTACAGCCGCGACCGAGTCCGAGCTCTCCTTCTCCTCGACAATGCAGCCGCGCATCACGTCGAGAGTGAGTTGGTTGGTGATAAAGGTCGTATCAGGGTCTTGTATTTGCCTCCTAATACGACTTCACTCATTCAACCAATGGACCAGGGTATTATCGTGGCTATGAAACGGCCGTACCGGCGGAGGTTTTTAGAGCAGGTAATGGTGGGGATTGACGAGGAAGACAGGGATGTTGGCCAGCTGACACTCGACAACCTGCGCAAGTATGATCTCAAATCTGGCATTTTCAACCTGGCTCGTTCTTGGAAGGATGTTTCAGCCAGCACCCTGTCTAATGGCTGGAATCGTCTGATTCGTGGCACTGATCCAGTGATTGAATTTGAGGGATTTGAGACTGCTAACTTGCACCGCCACATTGTGCAGGCTGGGGAGACAGCAACCGAAGAAGATAGCGACCGAAGAAGATGTTAGTGATTGGTTGGATGGTGATGAAGGTGACCCTGGGTATCAGACACTGACGGACGCTGAGATTGCTGATTCTGTTTTACACCCGGATCAACAAGACTCTAGTGACGATAATGATGACGATGACGTACTTGCCGACTCGACCAACGGCATCTGCCGTAAGGGAGGCAGCAGAAACACTAGTTGAGTATTTGGAGCACCCAAATACTGAAGCTGAACTACGTGTTTTTGCTACCTCTCTACGGGAGATCCGTGATCAAATTTTTGCAACCCAGAGTCGCTGGACACTACATCAGACAAAAGTTACTAAGGATACAGAGAATGGCAACAAAGATGGTAACAGAGCTAGAAGAACTTTCTTATGAGGAAAGATTGAAGGAAATAAAGTTACCAACACTCGAGCAGAGAAGAGAAAGAGGAGTCTTAATAACAATTTTTAAGCTGATAACAAAGATGGAAGAAGCAGACAATTAGAGACTACTGACTCGGAAACAAAGAGAAGATCGATACACAAGAGGACATACAAAACAACTAGGAAAAGGGAGATGCCTGAACAACATAAAGAAGTACAGCTTCCCTCATAGAAATGTAGAAGTTTTGAATTGACTAGATGAGGAGGTGAAATTGGCACATAATGTGCACCAATTGAAAATAAGACTAGATAAATGTAGATACGGAGACGGGACCACACGAGTGTAGCTCGTGGGGAGGCGGTAGCAGAGTGGTTAGCGTCTCCGACTGGCATTCTCGGTGACCCGAGTTCGATCCCCAACGAAAACCAAAACCTTTCTGCACCGTTGAGTGGCCTAAGAACACCCACATGTCCTGTCCATTAACTCTACCTTCGACTGCGAGTGCATCGGAGGACACGGGGGCGGCATGAGCCTCTTAATCACAAGCGTCACTATAACAATCCTGCCTGCGCCACCACGGGCGAGGGCCAACCATCACAGCCCTCAAGGGAACCTCCAGAGTCTACCTTCCGAGCCCCTGGGTCACCACTGCCTACCTAGCGCAGCACCGTGCAGTGTGGGTTAGGGCAGAATTGCCTTGCTTTCGGATCGCCAGATCGTGTTGTATGAATACGAATAGTGTTGTGCGGATGAAGTGGGTTGCTCAGACCCACACCGTGTTGTACGAACCCGTGTTGTACGAACCTGGTTGTACGAGGATGCAGTGTATAATGTCTGCTTTTAAGCTGTTAAAATGGAGGTCAAAAGGGTGAACTCGGTCTTCGTCAAAGACTAATGGATAATAATTTTCCAATTGAAAGTACTATTCCCGTGTGGCGAAATTCACTTTTGGCGCTGGTTTGGCTAGACTAATTAAATCGCCAAACGTGAGGGACCATTGTTCTCTTCGGCGTATAGACAAGTCACCCGCATAGCTGGCCAGTGGCAGGCGACTCCGTGATGGGGTACCTATGGCCAGACAACATTTGTGCATGGACCGGCACTGGTATCAAACACTGCGGCGAAGGGAGCGACAGATGGCAGAAGCGCAGGATGTAATGACTGCTGCTGACACACCGAGAAGGCTGCCACCCCTTCAGACAGGCACTCGGGTTCGCATCCAGAATCAGGTCTCCAATTGGTCGGACAGGACAGACGTGGTAGCTGCAGGCCTGCCCCATTGCCAATATACCATCAGACTGGACGGTAGCGGCTAACTGGGTTTGAGAAATCGGAGGCATTTAAAGCAAGAAAATGCAGAGAACACAGACAACTCACTCGGTGTTTCCGTGCACGCAAAGCGGAGGCATCCTGGCGCCTCACAGTCACCCCAGCCCAGCTGCCCGAAGAGAGAGAAGAAACACCTGGCCTGGCTAAATGATTATGAAACATAAGTTTTCAGTTCACAATCTGTGTGTTTACTTCATCTAGTATTTATTTAATTAGCTTCCATCACCTGTTGTAAATACCGATAGATAGCTATCGGCGCCAGAATTTTTAATTCATCTCCAACACCTGGGGCAAAGCGGTAACTAAGCTTTTTTCAATGCCAATTTGCAAAGATAATTTGACATTGATTGTAATGATAATGTAAGATAATAGACATGTTCATATGAATCAAATTCGTGCTTACAAATGCATAATGAAGCTTTTTTTCACATATTATAATATATAACCTTCAGTACCTAATTTTTTTTTCTGCATTTAAATATGAACAATAGAGTCGGTGCAATGGAAATCTTTACACTAAGATAAATGGGACAATATAACGTAAAAATGACACTTGCTTGGCATTTATTATCACTTCATGCACCAACTCAGTATTTAACCATGTTGCCCTTCACCTTTACTACTGTCTTCAATCTTGTAGGCATGGATTCAGCGAGATTCTCGAAGTAGGAGGCGTCTATGGTTATCCAGACCTTCTTCAGGGCCTCTTACAGGTTCTTGATGTTGCTCGGTCGTGATGCCTGCACTTTCTTTTTCATGTGGCTCTAGGAATTCTTGATCGGATTGAGGTCTGGGGAATTGCCAGGCCACTCCAAAACATTGATCTTGTGCTCCTTCAAGAAGTTCTTCACAGGCAGAGGCCTATGGGCAGGGGCACCATCATGCATGAAATGCTCGCATTCGTAGATATGAAAAAACGGGAATAGATGTTTCTTCAAAACCTCAATGTGATTGTTTCCCCTCATAGTGACGTTCTTTGGTAGGAAGTAGAGATCTGCCTTGCCTCTATTTCCACTGAATGAGCCCCACACCATGACACTATCCGGGTGCTTGACGATCTTGATTGTGAACCTTGGGTCGTATCGGGACACATTTTTGGGGCGACAGAGGAGCTTTGAGGCCCCCCTAACCAGCCGAAGGTGCTCTGACCTTTTTCTAATCATCAGTAGTCCAATCCTTATATTTCTTGCAGAAAAGCAGCCTCTTCTTCCGCATGGTATCTGTTAGCAGAGGTTTCTTGGCGACGCGGCGAGAGGGTAAATTCAGGTCTTTCTGCAGCTATGTTGGATCGTACTGATGGCAATGTCCTGGAGTAGCTCTGGGTGTTTTTTCTTAAGTTCTGAGGCTGTTATTGAGGGGTCAGACATTACTTCCCTCTTTAATAACTTATTTGTCCTCGGTGAAGTCTTCCTTTTCCTTCCTGAGCTCTTTCCTCTTTGGAGTCATGCTAGGCAGTAATGTTGCAGCTGACCGCTTGAGCAGGTAGATAGACTGTTTAGGCACCTTCAATTCAGCTGCTACGCAAATTGCTGACTTGCCCTGCTCTAATACGGTCAAAGCATGTGTCTTCTCTTGTATATTGAGCTTCTTACGACCCATTGCACGATGGGTGGATTTATGGGGGGGGAAGGCGAAGTCAGGGCTCGAGTCGAAAAAGGGTCACTCTGAAGTAAAGCAACTTCGCTCCTTCCTGTCCGAGCTCTCGTGGCTCACTGAAGCGAGCCACGTCAGTGAGTGGCATGGGGAGGGATGCCAAGAGTTGCCACATCACCACAAGCCTCACCCAATATTTGTTGGCAGGCAACGAAAGCAAAAACTTTACACTGATTTTCATTTATAGATTTTCATTGCGGAAGTTTTGTAAATACAAAAAAACTCTCATATTCGGACTAATTGGGCCAAGGAGTGGTTAAGTAATGCAAGGATCCGAATAATGGGGGGATTATATATTTATAGAAATATTTTTTTTTTTTTTTTAGGTGAATATAGAAAATTTCTAAGTCATGCAAATATCAATAAACATTAGATAAATCTTGTAAATAAATCAATTACAGTAAAAATACACAATACAGTACTATACAGGTGTAGTGTACAGCACTGTTAGTCCTACGTCTAGCAGCGGCAGCCGGCAGCAGTATCATGATGGCGAAGATTTCCTCCTCCTTCTTGGTGTTGTTTGTAGGGCTGTGAGGAGCCCTATGATCCCTGGTGATATCCTATGATGCTATCACAGGCATGGTAGCTGACCTGTCTTCTTCAGGAAGGCACAGGTGAGGCGGATGACAGTGTGTTGTCCTGAGAGGTAGGCAGGGCGCCAGGCGGGGCACGTCACTCGCCAGCATGGTGGGTAGGGTTTTAAGTCATTACTAGTTATTATACATCGTTGTGATTATGCAGAGCTGTTATATACACGTGTCATTATTTAGGTCAGTGTAGTACCGCGTGTCACCTTAAATAAGGGTTAATTAAAGGTGTTGAGGTGGCGGGGTAGCCAGTGACGGGAAAACATTCCTGCCGCGGCCACCCCGTAACACTAATGGAAAAAGTGTCCGTGTGACACGACCTTTAAAGGCCGTGTCAAACGTCTTGTTGACTTACGATTGGTCGAGAAGTTTAAGAAACAGTTTGTCATTGGCTGGTGACTGATGACAAGTTTGATGACGTCATTACTCGCCCAAGCCAGTCAGGGCCTTCCTACCCGTTTACCACCTACCGAGGGAGGCTTGTTGGATACAGTAGTAAGGGCAGGTAATATCTAGGTGGTGGGAGAGCAGGTGGTAGCTGGAGATACCACCTCCGTTGCTGGATCTGGGCCCAAGGCTTAATGGCCTCCGATCACTCGCCAATACAACATTTGTACACAACAAAGAAACCACAATTACAGTATACAAAGTATATGCTCAGTGGTGGATCATAAATGTTCTGCCTGGCTGCCTAGGCCTCTAACCTCCCTGACTCACATCATGACACCCTACCTAACAACACCACCCCCCCCCAAAAAGGAGGAAGATGAGGTCCGAATAATGAGGTTGCGGTCACTGTATGATAACGCCGGTGTCGCGTTCCCAGCAGTCTCTGTATTTCGTGCAGTCCACCTTTGTTTACCAACAAAAGAGTAGATGCTCTACTTTAGAAATAGGAAATGCAACTTTTCCTTTAAAGGATTTGGCCAGTTCAGTTATGGGGACACTTTAATATAATCATGAAGAAATTTAAAGTATAATTTTTGGAAGAAAATTGTGCCATAATTTACTAGTGAAAGGGATAAAGGAATTAAGATATTGGTCATAAAGGTGGATAGACTTAGAAAGAAAGAAAATGAGAAGTTTTGGGCAGCAAGACCGTGAGAGGGAAACACATGTCCAGTTTGCATGTTTAGAAGAGTACTGGTCATGAAAATAACAGCATATGAAAGAATGAGATGCAGCATTGCATGGGAGAAATTTAAGATAGATTTTTGAAGAAGAGGTGTTATGACTATTTTAAAATGTCTTTTGTCTATCTTATTTAAAAGTATTATATAAAATGTTGTATTTGCCACCACATAAGACAGACCCTCGTGTGAAACGCTCCCCTTTTTATTTATAATTGGTGTTGAAACATCATATAAGGAAGGTAGATTTTGATAATAATACATATAGACTCATAATATATATTATAACAATAACTTTCCCTACGTATGGATGCTATGCTTGAATTTAATCACCTTTCATCAGTAAAATTCATTTTTACTCTGACTCCCATAGTGCTGCATTAGACTCCAATCATTCTTTTGACACATTTGAACATTATGTAAAATGTCATATATGCCAGCAAATATGATAAATACACTGGGTTTTTTTTAACAGTGTTTGTGTTTATCTATAGAATAAAATGTGAAATATATTTGATATGTAAAATCCGTGAGATCTAAGAAATTATTTAATAAACAAACTTTGGGTAAATGCAGAGTGAATTTTTCTTCTCATTCCTATTCTTCCTTCGCTCTCTCCTCCAGGTCTTCAACGGATGTCCACTCCACATTCACTGTACAGCTTCCTGGATCCACCCAGACACCCGTGATCAGCACATTCTGATTGGTGCTGAGGAAGGCATTTACACCCTTAACCTTAATGAGTTACATGAGGCTACCATGGAGCAGCTGCTACCAACCAGAACCACGTGGATGTTTGTTATCAAGGATGTGCTCATGACAATATCAGGTGAGAGACAACATGGATTTTTAACCCTTCACTATTAAGTTTGCTCAGCATCACTCCTTTGTTGCCTAATGATTTTAATTTCATTTTTTTGCAGGATTGCCATTTCCATATAGAGTAGTCCCTTATATAAAGTGTACTTGTAAGATGATTTTTTCAGAGATGTAGTAACAGCAGAAAACTAACTGGAGTTTTTGGAAAGACAATGAGGGAGTTGAAAGGTCCAGAAGAATGTAAGATAGTTTTACCTTACCACTGTTTAAAGGAAAGGGAGATGCACTGTCATGTGGTGGTACAGAGGTTTGAGGCTGTTAGAACATGGGATGAAGATTTCAGAAAGGGTGGTGTGCGATCGGCATAAAAGAAACATCAAGATCGATGACTGCCAAATTTGCTTTCTGGCTGGAAAGTCAACTACCAATGTTATCTTCTTCACAAGACATCTGCAGGAGAAATATATGGAGAAGAAAAGGCTGTATCATGTGTTTGTAGATCTGGAAAAGGCATTTGACAGTATTCCAAGAAGAACAATTAAATGGATATTATGAAAACAAAAGGTACCGGAGAGGTTTGTAAGGTTGGTAATGGACTGTATGAAGGGTCGAGATCAAAGGTGAGAGTAGCTGGAGGAACATCAGATGCCTTTGAGATAGGTGTGGGGGTGCATCAAGGCTCAGTTCTCAGTCCTCTTTTGTTTGTGGTAGTGATGGAAGAGGCCACAAAGGAATGCAGAACAGGAGATCCATGGGAGCTGCTATATGCAGATGATTTAATCTTGACAGCTGAGACAAAGGAGGAAGTTGAGAGGAGATTTTTAGATTGGAAGCAAGCAATGGAGAGAAGAGGTCTGAAGGTGAATATGTCCAAGACGAAGATGATGGTAACAGGCAAGAAAATAGAGCAAAATATACAAGTGGGAAGGTTTCCCTGTGGAGTTTGCGGTAGTGGAGTAGTAGTAAACTCTATTCGTTGCAAAGAATGTGACAAGTGGTGCCTTTAAAGATGTTCGGAACTAGGAAACAATAGGGTGGTAGATTTCTGCTGTCCAGGGTGTGTAAGAAGAATCAAAAGAGGGAGCCCGCCAGAAGAGGAAGAGGCAGAAACTATAGAAGTGAATGGTGATGTAATAGATGTGAAATAGTTTTATCTTGGTGACATGTTAGATAGCGAGGGTGGAGTGGAGAGAGAAGTACGAACACGAGTAGCAACTACAGGAGAACCTCATTTAAACGGCATTCAAAACAACGGCAGCCTCAAAACAACGGCACTAATCGACCCAGGCTTTCTTTTTTTTTTTTTCTCTGATAAACTCTGGAACACTCTAGCCTGTTTCTATTTTTCCACTTTCCTATGACTTACATCTTTTCAAAAGAAGAGTAACAGGACACCTCCCGAACTAAATTGGCTCACCCCTCTTTTTTATTTTATTCTCTGACTGTCTTCTTTATAGGGACTGGCAACTAAGCGGGCTTTGTGTTACCCATTTTTGTTGTGCCCTTGGCCGGTTCCTTGTGATGGGAAAAAAAAAAAAAAAAAAAAAAAAAAAAAAAAAAAAGAAAGAAAAAAAAAAAGGGATTTTGGGCGATTCCATAAGAGTAACTCTCAAAACAACGGCAAAATGAGTTATCCGGCATGCGCTCCCCCCCCGAGGGTGCCGGATAAACGAGGTTTTCCTGTAAATGGATGAAATGGAGAGAGATAGCTGGACTGCTGATAAACAAGAGTTTTCCACAAAATAACAGGAAGAGTATTTGAAGCATGTATAAGATCAGTATTGCTGTATTGTTCTGAGAAATAGGCTTTGACGAAAAGTTGGAGGATGTATTGGTTGGGTGTGATCAGAGAATGTTGAGATATATGACTGGGTTCACATGGAGAGATGAAGTGTTGAGTGAAGAGGTGGCAAGAAAATGTGGATTGAAGGAGCTGAGTACAGTGCTGAGAGTAAGGCGGTTGAGGTGGCTTGGGCACGTGAAGAGGAGAGAAGGTGGTGAGGCATTGGGGAGAGCTGTTAGAGTGGAAGAGCCAAGTCGCCTTCCACCGGGCAGGCCAAGGAAGACATGGAGGCAGTGTGTTGAAGAGGATCTGGCAGCATTGAGCATTGAAGAAGTTGAGGCAACGGATAGAGATAGTCGGAAGTGTATCATCGGCAGTCTAACCTCATAAGATATGGGACAATCTGGTTAATCAGAAAGAAAAAGAAGGCCCCCTTTGTCCATTTTTTTTTTCTCTCTCTCTCTCTCACATAAGAACATAAGATGATAAGAAAATATGAAAGCTGCAATAGGCTGTGAGACCTACGCATGGTAGTTCCTGCTACTTAACACTACCTACATCTACCTTTCATTCTCATCCATAAAGCTGTCTAGCCACCTTTTAAAACTCCCTATTGACTCCGCACTAACCACCTGACGACTGAGACCATTCCAATCATTTACCACCCTATTTGTGAACCAATTTCTCCCTATTTCTTTTTAAAATTACGCTTTTCCAGTTTGAATCCGTTACTTCTTGTTCTACCCTGCTTACTAGCCATTAGAACTTTTCCTACAACTGCTTTATTGTATCCCTTAAAGCACTAAAAACATCTATCAGATCGCCTCCCTACTCTTCGCCTCTCAAGTGAGTGTAAATTTAATAGCTTCAATCTTCTCTCATAACTCAAGTTACACATTCTCAGGCTCAAGTGTTGTTGACAAATGTTTAAGGGCTCCATGTAAAATCATCAAAGTACCAAAGAACAAGACTAAAGAAGGGAAATGAAGATGCTACATGGAGTACAACAACTGCCCAGGAACCTAGATAAGTGTTAAAATAGGGCCTGAGCAGGGTTGTGGTCCACGTAGAGATATAATAGAAAAGTTGTGTACACAATTTTTGAAAATGTTGGACACCACAAAACAAGGATTAGAGCTTAAAAGAACCCAATTAGACTTCTCAGGCTTCACTGAAGAGGGAAAGGAAGGAACGTTGCACTCCAGAATGATCCGGGTGGAGGAGGATGGAGACAAGACCAAATTGGACGTGAGGAGACTAGAAGATAATATTGAGACAACAGTATGAACGTGACATAAGTCTTTTATACTATATATACAGATGAATACCCAAGTGATCTAGTGATATGTGATTTTTCTGGTAAGATGAGAATGTCAAGAAGTCCCTAGTTCAAAAAGTATGTTGACTATGTCAATATAATTGAAAATTTGAACTGCTAGGCTCAAAATAATATAACACATATGTACTTAGGTATGACTAAGTGACAAAATACTTGTTAGTGTAACATCTTGACCTCTGAAAGGAGCAGTTCAATATTTTCAGTACTCTGCTGTTGTTATAGTTAATTGGAAGTGTATGACTTATTCTAATGGATTGTTTGACCAAAATATGGATTGCTATTTTGTGGTGATTTTTTTTGTTAAATAACAAAGTTTATATTATATTTAGAAATTAAAACATCATGAGCCTGCTTAAATTCATCTATACATTTATGCCTCATATAAATTTTTATTTTCCTGCCAGCTGAATTATTGAATCAATACCAGTACATCAGACATTATCAAAATGCGCCTTTTCTCCCTTTATCACAGGCAAGGGACCATATATCTACCGTCATGAGCTGATTGGCCTGCATAACCGACATCTTCACAAGTTCTCCCTTCCCATGAACAGAATTCCAGAAAAGTTTTTGCCCAGAAAATATGCAATTACTACAAAGGTAAGTTAAGACTTACATAGTGTGATTGAATCACTTTCATACCTACCGTAAATGGCGGCGTATAAGTCGACTCTTTGAGCCTGAAAAAATCTCTCCATAACTAGGGGTCGACTTATACGGCAAAGATAAAATGCGAACCTTTACCACCGAGTGATAAACAAGTGGATTAGCACTACTAACAATCGCTGTACACCATTTACCATAACTCTAGTCAGACAACTACAATATGCACCACTTCCAGAGCAACAGCGATAACTGGAGAAGACGTTTAACGGCAGTTCCACCCACAGCTGTTTCCAACAGCTGATGGAAACAGCTGATACACAAAGTGTAAACACTAGCGAATGCAAATGGGGGAGGACACCGCGGTAAGTGCAGTCCAGTCTTGGGTATTACCGTGTTTTACTATAATATACAGTATGTAGCGGAACTATCAGGGGACTATGGTGTTTTTCAAGTGAAAACAAGAGGCGGACCTTTTTTGTTGTCCAAGACGGTGCTTGGACAACAAAAACACGACTTTATGCGACTGAGGATATGCCGAGTGTAAGCAAATAGAGACAGATCAGCACTACTAACAATCGCTGTATACCAGTTACCGTAACTCCAGTCAGACAACTACAATATGCGCCACTTCCAGAGCAACAGCGACAACTGGAGAAGACGTTTAGCGGCAGTTTCACCCACAGCTGTTAACAACAGCTGATACAATGATTGTAAACACTGGCGAATGCAAATGGCGGAGCCTCGAAGGGCATCGGTCAGTGCAGTCCAGTCATAGTACCATGTTTTGCTATAATATACAGTATGTAGCGGTACTATCAGAGGTACAGGAGTACTAGGTTTCGGCCTCGAAATCGGTGGTTGCCCAATAACAAAAATTTACGTAGATATTTAGGTAACACTGTAAGGTAACCATCTCTTCCTTGTTGTTATTGTTGTAATTGTTGAAGGGCACCGTTGTCGGGATCGACAATATTTGCCCTGGTTTACACATATGAATCTATCACAGACGCGAGGGTTGATTAGTCTTCTTCAGGAAGGTACAGGTGAAGGCTGGTTCACACTCTGAAATCACAGCAGCGTTCCGTTAGCCGTGCCTTGTATTCACACTATCGTCATGTTTCCGTCATTTTCGGCAGTTTCTGCTCACCCTCTAAGCAGACATGGTATGGTGCCTCAGAGGCTATGGTTGAAGAAATTTGCATTAATAGCACTTCTGTTGGATGAAGAAGAGGAGTTGAACTCTAAAAGACACTGTTTTGGGTACATAAAGCCTTGAGAAAACGACAATTATCAGCATGGCACAGTCTCATTATGTTAAAATATTCTTCCCCAGAAACCGTTACGTGACAAGACGGTGATGTATTAGAGCCGTGACGGCGGCGCACCGTTTAGTGTAACACGTCTATTTGTTTGAATGTAAGAAAATCTAACTATGTAATGAGATGGTGCCGTGTCACCTTGATGGTATGGTGTGATTCGGCCTTGAGGTGGACGGTGTGGCGCCGTGATGGGTCTCGGTCTTGGTGTACTGTGTGGAAGGCTTCCGTCCCGTCTACAGTTACCGTTGCAGCCTTTTTACTATTACTCTTTCATACAGTTTCCTTATCCGTAGAGGTACAGGGGTGAGGATTGATGGGTCGAGGTGGTACAAAGCATGCTACTAATATGCATTTTCTCATTATTCTTCGGTCGGCAGGGGAACGGGAGTGAGGGTGGGCGTGTTGGCGGGTCCTTGTCCTTGAATGGTCCTTGGCGCTTGGGGCAGCTGCAGTCTATTTCGTTGTTGGTGCCCATGCTACATCCCGCATTCGATTCTCTGATAGCAGCAGTTGAGGCGCTTTCGGCTTCGCCACACTTCTTGTTGGCGCCACCAATAGTCGGGAAGTCCAACGGCAGAATTCCGAGTGCGAGAAGGGATTCATGGGACAGGAAGAGACTGTGAACATCTTTGCTGACGTAGATCATGGCACGGTATGCTATACCATTTCCATTAGGGTTGCGCCCTTCAATTACACCGAAGAAAGCCCCCTCGATGCTGATTTTTTACTTATTGGCTGCCTGCAGGCTCAGGGAGACTGGATGAAGGTCTTCGCAGGAGAATCCACTTGCTAAAAATTGGTTGAGTGACCAAACATCTGATTGCGCCCCACTGTCCGTAACACCATCGACATCGGCGAAGACTTGTGACGGGCGCAGGCAGCGTGCTCTAGGGGCCTTTTTGTCGATACTGAGGCATATCCTGACGGTAGGGTGTTTCGTGAAGCGGGCGCGGCGCCATTCGCCGGCAGTGATGATGTGGTGTTGGAGGACAACCACTTAAGATTACTGTTCGGGAGTTCCGAGCTGGTGAGAGACGCGTTTGCTGCGACGAGTGGTAATAGCAGAAATCTGGGAGAAAGGTTCGTGCTTAACCTCAACCGAGTTGGCGCCTGCTGGTTGCGCTGAGTTTTGTCTTTCGTCACGGCGTGTCTGGCGCTGGGTGAAGTAATACTCCTTGCACCGTTTGTGCGCCTTCTTGTTCCACCCATGGGACGTTTCGGAGAACAGGAAGAAGGTTTGCCGACAGTCCGGACATGCAGCTCTTTTCGTTCTCTCCGCAGGCGTTGGTGGATGGTTCTTAGCAGTGGCGGGTCCTTGTGTGCCTTCCTGCCTCTGAGCGGTTGCCCGCTTGAATGATGAAATGGCCGAGTTCATGGTGGAGGGAAGGGCATTCCTGGCCCTTTCTCTTCCCTCGACAAAACCGATGACGTCATTCACTGTCGGTAGTTGGGGCCCTTTGACCCCCAAAGCCTCGCGACGAATGTCCATATCGGATATGCCTGTGAGCAGCACATCCCGAATGGACTCGTCTGTGTAATTCACCACGTTGTCTCGTCCACATTGGCATCTTGCAGCGATGGCGAATGCGCATGTCTCTGCTTTGCCACGGAATCTGGCGGCGAAAGCACGGAAAACTTTGTCAGGGCTTTGTTGCATGGCCACGAACTCGGCGCGTTTCACGCCATGAGAAACGGGAATAATAGCGAGTGACTTCATGGCTGCCATGACATCGGCGATGGGGCGGGAAGTAACTGTGGGATCTGCTTTCAGGAGGGCATCTCCCAGGCTGTCCGCGGCGCACTGGAACAACTGAAGTGAGGCCGACGCGTCGTCAATTCCGGATCCGCAACGGAAATTTTCCCAGCGGCGCTCAAAGGTGTTCCATGTCTCGCTATGTACGCCCATGTCGATGCGCGGTCGGTCCAGCTTCGGGCCCCTTGGGCGGGCAGCGGCGTTGTATCGTTTGTGGCAGGTAGCATGTGGGCAAGGTTGTGGTTGTTCAGGAGGGCCACAGCAACGGCGTCTGCCACTTCGCCGGTCTGGAAGTGGCAGTCTGGGACACCACACTGTAGAACAACCATTTTGAAAGTCTATGTTCATAAAGAAAGACTTGTTCTTGATGATACGTTTATTTCACACCAAAAATGAACATAGACTTTATCTGAAAGAACAAGAGAAGAAACATTAGTTTTTATGATAGTAACAATAGTTTGTAAATAAAGTCTAGAACAGGAGAATGATTCCCGTTCATACAGTATACTGTTTCAATAACATGGAAGCCTGTGTTCTAATGTGCAAGCGGGACGGCGGGTCGCACATGACGCCATGAGATAAGCCTTGTTTACATTGTCATGGCACACAACCCTACAGTAAGGTGCTACTTATTTTGAGGTGTTACCTATCATATGCGACACCGGCTGCTCCTGTAGAGAAAAACACAAACAAAAGGAAAAAAACAAAGCAAAACTACATACAAGCTATACTAAGCCTATACTATACTATACTAAGCAGGAAGGTAGGAAGAAGTGTCCCGTACGTCTCTTATGGGAGGCAGTAGCAGAGTGGTTAGCATCAAGATATGTGTCAAGCTCGAGTACGAGCTGGACAGATGACCTACAAAGCGATACTAAGCAGAAAAGGTCACAAGAAGAAGTCTCCGAGTGGCGTTCTCGGTGACCCGAGTTCGATCCTTGATGAGGGCTGTCGGATTTAATATTTAATTATAATGTTACGGTGTCGCGGCTGTCGCCACCCCGCCCCGCCACCCCGAAACTCTCCACCCACTTATGCACAAATTTCCTCGTAACATCCACAATCCTTGATATTTCTTCCACTGGCCTCTCTGCCTTGTGTAGAGATACAATAACTTTAATTTGTTCCTTTGTTAGGTCTTTCTTGCCACCCATTATGAAAATAATGATAGTTATACCAATGCGCGTCTGTTCAAATTACTCGAGGGAAGGAAGGCGATACTTTTTAAAATGCTTCGTCTATAATTGACAAGTGGCATCTGAACATTCCTAAACGATCTTGATGGACTGCCCGTGCCTTAAACAAGTTGCCATATGTAAGATATCTCTCTCAGAAGTCAGTAGGTTGCCATAGAGTACATTTTCTGAATTTTCTGAAAGAGTATTTACGTACTGTTGCGCATTCTATGCCAAAAAGACTTGATTTTGTACTGAAAAACCATGGTAATACATCTAAATACTAAATAAAAGAAATTAAATGTATAAATTATGTTTTGTTTCAATCCTTCATTGGTTTATTTACAAAGTAAAAGGTAAAAATAGCACACAAAAAAGGAATCGTCCTAACTTCATCCACGGCCGCTGTATGCCTATATATTTCAGAGAAAAGAACATTGACAGTTATGAATCAGAGTTGTTGATGCTAAAGAATGCATCTCCATTGACCCTATGTATAAATCCCCTCGATATACAAGGGTTCGGTAATCCCCTCGATATATGAGAATTCAGTATGCAAGGAAGCTTTGTGGAAACTATCAACTCATATCATTGCCTGTACTGTATGAAATGATTCATGTTGAGAGCATTTAGTCATAGATTATATGAAGTTCATATGCTTGATGTCCCATAATTCTAAACAAATCTCCTCCAGATACCGGACACAAAGGGAACACTGCGTTGCTGTGTGGGCCGCAACCCCTACAATGGCTACAAGTACCTGTGTGGGGCCACAAACTCTGTTCTATACTTGATGCAGTGGTATGATCCACTGAATAAGTTTATGCTACTAAAGGTGAGATGTATGTTTGTATTTATTTACCGTTTGTCGGCCTATAAGTCGACAAACAAATTTTGAGGTATTAATTATGATTTAGGCCTATATTTGCCACATAAGTCATCCCCCCAAAGATAGAAGCAAAAGCACGAAAGAAAAAAAGTTCTTATTAACAAATTGCTACCTTGGTGTTTATCAAAACTGAAATGTGGATACCAAAATACATAAGTGCCACTTCCATTTCACCATAGACCTCGGGTGACAGGAATTCCCGCTCGGGCGGAGAGCTTCAGGTGGCGGGAATTCCCTCCCTTTGCTGTCCTGTCAAAATTTGTATTTCTGTCCTACCGTATTTTACGGCTTATGAGACGCACTTTTTCCCCTAAAAAATACACGTGCGTCTTCCAAGACGAATTTTGTAGGAGGCTAGCTTAGGTAGCTATTCAATTCAGCCTCTTATATGATGTAACCTCAGTACTTCATATAAGAGTCAAATGTGTATCACGAACTCATTTGTATCATACTCATTTACATCAGCAAATGTGTATCATATCAGCAAATGTGTGCACGAACTCATTTTAGATACTCTCGGGGCTGCAAGAGGGAGGTAAGGACGGAAGACGATACATCATTACCCGAAGGTAAAATCTTGGTTGGTGGTGACAGTCAGATTAGGCATCTCGACAGCAGGTTCTGTGACAGGGAAGGGATGCGCATGAAGTCGATGAGTTACCCAGGGAAGGGGATAGGTATGTTAGTGATAAGATAGCTGAGTGAATGGCGGACCAAGGGAAAAAGCCCATCGTCTGCCTGAACGCTGGGGGAAACGATGTTGAGTGTGTAAGGAGTGAGGAATTGCTACGGCGGTTCAAGGAAGCTTTAGGTAAAGTTAGGGACAGGGATGGGGTCCCTGTGGTGTGTGGTGTCCTTCCAAGATGCAATGTTGACGACTTGTGGTACTCCAGGGCTATTGCTCTGAATTGCTGGCTGGCACTTTTTTGCAAAACCAATGGTTGGGCTTTTGTAGACAGCTGGGACCTCTTTTTCGGGCATAACCACCTCTACCGCAGAGACGGGGTGAACTTTTCGAGGAAAGGAGTTCAGATCTTGTCTGAATCCCTTGAAAGGGAGGTAGATGCACTGCAGGCTTTTTTAAGATAGAGAACTGGGAATTAGACACTGGGGTCGTGGTAAAGGAAACGTGCGACACTAGGAAGAGTTTCAGAAGGCAGGGAACTAAAGTGATCCGTAAGAAGAGAGAGAGGAGGGGTTTAGTTAAAGATAAAAGGAAAATGGACAAAAAGAAGAGGAGTTGCTTGAAGGTCTACTATACAAACTGTAGGAGTATATTAGATAAGATAGATTTCCTGAGAGGGACATCTTAGAGTTGAAGATTTTGATTACGAGCGAGCGCAAAGCGCTCGCGAGTCCTCACTGGATACGGGATTTTTCCGGGATAAGCGACCGACCTGACCTGACCGACCGTCACGCTTTTCAGGAGCTTATATCTTTGATATCCCACTTTCGATTGACAAGCGGTCTTCGCCATCTGATAGCCCCATTCAATCCCTATTTGTGCTTGACATGTTTTGTCTCACGTGAAGGGTCAGCGTGCCGCACGCGTGAGGGGTGTCAGACAACGTTATCTTGCTATAGCTGAGAAACGGCTGTACCGACTAAGTTGAAATTTGGCGTGTGGTTTGAGACCACACACCTAGCAATGTCACACAGGTCAAACTCCGGGTGACGCCGCACGTGCGCCGGGTTTCTACGGGCTCGCTCGTCCTTCGCCGATTAAGGCGTCTTACTGGTCTACCCCTACACTGGTATAATAGCATTAACAGAAACATGGTTAGATATGACAGGCAAAGTATTTAATCCAGAAGTTGAGATAGCGGGATATAAGTTATTTCACAAGGACAGGGTAGGAAGGAGAGGCGGAGGAGTTGCACTATATGCCAGGGATACATTGCAGTGTTGTGTTAACAACGTTATAAAAACGGACAATAGCATAGAGTTTATATGGGTGGAAATTAGAGAAGGAACTGATAAGATGGTCTTGGGTGTAGTGTATAGGCCTCCAAACTTATATAAGGAGGATTCAGCTCTTATATGGGAGGAAATAAGCAAGGCTTGTAAATATAATCAATTATGCGTGGTAGGAGACTTTAATCTTAGGAGTATTAACTGGGATTTAATTATAGACGGAGACGTCTATTATTAATTTTAGACGCATAAACAATGACGCAGAGGATTTGTTAAAACTAGTTCAAGATAACTTCCTAAAGTTAGCAATCAAGAAGCCTACTAGGGGAGATAATATTCTAGATTTATTATTAACAAACAGGGATGATTTAGTTACTGAAGTGGAAGTTGGAGAAAGAAAATGTTAAGAAAAAGCGCCCATTGCGAAATCAGATTTTGCTTAAATTGGGAGGTGGGAAATAGAAGTGATAATAAGCATAGAGTACCTGACTTCAGAAAGGCTAATTATGTAGGATTAAGAAAACACCTGGAAGGGATTAACAGAAAGGCTAATTATGTAGGATTAAGAAGACACCTGGAAGGGATTAACATGGACAAGAGGGAGGGTGAGTTGAGATCTGTGGTCGGGACGGAGGGGAGTGTCGGTGAGGTCAACGCGGAAAAGGATTATAATACCTTTGTCAGCAATTTAATTGAAGGTCAAAAAAAGAATATTCCTTATAGGGCGATAAGATCAGGGAAAAACGACCCCAAGTGGATGAGTGAGTTTTTAAAACACAACATAGGGGTAAAAAGGGACATGTATAAGAAAGTTAAGGATGGGCAGGTGAATAGAGAGCAGTATAACAAGATGGCTAGATCGGTAAAAAAATTAACAAGATCAGCGAAGAAGAATTATGAGATTAAGGTTGCTGGGAAGGCAAAGACCGATCCTAAGGTATTTTTTCAGGTTTATAAAACAAAGACTAGGGAATTAGTGGGGCCATTAAAAAATAAGCAGGGGGAGATTATAAGCACGGCAGAGGATATGTGTAAAATTTTAAATGATTATTTCTTAAGTGTTTTTACTCAGGAGGATAAACAGAAGGTACCCGATAGTGAACAGAAGTTTAGAGGAGAGGATAATGAGAAACTCAAAGATATTGTGATAACTAGGGAAATGATAGAAGAAGGTATAGACGGAATGAAAAATTTTAAGTCACCAGGACCAGATGAAGTGTATCCCAGAGTACTAAAAGAATGCAAAGGGGTTGTTAGTGATGCGTTAGTGCATATTTTTAGGAAATCGATTGATACAGGGGAAGTGCCGTTAATGTGGAGGAAGGGAGATGTAGTTCCCATATTTAAGAACGGAGATAGAGGATTAATGTCAAATTATCGACCCGTTAGCCGTTTATTATGTCAGTGGTAGGTAAATTATTGGAATATGTTATTGCAAAAAATATTATAGAGCATCTTGAAAAGCATAGTTTGGTAAATGATTCACAACATGGGTTCACCAAAGGTAAATCATGTCTCACTAATTTATTGAGTTTTTATAGGAAAGCTTATGAAACAGCAGATAATGATGAGGATTATGATATAGTTACCTGGACTTTAGTAAGGCATTCAACAAGGTGCCACATGGTAGACTCTTAAATAAAGTTAAGGCTCATGGAATAGATGGGAAGGTTCTTCGTTGGATTAGATCTTGGCTAAGTAATAGGCAACAAAGGGTTACAATTAATGGTTCTAAATCTGAATGGGGGCAGGTAACAAGTGGGGTTCCACAAGGGTCTGTTGTGGGTCCATTACTATTTTTTATTTACATCAACGACTTGGATAGTGGGATTAGTAGTGATATCAGCAAGTTTGCGGATGATACTAAGGTAGGTAGGATTATTCTATCACAGTCTGATGTAAATATTTTGCAAGGAGACTTAGATAAATTAAATGAGTGGGCAGATAGATGGCAGATGGAATTAATATTGAGAAGTGCAGGTTATGAATGTTGGTAGGAAAAATCCTGGTAATAGGACACCATACCAATGTATCGCTGAAAAAATCAGAGGGTGAGAAAGATCTGGGAGTGCGGGTAAGCTCAGACCTACGTCCTAGGAATCAATGTATTGAGGCTAGAAATCGAGCCAACAGGGTGTTAGGATTTATTACCAGGAGTGTTAAAAGTAGAAGTGCTGAAGTTATTCTAAAGCTTTATTTGGCTCTAGTCAGACCTCGCCTAGACTATTCGGTTCAGTTTTGGTCTCCGTATTACAGTATGGATATTGCCTTGTTAGAATCAGTGCAGAGAAGGATGACCAAAATGATTCATGGAATGCGTAACTTTAGTTATGAGAAGAGATTGAAACTATTAAATTTATACCCACTCGAGAGGCGTAGAGTAAGGGGCGATCTGATAGAAGTTTTTAAGTGGATAAAGGGATACAATATAGGCGATGTAAGAAAAGTTCTTAAGGTTAGTAAGCAGGGTAGAACGAGAAGTAACAGATTCAAGCTGGAAAAGCGTAGATTTAAAAAGGAAATTGGGAGAAACTGGTTCACAAATAGGGTGGTGAATGATTGGAATGGACTAAGTCGTCAGGTGGTCAATGCGGAGTCTTTTGGGTTCTTTAAAAGGAGTGGATAAATTCATGGATGGGGAAGAGAGGTGGATGAGTTAGGTAACAGGAACTACCTCGTGTAGGCCTCACGGCCTCTTGTAGCTTCCTTACTTTCTTATGTTCTTATGTAAGAAAGTTCTTCTAGCTCTGGTACCATCTTTGTTGCCATTCTCTATATACTCTCCAACTTTTTGCTTCAATTGCTTCTTTTTTCTTCCTCAATGCTTCTTTTTATATGGGGACCATACAATGGCAGCATATTCCATTTTTGGTCGGATCATTGGAGTAATTATCTTTCTCATATTTGTGTCCATGTAATGAAATGCCACTCTAATATTCTTCAACATCCTGTACATATCTACAAATATTTGATTTATATGTTTTTCTGGTTGTATGTTATTTTGCATTATCACTCCCAGGTCCTTTTGTTCATGAACCTTTGTAATTAATTAAGTTCCCATTATATAAGGCCATTTATATCTTCGCTTTTTCCAATTTCCATCACATGACACTTATTCACATTAAATTAAATTTCCCATCGTATGCTCCAGTCTTGTTAAGGTAATTTTGTAGTGTTTCACAATCTTAATATCTTTTTATTTCTCTTAAAGTAATCGTCCAGACCATTTCATCATTCCTGATTTAATGCAGTCAAAATATAGCCATTATCGAGTTTATCAACAATATGTTGTCACTTTTTGCATCCAGTCACCCATTTTTAAATAACCCGCAATCAAAATCTGTAAATTCCCCGAGCTTCCAAAACGCTCCTGACAACAAGCAGACGACGCACCACGGCTCAATGACGTCACCCGAGAAGGCCTCCCAACCCCGCGGTAATACAAATACACATAAAATTAGAAATAAATACTTGAAGAATTTTGGGTGTTTCTGATTTTTTTTTTTGCCGATATGGCATATACTTCCATCATTTATGAGTGCAGCAAGAAAGCTGTGCCTCTCTAGAGAGCTTATCACCCGTTTCCGACCTACGTTTCCGACGACGATACGGCTACGATAAATGTTTCAAGAAGGTATGTACGCCGGGGAAGAGGCAAGCTGTGTGCTGCAGATTGTCGCCCTCCCGTGATGGCATCAGCAAGTTTTGCGCCACGGCTGGAACGGGGCTGATGTTTTTCCCGCGCTTTTTACAAAAGTCATGTTTGTCGGGAAATAAGGCGTGGAAATGAATGATTGTTTTGTGGATTAGGTACCGTATTTTACAGCTTATAAGACGCTGCATTTTGGAAGACGCACCCTGATTTTGGAAAGAAATTTCGAAGAAAAAAGAAAAAAACAGACCACCAAAACTGTTGTCCGATATACAGTCATTTTCACACAAGAACACACTCGCTATTCATTATCTTCATTCAGCACTGCTCATCAGCCATTTTTATTTTCTAGCTTGTATGCGATAGTATAAGTAAATCGCCATGTTGGCTGGCTGAACATGTACACGCAGGTCGGACGGCGGGAGTGTAAACAAACCCGACCGTGGTGGTGTGCAGCTGTGCCTGGTGTGCCGATCAGCTGAGTCTGGCTTTGTCGTCCTGAGTGTAAACACCTCTCACGTCCTCCTGTGACTCACTACGTTGCCTGCCTCCTGTGCCTCACCACGTATTGTTTGAATTTTCCTGTATGCGTGTAGTATTTTTGATGGCTGCATGTACACAAGTATACAAACTTTCATCTAATGTAACAAACAAAGTTCCTTATACAGGAGAACCTCATTTAACCGGCATTCAAAACAACGGCACTAATCCACCCAGGCATTTTTTTTTTTTCTTTTTTCCAGGCCTCCAGCAGGGAGAACCACAGGCTAGCTTGATCCCGTCAGAGATCCTGTGAAAAAAGAGAGGAGAGTGTTCGTGGTGGTGGCGTGGGACACGAGGACTGGCTTGTCCATCCTGACGAGGAGTGTGGGGTAGAAAGGGGCACTCGGCAGGATAACCCAGGCAGTAATTAGGTATCAGTATTTACAAAACTGAAAAAATCGGCAGAAATTTGGTTCAAATTTGGCGGGGTACGCAGGGGTTGGCAACCCTTTCATCCCTTTCACTGGTAAACTCTGGAACTCTCTTCCTGTTTCTATTTTTCCACTTTCCTATGACTTAAATCTTTTCAAAAGAAGAGTAACAAGACACCTCCCGAACTAAATTGGCTCACCCCTCTGTTTTTATTTTATTCTCTTACTGTCTTCTTTATAGGGACTGGCAACTAAGCGGGCCTTGTGTTACCCATTTTTGTTGTGCCCTTGGCCAGTTCCTTGTGATGGGGGAAAAAAAAAAAAAAAAATATTGAGATTTTGGCCGATTCCATAAGAGTAACTCTCAAAACAACGGCAAAATGAGTTATCCGGCATGCGCTCCCCCCCGAGGGTGCCGCATAAACGAGGTTTTCCTGTACACGGAATGGCTGTTGGCGCCAATCTGCCGAGGCGGAATGGCTCCCGCCAGTACCGCAGTAAACATCACAGCGTGAAGACAGATTATTTGATTTGAATGTCTTATACTATTTGAAATACTTGTAACAGATAATTACTGAGGTTACATCATATTAAAGGCTGAATTTAATAGCTACCTAAGCTAACCTATAACATTCGTCTTGGAAGGCGCAGGAGTATTTTTTGGTGAAAAGAGTGCGTCTTATAAGCCGTAAAATACGGTATTTAGAATGAACATTCAATATATTTATGCAAAGAAAAAATGGGTCGGGACATTTACTTTAATAGTTTTGCATCATCCGCAAACAACTTATATAAAAAAAAATTCATCAGTCATGTCATTGACATAAATCATGAACATCATTGGTTCAAAAACTGAACCCTGTGGTAACCCACTAAATTCCTTTCTCCATTCAGATTTTTCATCCTTTACTATTGTTCTCATTTCTCTTCTCAGATAACTTTCTATCCAGGTTTTGATCATCCCTTTGATTCCTCCTATCTTTTCCAATTTCCAAAGTAGCCTCTCATGGGGAACCTTATCAAATGCCTTTTTAAGAACTAGATATACACAATCTACCCATCCATCTCTTTCCTGTGTTGTATCAATTACTCCTGAGTAAAAGCTTATTAAGTTGGTCACACGTGTACATTTTTATAAGACATTTGTATTGTTTTAACTACTAATATTTACAGAAATATTACGATAGAATGACATCAAACAAATAAGGAAGGAAATGTTTATACCTACTTTATTCGTACTACATCAATTGGTCTCTAGTTGTTGTTTTATATATTTTTTTATTGTCTTATTATGTTCAATTGTAACCGATAACTAAGCCATTGATATATTATACATAAGGATGAAAACATACTGTGTAGGTAAAAATTGACAGAGAAACTAGATATTTTGCTGCCCAGAGCCTTGAGCTGGCCAGCATGAGGGGTGCTGCAATGACTGACGCTCTGTCAGACACCCTCCCGGGCCTCCATGCTCCAGGAGCTCCCACTGTCTTGTGAGTGGTGCAGTACGATATGTTGGGCAGCTGCCCGGCAGCATATCAATTTAAACTGGCAATTCACTTTTTACTACGACACCAGCTATTCAACACGAAGGTAGGAGACTGGGGAGAGGCGGTGTGGTGGGGATGGTGGACGCCAATGACTTCTCGCACTCGGCCAAGGTGGCGGCTGATTTGAACCGAGCGCCCAGTATTTAGTTAGATTCAAAACATCCTCGTTAGATACGAATATAGGTAGAGGTCCAATAGTGTCGCTAGATGCAAATTCGTTGGATGCATGATCATACTGTATATGGCTTATGGCAGGTATTAGGACACGATGTAGTACAAGTCTAGGAACAACTCCCTATTAATCCCATTAAATCTTAAGTTAGATATACGATCGTTCACTATATGATTGTGTTTTCAGTAATGTAATCTGATCGTATGATAAGGGAATACTGTATAATATGGCTAATGATTTGACGCCGGATTTCTTTTTTTTGGCGACTACAGTACCCTCCCGAGTTTCACGCTATGCGAGTTTTGCGATCCGCGTGTTACGCGCTGAGCCCTAAATTCTTACCATTCCGACTTTCGCGCATTATCTCCCCGAGTTTCGTGCTGCTTCATACGTTTTTTTTTTTTTTTTTTTTTTTTTGTGTGTGTGTGTGTGTGTGTGTGTGTGTGTGTGTGTGTGTGTGTATGTGTGTATTTACCTAGTTGTACCTAGTTGTAACATACAGGAAAAGAGCTATGCTCGTACTGTCCCGTCTCCAAATCTACTATTATCCAGTTTGCCTTTGAAGTGCTGAATACTTCTTGCATTAATCACTTTTGCATCAAGGTTGTTCCAGGCTTCTATGCTTCTATACGGGAAGCTGTATTTTTTTATATCCCTCTTGCATGTTGTCCTTTTCAATTTCTTCTCATGACCTCTTGTACTTCTGTCGTCCCACACAAACAGATCATTTCTATCAATTTTTTCCAGACCCGTTGATGCTCTATACACTGCTATAAAATCTCCCCTTTCTCTTCTTTTCTCAAGTGTTGGGAGTTTTAGTTTTGAAAGTCTTTTTTCATATGTTAAATCTCTCAGGCTTGGAGCCATTTTTGTGGCTGCTCTTTGTATTCTCTCAATCTTCCTTATATCCTTCTTTTTATGTGGTGACCAAATCACTGCCGCATATTCCAACCTTGGTCGAATCAGCGATGTTATCAATTTCTTGATCATCTCTTCATCCAGATATTTGAATGCCATTCTTATATTCCTCAGCAACTGATATGTATCTCCTGGGATCTTGTTTATATGCTTCTCTGGTGACAAATTGTCCTTAATCCATACTCCCAGATGTTTTTCGACTTTGTTTTGATTATCCATTAGTTTCCCATCGAATACTTTCCTCTCTGTCTCTTTTTGCTACTGCCCATTTCCATCACTTTACACTTTTTGTCATTAAACTCCATTTCCCATATTTGACTCCATCTGAAAATTTTATATAGATCCTTTTGTAAATCCTCACAGTCCTCTTTACTTTCTACTTTTCTTAGTAATTTAGCATCATCAGCGAATAAACTCATATAACTGTTTACTCCTTCTGCCATATCATTTACATAGACCAAGAACATCACTGGGGCCAATACTGATCCTTGAGGAACTCCACTTATCACACTGCACCATTCTGACTTTTGATCTTTTATTACTGTTCTCATCTCTCTGTCGCTCAAAAAGTCTTCCATCCACTTCAGCAAACCACCCTTCAATCCTCCTACATGTTCTAGCTTCCAGAGCAGTCTCTTATGAGGTACCTTGTCAAATGCCTTCTTTAGGTCCAAGTAAATGCAATCGACCCACCCTTCTCTTTCCTGTGTCACATCGATCACTCTAGAGTAAAAGCTCAATAGATTTGTTGTACATGACATTCCTCCTCTAAATCCAAACTGGCCACCTGCAAGTGTGTTTGTCTCTTCCAAATATTTCAACCATCTGTCCTTCACAATTTTTTCACACATTTTTGCCACTACACTTGTTAATGATACTGGCCTGTAATTTAGTGGTTCTTCTTTGTCACCTCCTTTGTAAATTTGGCACAATATTTGCTCTTTTCCAATCAAGCGGGACTCTGCTCTCCTTGAGTGAACTCTCAATTATACTATGTAAGCTTCCTGCTAGTTGGTTACTGCACTCTTTCATTATCCAATTCGACACTCCATCTGGACCCGGGGCTTTTCTCACATCTTGACTTTCTAGTAGCCTTTTTACTTCTATTACGTCTACTTTTATGTCTTCCATTATATTTTCTTTTGCTATTATATTTTTCGTTTTAAATTCACTTTCTCTTGTAAATACAGTCTGTAAGCACTTATTCATCACCTCGGCCTGTTGTAATGCATCTTCATACACTATGCCTTCTACCTTCAGCTTATCTATTCCTTCCTTGTTTTTCATTTTTCCATTAATATATCTACACTACCCTCCCGAGTTTCGCGCTTGCTTTCTTCCGGAGGCATAGCGCGAAACTCGCGGATCGCGAAACTCGGGTATTAGAAACACTGTAAAAATGCTTATTTAGTCCTTTTTTTTTTTTTTTTTTTTTTTTTTTTTTTTTTTTTTTTTTTTTTTTTTTTTTTGGTGTGTGTGTGTGCCTACAGCGCCGTTAGGCAGTGACCTCCAGGGGTGGGATGGTAGGCCCTGGAGGTTAACTTGAGGGCTGTGTACCTACCGTATTTTACAGCTTATAAGACTCACTTTTTCCCCCAAAAAATATCCTGAAAATGTCCCAAGCCCCTGTCCACCCAGCAGTGAATGGGTACTGGGTGTTAGCCTAGGGTTTGTGACCCGCCTCCTGGGGTGGTGGCTTCGGCCAACACTACGTAGAGAAGAGGAGGGAGGAGAGGAGCTTGAGATTGAGCTTGAGTTGGGAGTCATCCAGCGGATGCTGTTTTGATCTGAGTGAGTGAGCTTGACACATATCTTGTCAGCTGATGGTTGTGTGACAGTGTTATACGGCAAAAACACTGTCACAATGCCTTCCTCTCTTCTCTCCTGTCTCCTCCAGTACCTCCAGAAACCACAGTACCACACACGTCATAGTTAATCACTTATAAAGGAGTATTTTGTGGTAAATAAGTAAGGAACGGCGGGGGTGTAAGGTAAGGTGCTACTTATTTCGAGGCGTTACCTATCTTATGCGACACCGGCTGCTCCTGTATAGAAAAACACAAACAAATGGAAAAAAACAAAGCAAAACTACAAGCTATACTAAGCCTATTATAATACTATACTAAGCAGGAAGGAAGGAAGACGTGTCCCGTACGTCTCTTATGGGAGGCGGTAGCAGAGTAGTTAGCGTCAAGATATATGTCAAGCTCGAGCACGAGCTTGACAGACGACCTACAAAGTGATACTAAGCAGAAAGGGTCACAAGAAGAAGAAGAAGTCTCCGAGTGGCGTTCTTGGTGATCCGAGTTCGATCCTTGATGAGGGCTGTAAAATTCACTTAAAATCTTTCTCTGCACTGTTGAGTGGCCTAAGAACACCCACACGCTGCCCATTAACTCTACCTTCGATTGCGAGTGCATCGGAGGACACAGGGGGCGGCATGAGCCTCTAATCACAGGTGTCACTAGAAATTCTGTCTGCGCTACCACGGGTGCCAAAAGGGCCAACCATCACAGCCCTCAAGTTAACCTCCAGGCTCCAGGGCCTACCATCCCACTCCTGGAGGTCAGTGTCTAACGGCGCTGTAGGCACACACACACACACACATGAAAAAAAAAAAAAAAAAAAAAAAAAAAAACGCGAAACTCGGGGATATAATGCGCGAAAGTCGGGATGGTAAGAATTTAGGACTCAGTGCGAAACTCGAGGATCGCGAAACTCGCATAGCGTGAAACTCGGGAGGGTAGTGTATAGAAAAGTTTCGGTTCATTCTTACATTTTTCTATTATATTCCTCTCATAGTTACTTTCTTCTTCTCTTCGGATTCTTACATATTCATTTCTAGTTGTTTTGTACTTCTCCCAAAGGTTGCTGCCACCTTTTTTCCTCCAACTATTCCATGTTTTTTCTCTTTCTAGTCTTGCTAATTCACATTTTCTGTTAAACCATTCATTTTTTTCTTTTCTCTGATATCTATCCTTGGAACATAACTATTTATTCCTTCGGTGTAAATTCGGATGAACTCATCCCATTTTTTCTGGGTACTCGTTGCTGCATGGAAATTACTCCAGTCTGTCTCTCCGAAGAATGTTCTTAATCCGTCAAAGTCTGCTTTTCCATAATTGTATCATCCTTTTTTATGTTCCTCTTTTCTCCCCTCCTTTTTGCTATCATTTATTTCAAATTCAATAAGTACATGGTCGCTCTTTCCAAGTGGGCACTGATAAATCATTTTACTAATTACTTCCAGTTCTTTCGTCAATAGTAGGTCTAGTCTTGATGGTTCTTCGCTACCTCTGAATCTTGTGTTCTCTTTAATCCACTGAGTCATGATGTTATTCATTACCAAATCCAACAATATACCACCCCATGAGTTTTCTCCTCCTTCAGTATACCGTTCTTCCCAGCAAACTTTTTTGCAGTTAAAATCTCCCATCAAAATTATGTTTTCACTATTTTCCATCGTATTCTTTAAACATTTGCTTGCGTCTCTTATCATGTCTCCGTACTCCTCTCTCCCCCAGGAATTTGTCTTAGGTGGAACGTATACGATTACTAAGTCTCTTATTCTTCCTTTTTTCATCACCAACTCTACCTTCAACACCTCGGCCATTCCTTCTCCTTTCTCCACATTTCCTACTACCACATCCTTCCTTGTTAACACCATTACACCACCTCCCTTTTTCTGGTTTCTGTTTCTCCTCCATACATTATATTGACCCTCCCCAACTGGCACATCCTCAGAATCACTCAGCTTCGTTTCTACTAGACCTAATATGTCTGGTTTCTTGGCTCTCAGGTAATCGTTTATTTCTGTTAATGTTGACTCTAGCCCATTTATATTTGTATACGATACCTGCCATCCTGTTTCATTTTCTTTTTGACTTGTCTTCTCCTACTCTTTCTCTTTTAGATACCACTTCTTCAGTTTTGTGTGTGTGTATTTACCTAGTTGTATTTACCTAGCCTAGCCTAAATCTCCCCTTTCACTTCGTTTCTCAAGTGTTGGGAGCTTTAGTCTTGAAAGTCTTTTTTCAGGCTCTCTGATCTCTCAGCCTGATCTCTCAGGCTTGGAGCCATTTTTGTGGCTGCTCTTTGTATTCTCTCAATCTTCCTTATACAGGTTGAAGTTCCCAAACTCGGCAACCTCGGGACGAGCGCCGAGCCAAGTAATGGAATTTTCCGACTTTTAGAACGTAGATATATTAAGGGGAAAAAAAACATGAAAATCACATGAAAAAAATTCCTGGTTGTTTGGGAGCCATAATACCAATAACAGACCTGTAGAAGTACACAAAATAACAGTGTACACAACTCTACAGTCACAACACCACTGAACAATAACAACAAACAAATCGGCGGGAGAAACCAAGCGGCCTAGTGTGGTGGCACCTAGCGGCCGATCCGGCAACTACGCGCCGGGTTTTGGGTGTTCTGCCGTGTTTTGGAAAATCCGGAACCATAGCCGAGTTTTGGGTGTTGCCGAGTCTTGGGATGCCGAGTTTGGGAACTTCAACCTGTATCCTTCTTTTTATGTGGTGACCAAATCACTGCCGCATATTCCAACCTTGGTCGAATCAAAGATGTTATCAATTGTGTGTGGGAAAGATGTTATCAAATGTGTGTGTGTGTGTGTGTGTGTGTGTGTGTGTGTGTGTGTGTGTGTGTGTGTGTGTGTGTGTGTGTGTGTGTGTGTATTTACCTAGTTGTTGTTGTAACATACAGGAAAAGAGCTCTGCTCGTACTGTCCCGTCTCCAAATCTACTATTATTCAGTTTGCCTTTGAAGTGCTGAATACTTCTTGCATTAATCACTTTTGCATCAAGGCTATTCCAGGCTTCTATGCTTCTATACGGGAAGCTGTATTTTTTTATATCCCTCTTGCATGTTGTCCTTTTCAATTTCTTCTCATGACCTCTTGCACTTCTATCGTCCCACACAAACAGATCTTCTCTGTCAATTTTTTCCAGACCCATTGATGCTCTATACACTGCTATAAAATCTCCCCTTTCTCTTCTTTTCTCAAGAGTTGTGTGTGTGTGTGTGTGCGTGCCTACAGTGCCGTTAGGCAGTGACCTCCAGGGTGGGATGGTAGGCCCTGGAGGTTCCCTCGAGGGCTGTGATGGTTGGTTCCTCGCCCGTGGTGGCGCAGGCAGGATTTTTATAGTGACGCTTGTGATTAGAGGTTCATGTCACTCCCCTGTGGCCTCTGATGCACTCGAAATCGTAGATAGAGTTAATGGGCAGTATGTGGGTGTTCTTAGGCCACTCGACGGTGCAGAGAAAGATTTTATACCTAATGGTAATATCAAGATCAAGATCAAGTATCGCTAAAGAGGTAAATAGTCGTATGTACAGATGGAAGAATGGTGTTAGCAAGACGTGTGTGATGTGTGAGACAGGAGTGGATGAAACTGTGGAGTACTTGATGCTGGAATGTGAACGGTATGAGTATGCTAGAACAAAGCTGTTGGAGGTAGTGGTAGGAGAAGTCGGAGTGGAAGAATGGCAAGAGATGAGAGACAGGAGTGTGGATAGGCAGATGGAGTACCTGCTGGGGTTGTGTGCTGAGTGGAGGAGTGACAGTCGTGTGGCTGAAAGTGTAAAAGAATTCTTGGAGAATTCTTGGAGAGCACGCATGAGAGAGAATGAGAGGCAGGGGGCCCCTCAGTGATGGGAGACCCCGTATGAATGTGATGCAGAGAGAGGAATGAGGGGAAAATGAAACACCTAGCTTTGCTTCCCCCTTTTGCTTCTCTCCCAACAGAATACTACATGTGTAGGAGAACGCCGGACAAAAGGCTTCACCGACAGCATCAGCTGGGTGACTTCCAACTCAAGCTCAAGCTTGTAGGTCCTCTCCTCTCCTCCTCTTCCTCCTCTCCTGTCCTCTAATTAATTTTGGCCGACCACCCCGGGAGGCGGGGTCACAAACCCCCGGCTAACACCCGTTACCCATTCACTGCTGGGTGACTAAATAAGCATTTTTACAGTGTTTTCAATACCAGAGTTTCGCGATCCTCAAGTTTAGCGCTATGCCTTGTGAAGAAAGCAAGCGCCAAACTCGGGAGGGTAGTGTATATGTTTCCCATTTCATGCTTGCCGTGTCAACTATTTTATCAGCCTATAATTTGTTAAAAGTTGAAGTTTATCTTTTGTCTATTTTTCTATGTATGAGTGTGTCAAATTCCAAAATTCCTGCGTAAGAGCATCTTTTATTCCCTTTATATTGTTGTTAATCAAGTTTTTCATTGAAATTCACAAGAGCTTTAGGGCTCAAATTCGAATAAGAACAGGGAAGCATTTTAGAGGTGCACTGATGTCCAGATCCTAAGGTTTGTGTTGTCTTGTTTCCATATGAACACATACCAAAGACATGTACAAGAAAATGCTCAACTATAGTCAAGGTTATGAGAAATGAAAAAAAAATTGCAATCAAAGAAGAGATAATATATTTTGCTTCCATAGATTTAATGCCAATATACTATGGATAAGGTGTGGTAAGTGGTTGCAAAGTGCTTTTTCTCTCATGACTTTAAGGTATGGCAGAGGATAACAAAGAAGCTGGCATATACTGTAGAAGCTCAATTTAATGGAAATAGATTCACCGGAAAGCTCAATGCAGCACATTAAACAAATTCAGTATTTCCGATTTTCTATGATAGGTATAGCGGAAAAAATACGCTAAATGTAGCAATTTTTGGAGCGGTTATGCTAAAATCCACCGACCCATGCGTTTGGGTAGGTTAGGGGGGCCATGCAGACTACTGCAGAAACCCTATTTGTGGAGGTAAGCTAAAGTTCTTACAGTATATCATGTGTTAATTAGCAGTAATTTGAAATTTATGTACAGGGGTAGGGGTGTACATATAGGCTATTTATATATTTTTCTCTTGATTTAGTGGAAAACGCGATATAACGGAGCTATGCTTGGCTGAATTAGTCCGTTCAATTGAGCTTCTACACTACATATATATCTTCAAAGAACATCAGAAAAAAATATAATCAAAGTTTTGCGAAAATCTATTACAGCTTAACCTCGAGCAAGAGATATATGAACAGGAAAATAATACAAAAACATAAATTCAAGTGAACATGGTTACTGACACATTTACTATTCAACATTCACTTTTCTTCTTGACTCACAGCAAAGTGAATGCTACCTGCCCCATCCACTGAGAGTCTTCGAGATGGTGATAACTCCGGACCTGGAATACCCATTAATGTGTGTGGATGTGAACCGTAGCTATGGTTCAGAAGACGAGTTGAGACACAGCCTTATTGACCTTAACACTGGGACAACCTGGATACCCGATGAAGATGAGGATATGGATGGCATGGCAACTGTTGTGCCACGCCACAACCTAAATGTAAAAAATGTTACCCAAATTGAGAAGGATGCCATCCTTGTGTGTTATGAGAGTAAGTGCAAGTTTTTGTTTTTACCCAGTTTCAATATGTATTTACCTAGTTATGATAAAATGAGTTTTACTCATGGAGTCCCATCTCCTAATTTAATTTGGTTCAATCTTAACTTTAAACTCTTGAATACTCTTAGCTTTTACTATTTCATTGTCCTGGTTATTTCACACACCTATAAATTGAAAAAAAGAATGTCTTGATATCCCTAAAGCTTAAGGGGAGGATCCGGCACGATATTTTAAGATATTATTTGAAAATTATTGAAATTAAGTTAAACACTGGCATGACCGTGTGTGTATAAGGTATCAAATGGTGCATATATATATATATATATATATATATATATATATATATATATATATATATATATATATATATATATATATATATATATATATATATATATATATATATATACAGTAAAACCTTTCATATCCGGACTAATTGGGCCAAGGAAGGGTCCGAGTAATGCAAGGATCTGAATAATGGGGGGGATTATATCCCTTAATATTAAAAAAAAAAATTCTAGGTGAGTATAGCAAATTTCTAAGTCATGCAAATATCAATAAACATAAGATAAATCATGTAAATAAATAAATCTACGGTAAAAATACGCAATAAAAATACAGTACTGTACAGGACTAATGTACAGCACTGTCAGTCCTACGTCTGGCAGCCGGCAGCAGTATCATGATGACGGAGATTTCCTCCTCCTCCTTGGTGTTGTTTGTAGGGCTATGAGGACCCCTTGAGGAGCCCTATGATCCCTGGTGATATCCTATGATGCTATCACAGGCATGGTTGCTGACCTGTCTTCTTCAGGAAGGCACAGGTGAGGCGGATGACAGCGTGTTGTCCTGAGAGGTAGGCAGGGCGCCAGGCGGCGCAGGGCGCCAGGCGGCGCAGGGCGCCAGGCGGCGCAGGGCGCTCGCCAGCAGGGTGGGCAGGGTTTTACGTCTTATTACTAGTTATTATACATCGTAGTGATTATGGTGAGCTGTTTGTTATATATACGTGTCATTATTTAGGTCAGTGTAGTACTGTGTGTCACCTTAAATAAGGGTTATTTAAAGGTGTTGAGGTGGCGGGGTAGTCAGTGATGGGGAAACATTCTTGCCGCGGCCACCCCGTAACACTAATGGAAAAAGTGTCCGTGTGACATGACCTTTAAAGGCCGTGTCAAACGTCTTGTTGACTTGTGATGGGTCGAGATGTTTTAGAAACAGTTCGTCATTGGCTGGTGACTGATGACAAGTTTGATGACGTCATTACTCGCCCAAGCCAGTCAGGGCCTTCTTACCCGTTTTCTACCTACCGAGGGAGGCTTGTTGGATACGGTAGTAAGGGCAGGTAATATCTAGGTGGTGGGAAAGCGGGTGGTAGCTGGAGATACCACCTCCGTTGCTGGATCTGGGCCCAAGGCTCAATGGCCACAGATCACTCGCCAATACATTTGGACACAACAAAGAAACCACAATTACAGTATACAAAGAATATGCTCAGTGATGGATCATAAAAGCTCTGCCTGGCTGCCTGGGCCTCCAACCCCACTGACTCAAATCATGACACCCTACCTACCACTTAAAAAAATGTAAAAAAATAAAAAAATAGGCAATTTTTTTTTTACAAAATGGAGGAGGAGGTCCGAAATAATGTCGAAGTCCGAATAATGAGGGTCCGAATACGAGAGGTTTTACTGTATATATGTATATATATATATATATATATATATATAGAGAGAGAGAGAGAGAGAGAGAGAGAGAGAGAGAGAGAGAGAGAGAGAGAGAGAGAGAGAGAGAGAGAGAGAGAGAGAGAGAGAGAGAGAGAGAGAGAGAGAGAGAGAGAGAGAGAGAGAGAGAGAGAGAGAGAGTCGTCTACTATTATCGACAGTTTTAGACAATAGTTTACCCTAGGTAGGTTAAGTGTCTTCAGCACAATCAACACACACATTGTTTACAAATGGCTTGGATGCAGAGTAGAAAATGAGTCATCACGGGGCAAAGTCACGTGTATGTCACGTGGTATGACAAATAAAAGAAGGAAATCTTTACACAATTATCGACAATATTCTACAGTTATTGACAGTCTAACAATTTTTTCTTCTTTTATTACAAGCAAAATCCTACAAAGTGAACCAAAAACGTAACTGACAGCAAGGCAATTGTATGTCCTAGCATTTACAGAATGAAGTAAGCCGACGAAGTACTGTAGCCACAATGAAACATTATACACAAGTGTGTATACAGATGTGGTCTGATACGGACAAGTGTGTAATAACAGGGTTTATTTGAACAGCTATATGTAAAAAACGGGAGCAAGTACAAGGTCAATATTTACAAATGGTATCACAGAAGGTCTAATATTTTTTATCTGCAACCAAAAATATTTCTAGCAACGTTCTCCTGGTTCTTGTGGCGCACGGGTTTTTGGAGGCGAGCGGCCTCGGCAACATGCCCGGCGCCACCTTCACCGGAGCTCCGATCGACGACGCCCTCAGCACAGACCCCGAGCACGGGGGCTGTGCTGAGGGTGTCCCGGGTCGGGGCTCCCGTGAAGGTGGCGCCAGTGTAGTCCCCGGGGCCGTATGTTGCCGGAAGCCCGTGTGCTGCAGGAAACGGAAGAAACATTGCATAGTACGGAGAGTGTATCCTGCTGAGTGCCCCGCACTCCTTATCAGGATGGACAAGCTAGGCCTCGTGCCGCACGCCAGCAGCACGAACACTCTCCTCTCTTCCCCCTCATCCCCGACGCGTAGCAGCCTGCTGCGCCCCCCCACACGGAGAGTGTATCCTGCTGAGTGCCCCTTTCTACCCCGCACTCCTCGTCAGGATGGACAAGCCAGTCCTCGTGCCGCACGCCAGCAGCACGAACACTCTCCTCTCTTTTTTCAAAGCATCTCTCTTGACGGGCTCAAGCTAGCCCGTGGTCCTCCCCTGCTGGAGGCCCGAAAAAAAAGAAGAAAAAAAAGAGAAGAAGAAAGTCTAATGTAACTATACATTGAAAAAATTATTTCAAATATGCTTTACTTTATTCAAAATATGCCTTTAAAGTTAATAGTGTCGATAACTATGGAATGGTCATATTTATGTACACAATTATCGACACCCCGGAGAGTACACATACAGTACTCGTCAAAAGTATGCGGCGCCCTGCTCCCGCCCCCGCACAACAAACAATACAAGGACATTTATAGAAAATAATGTATTATAATTACCTTTTAAAACTTGGTTGGGTGGGCTTTCCTCTTCTTCACGGCTTGGAGACGTCGGGGTAGTGAAAGAGCTAGGTTTCTTAGGTGTTCAGGTGAGATGTTTACCAAGGACTCACGGATGGCCTTTTCGAGCTTGGGTATGGAGCTGACGTCTTTCCCCTGCAGATCCTTCTTGACCATGTGCCAGAGGTTCTCAATTGGGTTGAGGTCCGGGCTATTACCTGGCCAATCCTTTACGAAGGGTACCATGCAGTCATCAAGCCACTGAGTGACAGATTTGGCAGTGTGAGCAGGAGCACCATCCTGTTGAAACACACTGGCACGTGTGAGCTCGAAAGAATCTGGCAAATGTTCACAAAGCAGCTCCAGGTAAACAGCTTGATTCACTTTAAGGTTTTTAGGAAGCACAGCAAGCTTGCCTAAACCTCTGCCAAAGAAACAACCCCACACCATAAGTGAATCTGGGTTTTAAATGGTGCTCTCCACATACCCTGAGTCGAGGGGGTCACTGCCTGGGCGATGGTACACTCGAGCTCCTCGGTTACATGTCACAGTAAATGTTGCCTTATCAGACCACAACACTGACAACCAGTCATCATCAGTCCAAGCAAGATATCTCTTGGTGAAGGTGACCCAGCAAGCTCTCTGCACGTGTGTAAGAAGTGGCTTCTTCAGTGGCTTGTGGCTAGTATAACCCAACTCGTGCACTCGGCGAGATACGGTACGCACAGACACTGCACCAAACACTTCAGGGTTGCTTTTCTTTCCTACCCCTTGTTGTAACGCGAGGGGTACTCTCCAAGGAACGTTTTAGAACGTTCACAGACCTTTGAGAAATCTTCCTGTGATGAATAGCCGAAGTTTCTGTGATGGCGTTTCACCGCTGTTTTCCTCTCTGAAACGCGCCAAGTACTTCTTCACTGTTGACTTAGCCACACACAACAACTCACTTATTTCTTTCGTTTGGTGGCCTGCATCCTTTAAACCAATGATCTGAGCAATGGTTTCTTTGCTTAGTTTCTTGGTAGGTGCCATAATAAAAATATAATACCACAATCACCACTGATAGTGCAAAACTCAAGGCAGGGTCACGACTCACGGTATGTGGAGAGCACCGTAAAAGACCCAGATTCACTTATGGTGTGGGGTTGTTTCTCTGGCAGAAGTTTAGGCAAGCTTGTTGTGCTTCCTAAAAACCTTAAAGTGAATCAAGCTGTTTACCGGGAGCTTCTTTGTGAACATTTGCCAGTTTCTTTCGAGCTCACACGTGCCAGTGTGTTTCAACAGGACGGTGCTCCTGCTCACACTGCCAAATCTGTCACTCAGTGGCTTGATGACTGCATGGTACCCTTCAAAAGGGATTGGCCAGGTAACAGCCCGGACCTCAACCCAATTGAGAACCTCTGGCACATGGTCAAGAAAGATCTGCCGGGGAAAGACATCAGCTCCATACCCAAGCTCGAAAAGGCCATCCGTGAGTTCTGGGCAAACATCTCACCTGAACACCTAAGAAACCTAGCTCTTTCACTACCCCGACGTCTCCAAGCCGTGAAGAAGAGAAAAGGCCACCCAACCAAGTATTAAAAGGTAATTATAATACATTATTTTCTATAAATTTCCTTGTATTGTTTGCTGTGCGGGGGCGGGAGCAGGGCGCCGCGTACTTTTGACGAGTACTGTTATGGACATCACAGAAAAACAAACTGCAGTTATGTCATTCGTATGAGACCTATTTTTGTAGATTATCAGCTAAAAACAGTAGATATATCACTACGACTTAAAATAAACAAACACATCCATGGATATATGCATTAACTTAGCTGTTTATATGCATGATTCGTTGATTTTTGCAGTAGGAGCACAAAACATTTCAAGATCGTCTACACAGTCGGTTAGCAGTAGAGTTGCATGATAGGTCTAGTAACGTTCCGGGTAAGTACATGTTGTCAGCAAATGACCAAAGACCAAAGAGCTCCTAAAGTTTAAAGGGGGTTCGCAGAGCGTAATTTTACTGAAAAAGTGACGATAACTGTGGATAATTGTAGACGACACTCTCTCTATATATATGCCGTAAATGGCGGCGTACAAGTCTACTCTTTGAGCCTGAAAAAATCTCTCCCAAACTAGGGGTTGACTTATACGGCAAGGATAAAATATGAACCTTTACCACTGAGTGGCAAACAAGTGGATCAGCACTACTAACAATCGCTGTACACCACTTACCGTAACTCCAGCAGGTTATCACAAATATTTCCAACTAAAACTTGTGTTCGGTGAACTTACTTAACATATTTAACACACAGATTAATATATAAATAATAGAATAATAATATGAATTCAGTTAATATCAACACAAACCATAGGCTGTTTCCAACAGCTGATACACAGATTGTAAACAACTGTCCGTAATGCCACTGAACCGAAGCGGCCAATCAGACAACTACAACAACAACAATTGCCTGGCTGCTCGACGAGCACCAGCGCTGTCCGCTCAACTCATCGTACCTCACACTCTAACAATACAACCGGTAATTCTAATCTACAAATACATACAACCCTCGGACTTTTCCTGGACTACAGGGAGGCCCCGAAGATACGAGCAGTTAGGTTCCACCTGGCATACTCGTAAAGCGAAATCTCGTATAACGAAACACATAACTAATGATAAAATATAGGTTTGGTTCCAGGACCCCATCAATTAAAAGAAAAAGAAAAAGAGAAAAAAAGACATGTTTTTCAAGCTAAAATAAACTATAGTAAACAACAAACTTTGAAACTCTCAAATATAGGGCTCTATATACCACCACTGCACCACCACACCACCACACAAAACACAGTGAATTAAGAGTGTGACAGCACAGTAGGACAGAGCACAAATAAGTCACAATAAGCACATTAAGTAAACCAGCAAATCACTAAAATTGACTCACAAGGCACAATACATACAAGCAACAAAGACGTTGTATGTACTCCTGGGGACGCCGTGTGATACACTAGACTCAAGAGGGTACGGTAGGTAAGGGACAAGGGAGGGGTGCGCAGACCTCTTCCACTGCCCACAAACTCGTCTCTGCGCATCTGAATCATTGTACATCGTTCAGTCCATCGTTCACTTTTCCTCACGTTTTCCCCAACTGAGACACACGAGAGCTGGCTATTTCCACTTCTTACACCCTCCCCGCACACCCACACACACGCGGCACATCTTCCAGCACCTCTCACTCACCTCGTCTATGACTTCGTCGTACATTTTGACGTATTTTCACGCTAAAACAAGGCTCGAGATAGGTTGCCAAGCGTGTGTTGTTGTTGTCCGCCTGCAGTGTTGCCAACAGGGATGTGAATTTTTGTAGGCCTCATTGTCGTACCGATCCACCAGAATTATCATATTTTCAGATTGATTATATCGTACAACCTCAGGTAAAATCATATAGTCAGTAAATGACTTTATAATTTTAGTAAATAACTTGGTAATTTTACTCACCCTAGTTTGAATGTCGTAGCATTGGATTTTCTATCTCGTATATTGAAAATAGACCCTAATTTACACCTCTCGTATCATCGGATTCTCGTATATCGAATGCTCGTATAACGGGACCTCCCTGTATTAGGGGGGAGCACTGGTCCGGGAACCGCAACAGTCGGAGGCCATTACCCACGCCCGGACGTTTATCCTACTCTGGCCGGCAACCGCCAATATCAACTACCCCACCACGGACTTTTACGTCACTTTGTTGTTGTTTGTTTTTTAGGGCTGCGAGGATCCCTTGGGGAACACTATGAGCCCTGGTGATGTCCTGTGATGCTGTCACAGGCGCTGTAGTTGACCTGTCTTCCTCAGGAAGGCACAGGTGAGGCGGATGACAGCGTGTTGCTGGGAGGGGTGGACGCCAGCCGCCGCCAGCAGGGTGGGCAGGTCAAAGGTGGCGACGTTCAGGGCGAGGGGTTGAGAGCATAGCACTACACGGTGGGCGTGGAAGCGCGGACACTGCAGCAGAAAGTGTTCAATAGTCTCCGGAACATTCCTGCACCAGGGGCAGTCGGGGTCAGGGGACTGACGGAGGCGGTGCAGGTGAACAGTGAGTGTCGTGTGCCCCAGGCGGAGGCGTGTGAGGGTGACATCCAGGACACGGGACTTTTTCCTTATCCATGGCTGGGGGGAAGAGTCACTGCGGTATTGGCCCATGGAGGTAATGCGGAGGGCATCGCCGAGCGTATTGTTCCAGGTGGAGCGGCAGACCCGGGAGATGAGGCGTTTGGCCGCAGCGAGCGGCAGAGGGAAGGGTGTTGTGTTTACTTCTGTTAAGGCCATCTTGGCCTCAACACTTTAGACACTTTGTTGGTAGCACTCATACGTCATGTGCTATACAATACAGTCAAACCTCGATATAACGGACTAAAGGGGGGGAGAAGGAGTCCGTTATAGCCGATTGTCCGTTATAGCGAGGGTATTTTCCCAAGGGGGGAAAAAAAATGAGAAAAAATTACAAACACAACCAGACTGTGTAGCTATGTTGGGAGGTAAACAGTGACTGGCACTGCATGCTGAATTTGGTCCGCTCCTACACGTGAAATAAATGAGAAATAATCACAAACACAACCAGAACGTGTAGCTAGTCAAGCTCAAGCTCTAGTGAAAGGTAAACAAATTACTACGAGCCAGATTCAGCCGTGGCTTCCAAAGGTATTGCTTATTATCATGACTAATGCTCATTATTATGTATATTATATGGTTGTGAACTGCAGTTCTATACACGTGTTACTATTTAGGTCAGTGTAGCACTGCGTCTTGCCTTAGATAAGGTGATTTAACAGGGAGACGTAGCAGCGGCCACGCCATAACACTAATAGTCACTATTTTAAACAATACAGGGAGGTCCCGAAGATACGAGCAGTTAGGTTTCACCTGGCATACTCGTAAAGCGAAATCTCGTATAACGAAACATAACTAATGGTAAAATATAGGTTTGGTTCCAGGACCCCAACAATAAAAAAAAAAAAAAAGACATGTTTTTCAAGCAATCATAAATTTGGTAATATTTAGTAGGGGTGCGAGAACCCCTTGAGGAATCCTATGATCCCTGGTGATATCCTATGGTGCTATCACATGCGTGGGAGCTGACCTGACTTCTTCAGGAAGGCACATATTATACAGCTGATAACAGGGTGCTGTGTTGTGCGGGCGGCAGCCGATGTCCGCCGCCAGCGGAGATCTCCTTGGTAATTATTTAGTAGGAAAGCGAGGACCCTTTGAGGAATCCTATGATCACTGGTGATATCCTATGGTGCTATCACAGGCGTAGGAGCTGACTGTCTTCTTCAGGAAGGCACAGGTGAGGCGGATGACTGCGGTTTTTGAGAGAGGTGGCGGACGGGGCAGGCCGCCGCCTCCTCCGCCAAGGTAGGTTTGGGCAGGCTTAAACGTCTTATCACTCGTTATTATACAACTTAGTGATTATGGTGAGATGTTATATCCACGTGTCATTATCTAAATCAATGTAGCACCGTGTGTCACCTTAAATAAGGGTGATTTAAAGATGTTATGATGAGGTGACTGCTGGCCGAGCTGGCGGGGCAGAGAGTGACGGAGAAATACTTGCCGCGGAGCCGCCCCATATCACAAATATTCACCATTTTAACACACATACACACCTTCTACCACCAATACACTAGCAACACAGGCTCCTTACTTATATATCTTACTATCTGATACATTAAAACTATTTAAAACGCAAGCATTCAAAATGAAACGAGAATTAGTTTTAGATGACGGGGACAGAAGGCGGAGAGGCAGTCTGGCATGCCATTCTTCCCCGGAAATATGTATCGCTGGCTTGTTATTGGTCGAGAAGTTTTAAAAACTTTGTCATTGGCTGGTGACGGATGACGCCTTAGCCAGTCACAACCTTCCTACTCGTTTACGACCTATCGAGGGAGCTTTCAATCAGCTTTGTAGCTTCCGTCATTAGGGAAAGTAGTATCTAGGTAGTGCGAGAGCAGGTTGTTGCTGGCCATACTACCTCCGTTGCTGGCTTCTCGCCCAGGGTTGTGAATTTTTGTAGGCCACATTGTCGTACTGAGCCACCAGAATGATCATATTTTCAGATTGATTATATCGTACAACCTTAGGTAAAATCATATAGTCAGTAAATGACTTTGTAATTTTAATAAATAACTTGTAATTTACTTTAGTAAATAACTTGGTAATTTTACTCACCCCAGTTTGAATGTCGTAACATTGGATTTTCGATCTCGTATATTGAAAATAGACCCTAATTTACACCTCTCGTATCATCGGATTCTCGTATATCGAATGCTCGTATAACGGGACCTCCCTGTACACACCTTCTACCACTAAATCACTAGCAACACAGGCTCCTTCCTTATAATATTATATCTTAAAATGTGATACATCAAAACTCCTTAAAACCCAAGCATTCTAAAATAAAATTAGAAAATAATACAATAATGTTGAGTTGACAATTCGAGCGGCGATAAGCGGTCTAATATGCAAAAAAAAAAAAAAAAAAAAAAAAAAAAAGTCACGCAAGTGGAGTCCGTTATAACCGATATCCGTTACATCGAGGTCCGTTATATCGAGGTTTGACTGTACATACATATAACATATAAAACATGGTTTAATATACGTGTACAGGTAATAACAACATATGATTGCAAGGCGTACTTACAATAGATATAAACATTACATTATAAATGTAAACAATACGACTGCTGAGCATGCTGCCACCTGGCGGGAGGCGCGGACACTGTCCACTGTGGAGGACAGGAGACGCTCGGACCGCCGGACAATTTTGTCAATTTACGGACTGGACCAGGCATTTGTCCGGGACTCTGACATATCCCCGGACCTCGGATTTTGACCGGCAAATCCGATATCCGGGAAATGGAGGTCCGGGAAAACGAGGGTTAAGTGTATATCGTGACCATACACTACGGGGGTAAAGACTGTAAGCTTTGGCCTACCAGTAGCCTACCATATTTTTGGGGTCGACTTATACGGCAAGTATAGGCCTAACCCGTAATCTTGAGCTAATAATCATGAGGTCGACTTGTACGCCTGGTCGACTTATACGCCGCCATTTACGGTATATATATATATATATATATATATATATATATATATTTTTTTTTTTTTTGTACCACGAATTTGAATGCCCAACCGAGCTTGATTCTAGTTGCCCACCTTGAGGGCATGGCGAACCAGTCCTTGTACAGGTGACAGGAATGGTTGTGAAATTTTTGATAAATATGATGATATAATCACATACCAATACATTCTGGCTTGTCTGAGAATCTCTTCAAACAACAAAGGAGGGAGAGGGAGAGGCGGGACAAAGCCACGCGGCCGGCAGTAGTGAATTGGCATGTTCGGGACTGTAATATAAAAGAAGTCTAGAAATGCCAAGGGCAAAGAAGAACTGCTCCAAACAAAGCCAAAAAGAGAAGAAAAGTAAATGATAAGTTCAGCAAGGATTATAAACAGGGTTGTTTGATTTAAATCAAGTTGATTTTAATCATTGATATAAATCATGATTTAAATCAAATGATTTTTTAAAAGAATCACTGATTTAAATAAAATAACAAATTTATTTGAAAACGAGAGGGGAAAAAAGGAAAATTAACCAAATGGGCTTTATGAACACCAATTTTACCATTGTAGTATAATTATATGATAATGAGACACAATGAGTGGTGCGGGGAATCCACTGTGGCACTTTGAGATAGCAAATTGCCATGTGGCTGTTTTTACAGCAGAATTTTTTTTTTTCTTCAATTATATAGTATATATTTTTGTTGTACTCTACAAAAAGCCACACTACTATAACCAAAAGTTGAATAACCAAAAGTTGAATGTGCATGTTACTTTTGTTTATAAAAAGCCAAAGTGATATTAACCAAAGTTTACTGTGCATTATGATTATCAAACAAAAAAATATTATTCTCTTGTTCAACCGGCAAAGTAATTATTACTACAACAAAAATTATATAACATTATCAATTAAATAAATGTATAGTGTATAGTGGAATTAGCATTATTAAGAAAAAGTATAGATAAATTTAAAATTACCCATAACAGTACAAATTCCTTTTTCATAATGTTTATTATCCAGAGTTAGCTAAAAGAAAGTACCGTGTAACTACATATAATAAACAAATTCCACTTTAATTTTAATTGGTTAAACCCAACAAAGAATTTAAACATCATCATGATCATGAGGAGTGTGTTGAGTCATGGACTTCAAAAGGAAAACAAGTTTTGCTGCCATCTCTGTACCGAGGCAGTGCCGCAGTTTTGAGTGTACAGTAAAAGCCTTATAACTCGGCACGATAGGGGCTCTGGCCCTTGCCGAGTTATTCAATGTGCCGAGTTATGCAATGTCCTGATATGGGTTAAAAAAAAAAAAAAAAAAAAGAAGTAAATACAGTACTGTAAAAGCATAAAAACTACACTTACCAGTGAACGGGTAGAGTGTGCTGGATTTTATTTCAAACTCAGCACAAATAGCACGCATGGACGCACCTGCATCCATCCTTGCCAGCACTTTCACCTTTTCCTGCAGGCTCAGGCTCTTCAATTTCATTCCCTTCCTGCTGGAGACACTTGCATGATGGAGCTGACATCTTGATATACAGTACTGTATGATGTAATCCCAAAACACGTAAAATAGGTGGCAAAGTAAAGCAAAGGTCGGGAACCAGCGCGTAGGCTGAGCTGTGTTTTTGTCGTCCAAGCACCGTCTTGGATTACGAATCTCAATCCAATAACACTTGCTGAAATGTGTGTTATACTACTTTGTGATATTGTTTGCAATGTTATTATTTCGGCTCCTACCAAGCTTGTTGTGTTTTTGAAGCAGAAACCAATCCTTTTTCAATTTCGACAAAAAACGAAATTCATATCCAAGACGGTGCTTTGACGACATAAACACGGCTCAGCAGCTGACAGCCTAAACGCTGGTTCCCGACCTTTGCTTTACTTTGCCACCTATTTTACGTGTTTTGGGATTACATCATACAGTACTGTATTTCAAGATGTCAGCTCCATCACGCAAGGCTGTCTCCAGCAGGAAGGTAATGAAATTGAAGAGCCTGAGCCTGCAGGAAAGGGTCAAAAGGACAAAAACACGCCTTTATGCGACTGAGGATATGCCGAGTGTAAGCAAAGAGATGCAGTTATAACATCAATATGCCGAGATACATTATTTTTTGTCGACTTTCTGTTTACATGTTCACACAAGAGGTTGTGAGGGCATGATATGCCGAGTGAAAACCAAGAGATGCAGTTTAGGGGAGGCGGTAGCAGAGTGGTTAGCATCACTTAGTGGCGTTCTCGAAGACCCTAGTTCGATCCCGAGTGAGACCCATAAATCCATTTGAAATCTTTCTACACCGTCGAGTGACCTAAGAACACCCACATGCCCTGTCCATTAACTCTACCTTCGACTGCGAGTGCATAGGAGGACACAGGGGGGCGGCATGAGCCTCTAATTACAGGCGTCACTATAAGAATCCTGCCTGCGCCACCACGGGCGAGGGCCAACCATCACAGCCCTCGAGTGAGCCTCCAGGGCCTACCATCCCACCCCTGGAGCTCCCTGCCTACACGCGCTATAGGGAAAAAAAACAAAAACAAAAACAACAACTTTGCCTTGCCGAGTTATATCAAATTCCGAGTTATACAGTGCCGAGTTATAAGGGTTTTACTGTACAGTCAAACCTCGATATAACGGACTAAAGGGGGGGAGGAGTGGTCCGTTAAAGCCGATTGTCCGTTATAGCGAGGGTATTTTCCCAAGGGTGGAAAAATATATGAAAAAAAAAAAAATATTGAAATAAATGAGAAATAATCACACACAACCAGACTGTGTAGCTATGTTGGGAGGTAAACAGTGACTGGCACTACATGCTGAATTTGGTCCGCTCCTACACGTGAAATAAATTAGAAATAATCTTTAACACAACCAGACCATGTAGCTATGTTGGGAGGTAAACAGTGACTAGCTCTACATCGGGGATTTGGCACACTCGCCCACGACTGTTCGGGACTGGTATTAGGAGAGGTAGTAAGTATCCAGGCTCGCTCATTACTGCTTGGTATGCTATGAAAGTTCCTTATTCTAGTTGAATGTAGACATATAATCACATTTGAATTGCTATTATTCATACATATGAGTAAAGATATGAAAATACTTTCAAGGCGCTCATCCACGCCTGGCAGCGCGGCCGCGGCAACAGCAGCAGCATCATGAGACATTATAATCACCCCAAAATAGATAAAAAGGAAGAAAAAGTCTCCCGTAAAGTGATGGGTTATCCCTAAAATGTTGATGCTTTCTCTCACCGTCTGGCTAGTCAAGCTCAAGCTCTAGTAAAAGGTAAACAAACTACGAGCCAGATTCAGCCGTGGCTTCCAAAGGTATTGCTTATTATCATGAGTAATGCTCATTATTATATATATTATATGGTTGTGAAGTGCATACACGTGTCACTATTTAGGTCAGTGTAGCACTGCGTGTCACCTTAGATAAGGGTGATTTAGGGCGTTGAGGTGACAGGGAGACGTAGCAGCGGCCATGCCATAACACTAATAGTCACTATTTTAAACAATACACACCTTCTACCCCTAAATCACTAGCAAAACAGGTGCCTTCCTTATATTTCTTAATATGTGATACATCAAAACTCCTTAAAACCCAAGCATTCCAAAGTAAAATGAGAAAATAATACAATTATGTTGAGTTTGGCAATTCGAGCGGCGATAAGCGGTCTGAAATGAAAAAAAAAAAAAAAAAAAAAAAAGCCAAGCAAATGGAGTCCGTTACATCCGAAGTCCGTTACATCGAGGTCTGTTATATCGAGGTTTGACTGTACTGTTATATGCATTGTAGGTTATATTCATGTTATATGCATTTTTAATTAACTTATTCTATCTCTCTTTAGTTATAAATATGCTAAACAATATCTTGTAGTAGTTAGATTTCATGTAGAACATCAAATTAATAAAATAAAAAATGGATTTAAATAAAATAAATCCGATTTATATCAAATATATCGGATTTTTTAGATTTAAAAAAAAAAATCAAAAAAATCAACAACCCTGATTATAAACCAGGCGAGTTTTGAACAAGATCAAACCTGGTAACAATAAGAGAGATGGCGCCTCACAATAGCCTCGCACTGGAGCGATAATATCTTTATAAGGGGGAACTAAGTATCAGATCATTAGGTACTACAGGCATTGGCATGTGATTATTGAACCCTAAAGAATCATATAACAGGTTTGCGACATTGTAACTGTATTTGATTACGCTATGACACAAAAATGGAGAAAAATCTTCAATCACAATTTTCTCAAAACTAGTGGTTATAAAACATAATATGTATATCCTATAATTTTCCACAATTACCATAAAGATTCAGGGTTAATTACTTGAGATGCCAACAAAGTAAGTAAAAAAAACATACCGAAGTCATCATTTTTATGCATATTTACTGTGCAAAAATAACAGATTGCAAATTTTCTAAAAAATTATTTGCGACAAAATGAAAAAGGTTGTACCATAGATAACACTATAGTCGCCACAGTGCACTAATGTCGCCAGGCGCCATATATTACGAATTATAGCATCACTACTGATTTTTATGTGCCACTGAAGATGATACATAGTAGTTTATATCATGACTGTATAATCTACCCTGTTTCAGTGTTGTTTTATGCTTTGTATTTGCAAGCCTAGGTTATACGGTTTCAAATTTCGCTACTCATTAATTTTTTTGGGCGATGACAACGGCTGGAGGACACTCAGAACATCAACACTAGCTGCGATCTTAGTGTAGGTCACCACTCGGATTATATTTTTGTTATCTGCTCATTAATAGCCATAATATGACATGGATGAAGACACAAAATGACACAGACTCTCCAGATAGCCCCTTCTAACTTTCCTGAAATCATGGATGTAGAAATGCAAGTATTAACACCACCAGACGTCTGTAAATCGAAAAAAAGTTGTCCTGTCGACTTTAGTGTTATCTACGGTAGCAGATATTTTTTTAGTAACCTTTTTTGGAATGTTATAAAGTATATTGTGTACAAGTGACAAAACAATTGGTGCAAAAATGATGGAGTAGATAGACTTAAACTTCCAAGAAAAAATAAATTCATAAAAATATAAATATTTAAACGATTCACTTGAGATTCGGTTATGATGATCAGGGTTGTTTTTCATAACATATATAAAAATCAAGGCCTACCGTAGATAACAGTGAAGTCGCCACCTACAGTGAAGTTGCCAGGCGCCAAATATTACGAATTATAGCATCACTACTGATTTTTATGTGCCACTGAAGATGTTACACAGTAGTTTGTATCATGGCTGTATAATCTACCCTGTTTCAGCGTTGTTTTATGCTTTGTAGCTGCAAGTATAACTGTTGCGCATTTTGTTCTTCACGTTTTTCTTCGCGCGATGACAGACGGTAAACAGTAGCTTTTCGGGCGGCAAGACACAGACTTGCCAGATCTTTCAAACTTGAATAGAATTTATTTTCACGTTGGCAGAGGAATTTTTATATATCCAAGCATCTTCCGCAGCTAATATATATAGAGACTTGTTTTACTTTACCTCTAATTTCCCTGAATTCCCCAGAGTGACGACTCAACTGTTGGGTTAAAATACTAGCTGGCGACTTTACTGTAGTAGGTATAGTGAGGTCGCCACTCGGTTTTATTTTTGTAATTTGTTCATTTATAGCCCTAATATGACACAGAATAAGACACAAAATGACACAGACTTTCCAGATAGACCCTTCTAACTTTCCTGAAATCATGGATGTACAAATGTAAGTATTAACGCCACCACACGTCTGTAAATAACAAAGAAACGTAGAACTGGCGACTTCACTGTTATCTACGGTAGGGCTACTTATAAAATATGGAGGATCTTCCCCTTAATCATCTTTTCTTTAGCTTCTTCCAATGTCTTCTTCTAACTCCTACATCTTCATCCATATGTGTCATCCCCGTTAATTCTTTCCATTCCCATTATTGCTCTATTCACCTCCATCAAGTCTCCTCTTTCTCTCTTTTCCTCCATTCAAGGTAGGGGAGAGCGGGGCAGGTTGCATCGAGGGTAGGTTGCATCATTGCCTCTAACTCGCATTAACTTTTTTATTATTATTATTGTTGTAGTTGTAGTAGTAGTAGTTTATACTAGTAGTAGTAGTAGTAGTAGTAGTAGTAGTAGTAGCAGTACTAAGACGATGTACGTGTGATAATATGCGAGTTAGAGGCAATGATGCAACCTACCCTCGATGCAACCTGCCCCGCTCTCACCTAATCTTGATTTCTCCAATCTCTCCATAAATGTCAAATCCACCAAACTATGGACCATATTTGTGGCCGTTATCTTTATCCTTTCAGATATCATTTTTTGTGTGTGTGGAGATCACACCTGTATGGGGCTTTCTATCTAGGGTTGATCATGGCCACACTCAGCTACACCTTATAAATGATCATAGTTTAAATGGATCATATCCATTTAAACAAACATTTTAATCTTTGTAAGGAACTTATATGTTGCACAAACAATTATATTGGTATTATTTTCTGGTAATAGATAGTCTTGAATAATTACTCCAATGTCCTCTTCTCTTGCTCTAGTAATTTTCTCATTTCCGTTTTTGTAACTTCATCTAAATAAATCTATGTATAAATTTTATGGAATTGGGTGCAAAAAAGTGCAAATTATTCGTTTGCCAAGAGCACAAAGAGAATAAGATGGAGCTACAAACTAGGAAGCGAGACTAATACCTAAGTGGGCTAAGAGAAGGACATTGGAGTTACAATTCAAAATGACTTACCACTAAAAAAAACTCATTAATTGGATAGTTGATACTACATTTATGCTCTAAAGTTCTAAACGAATATCAGAATAGCATTTGTTTTTATGGATATTGATGTTTAGAAAATGTATTGTGCCCATGATTCGCCTTACATAGAGTATCCTATGATTGTGTGGTATCCATACTTATGCACTCACCGCAAAAGAAAGAAAAAGGTTTCGGTCATTTATCAGACATATTATATAAGAGTAAATAAAATTATAACAGTACAGTGGGAGCAAAAAAAATGTTACATTGCAATATTTCATCATAAAATGAGACATAGATAACAGAACTGGATGTGACACTCCGCAATGAAGCGCGTTGGAAGCTGCAGTACTGGCCCCATGGCCAACTGACGCCAGGCGCTTAGTGTTTGGCAGCATTATTGGGTGTGTTTCAAATATTACGCCATGCTTCACTGAACGTCGTAACATATACGTCCAACAGTGCTACTTTGGTAAGACTTAGGAACTATAATAATATGCTTGCACAACTGTATTCGTTAATTTTCAAGAAGTACAATGTCTAACTGGTAACGCTGTATGAGTTGCTGTTCGTCGCTGACAACGCTGTGAAGTGTAAACACTCATACTTCGGGAAATACGTGTGACCGACTCGTGTTATTTTGGCATAAAAAGGATATTTACAAGTAAGTTACCTACAAAATAATTATATATGTGATCAATCGATAGTTGTAGATGAATGTGATATAGAATTTAATGACATATTTAGTGAAAAAATAAGTGAAATTAGGGTATGTAAGCACACATCTCCACGGCTGGTGAACTCTCGTCTTATTTTTGCGTAAATAAGATGTTTACAAGTAAGTTACCTACAAAATAATGATAGTATGATCAAGAGATAATTGTAGATGAATGTGATATAGAAGCCAATGACATACTTAGTGAAAAAATAAGTGAAATTACTAAATTACTGTATGGAAACTATTTCAAGTCACTTCGGCCCATAGTTTCTCCGGCCCTCCGTCACTCCGGCCGGTAAAATTCTAGTGTTTGCCCATACTCTCCCACTTCCCCCAAACAAGTTTGGGGACCTGTGGGAATGCGGGGTTTTCGGGTGGGGAACAAATTATGCATCGTAAACACGTAATTAAAGAGTTGTGTAGGGGGGTAAAATTCCCTAGATCTAGGGTAACTTCCTTATATCTAGAGAAATTTGCCTAACCAAAATTAACCTAATCTAGCGGGGGACTTGACCCACCGATAACCTAACCTAACCAAATCTAACCTAAGCTAACGTAACCAAATCTAACCTAACTTAACCAAATCTAACCTATCCTAACTCAACCAAATCTAACCTAACCTAACCTAACCTAACCAAACCAAATCTAACCTAACCTACCCAAATATAACCTACCCTAACCTGAACAAATCTAACCTAACCAAGCTGCGCTTGAACTGTGACGACAGTGAGAGGTCTCTCAAGTTCCTGATTGAATTCGGTAACTCCATGCGTAGCTGGCAGGAAAGTGAAGTCCTGGTCTCTGCCAAAATCAGCAAGGACACGTGCCTGGCTGTGTACAACACCTCACGAGGACTGGTGGGCCTGGTCAGGTACCTGCTCGACAACCATAATGCTATCCTGGATTATGTGTTGTTGGGTAAGGTCCAGTCAGACAGAATCGAGTCTCACTTTGGCCACTTGAGAAAGCTGGCAGGCGGTAATTACTGGGCCAGCGTCCGGCAATTCATGGAGAATGAGGCAGTGATCAGGACCAGGAGTCTGATCTGGTGGTCCGGATACAGTGTCGGTGACCTATCCGGTAAGATGACTGCTTGTCGGCAGGAGCGCAAGGTCGAGGACATGCAGGTGGCAGAGGAGTTGGTGGAGGTGGTGGGTCAAACAGAGCGTGAGGAGCTGGAAGACACTATGAAAGCTGCCTTGGGTCACATTGCCGGGTACCTGGCTCATTCATCAACTAGAGGCAACAAGTGTGGTGCCTGTGCTGACCTGCTGGTCGACAGAGAGGCTGCACCGCTGGATGTCAGTTTCGAAGAGAACCCTGGTAAGCAGGTGAAGGCCATCTACAGGTCGTTCACCGAGCTGTTGGATCACGGCAAGCTCCTGGTCCCGTCCTCCACTACCATTGACATGACGCTGGACATCTGCCACATCTGGAGAGGCCTGGTAAAGGAGAAGACCACTCGACGCAAGCTGCTGGAGTGTTCCTTGCCCAGGAGGGTGTTCGTGGAGGTGGTGAACGCCCACACAAGCGAGAATGGCCAGCTGACTGGGGCCTCCTGTTGTAAAGGGCACGGCTTGGACAAGCTCATCCGACAAATGGCTGGTGCTCTCTTCAATCTGTTTGGTGGCAACATGGTGCGTGACATCAACAGCGATGTCCACGCCAAGCGCAAGGCTGGTGCTTCCACAGAGCGTGTGACTAGGTCGCAAAGTGACGATAAGTGGCGCAAGCTGACAGGTGTGAAAAAGAACTGACATTCCTGTGTTGTACAGTGATGCTAGATCACATGTTGAATAAAATATACTATATACTGCAATAGTAGGGTCACTTAGGGCGATTCGCTTCACATTAGGTGAAGGAAGTATTTTGAGGGTCTTATCCTAAGCATTTTGTGCCGCTGAATCCGAAAATCGTAGTTGGGTCACTCGTTAGCGGTAAGTTTTCGCGCAATTTGCAATTTGGCAATTTGGCAATAAAATTGGCAATTACAAATTGCAGAATGAGAACCAGACGTCGTAGAGACCTCATTTTGGACTCAAATTGAAGCTTATTAAGAGTGCATAAAATGTTATTTAGTACTCCGTGGTTGTATCTGTTCGCATTACTGAACTATAATGGAAATTAGAGATAAGTGGAAAAAAATGGAAAAAAATATAAAAGGAATAATTTTGGCCTTAATTTCACATCAAAAGTCATGAAATGTTTCTGGCTGTATCTGTTCTCATAAAGGCACTACCGTCTGATTAATAGAAAATGGTAACTTTTCTCTGACTGTCCCCTCATGGTCGTATTTTATGAAGTAAGTAAGTCGTTGGTACCTTTCACGTCACTTGGCTGCGACCATGCCTTGGAACAGGTGAACCGGACTCTGAAAGGTGACGGTGGGCTTGTAGGGATCACGAAAAATCCCTCGACGAGGACCAAGTTCTTCTTGATCCAAGACGAACTCTTGGCAATCAAGGCCAAATCATTCGGAAGTTCTGCTACGGCATCAAAGCACCACAAGGACAGCCCAGCGGTCACGAAGAAGACACACGAGATGACCAAAGAGGTTGCTGGTCTTCTTCGCCAGCATAACCCCTTCACTCGCGAGAAAGCCCAACTCACCACCGTCCTTTCCCGCAAGGTTGTTCCAGATAAGATGGTGGACGCACTGACAAGAATCGAGGAGACTGGCAAGGAAGCTCTCTTGAAGTACGAAGAGGGAAGGATCAGGACTGCGCAGCAAAGTCCATGGGAGGTCCTGCATCGTCAGCCTACCAATACATTCAAAACGCTGGGCAAGAAAGCCAAAGTTTCAATCGGAGGGAAGCAGGTGATTGTCACGGGATCCTCAGACTTCACTCGGCGCCTGCTGCTCGCCCTCCAACTCGACAGCAGTCTGGACCTTCGCACCATCATCTCCAACTATGAGCTCTCCCTGTTCCCTCTTGCCCTCTTTGACGACCAAGGCCACCCGCGGGTCACGACAAAAAGTGCCCTTCTCAGGGTTCTGGAGAAGATGAACGCGGCGGTCTCCACGGCCTCGCAAACCCCTTCATCCTCTCGCGTGCTGGTCCTCGACGGGATGGCTATCCTTCAGCAGCACCCCGTTTCCGGCTCAGCAAACTTTAAGGACCTGGTTGGATCCCTCCTGCAGAGAGTTGCCCAACTGGGTGTTGGCTACGGGGAGTTGCACCTTGTCTTTGACAGGTACGACATCGGCGCGTCCCTCAAGACGAGGGAACAGCGAGCCCGAGGTGGAGGATACGATATCGACATCCAAGCAGCGACGAGGATCAAAGCTGGAATGACCATGGCTAACATCTTGTCCACCAAAAGCAACAAGACTGCTATGACCTCTCTCATTGCCTCCCAAATCCAGCACCATTCATGGGTATTACGCGTCGTCTGCGCGTGGCGCGACAAAGCCGTGGCAACTTCTGGACCGGACGGAGCCAAGTTCGCTTCAGAACAAGAGGAAGCGGACACTAAGATGATATATCATCTCTCCATGCTCGACAAAGATGTGGAGGCAACCGTAGTTTCTCCGGACACTGACGTCCTCGTCCTCCTCCTCCGACACTTCCCCAAGATACCTCCCAACACGTGCCTCCAGCTTGGCAAGACGACTTTCAACGTTCAGCTCATCCACGATGAACTGGGCTCTCACGCGGATGTGATCACGTCCTTCCATGCTCTGACTGGTTGCGACACCACTTGCGCCCTCTTCAGGAAAGGCAAGTTGCAAGCTTGGCCTGTGTTCCAGGCGGCCGACCAGGCAACCCTCGACGCTTTGGGTACACTCCGAAGCCCTGGTCCGCTGACGCAAGAGAGCCTGGACGTGCTGTGCCGATTCGTGAGCAGAATTTACGGATATACCTGCTCTCTGCCGCAGGCGAGGTGGACGGCACTTCAGAAGAAGAAGGTTGGAGCAGCACTGGCCCCTCCGACAGTCAACGCCACCACCCAGCACATTATGCGAGCCCAGCTACAGGCCGTCGTCTGGGAGGGGGCTGTGAAGGAGGAGTTGGTGACCCTCGACCCGACCAAGTACGGCTACGGACCAAACCTGGCGCCTATCCCTTCCATCCTGCCTCCCGCCCCGCAAAGTATCATGGATGGGATGCAGTGCGGATGCAAGACGAACTGCTCGACCAATCGCTGCCGCTGTCAACGCCTGCAGACTCCTTGTTCGGAGCTTTGCGATTACTCCCCCGAGATGTGCATCAACGACGAGGAAGATGGGCATGAGGACGTCGATGGCGTAGACGACTAGATATTCGATTTTTTCCAACTTGTGAACGCTCGCTATCGCAAGTAAGGGATTTTTTTGTGTTCTAATTGTTATTTTCCAAAAATACGCGGAGGAGACTCGGTTTCGTTGTTTGAAATTTGTGTTCTGGATTAATACTCGGGTCACTTCGGGCGGAAAAAAGGCTTTCGCTTCACCTTAGGTGAAGGAAGTATTTTGAGGGTCTTATCCTAAGCATTTTTCAGTTGAAATACCCTGTTCTACGCAATAATTGTACCCACCCTTGCACAAATTCGTTAATTAAATGTGTCTAAGAACAATTGTTTGTTATTTTACTTTTTTTACTAATTAAAATTTAGTTTTTAATTATTAAGAACTCAGGCTTTAAGGCCAAAATTATTCCTTTTATATTTTTCCCAATTTTTTTCCACTTATCTCTAATTTCCATTATAGATCAGTAATCCGAACAGATACAACCACGGAGTACTCAATAACATTTTATGCACTCTTAATAAGCTTCAATTTGAGTCCAAAACGAGGTCTCTACGACGTCTGGTTCTCATTCTGCAATTTGTAATTGCCAATTTTATTGCCAAATTGCCAAATTGCAAATTGCGCGAAAACTTACCGCTAACGAGTGACCCAACTACGATTTTCGGATTCAGCGGCACAAAATGCTTAGGATAAGACCCTCAAAATACTTCCTTCACCTAAGGTGAAGCGAAAGCCTTTTTTCCGCCCTAAGTGACCCGACTACAAGTATGTTAGATGCATTTTGTTTTTGTGTTGATTGGTATGCCGAAACGCTTTGGCGGATTCATATAACACTTCTAGACATTGAAGTAGAGACTGTTAGCTTTTATCACCATTAGTTTCATCAATTTCATTCGATTATGAGCAGAGATGACTAGGATAGAACGCAAAGGGCCGTTTTCCGGTTATGGGGCCATTACTGCAAAACGGTGAATTTAAGTGTCACATCCAGTTCTACTATTATCTATGAATGAGATAAAGGCATAATTAAAACACACATAAATATATTTAAATGGGTTTAATCATAGGAAAACATGGAAACATATCATAAAGGAATATGTACATTAATATTTGGTCATATTTCCCTTGACCTTGATGACCTGCCTCATCCTCCGTGGCATGGAATCATGGAATCTTGAAATCAATCATGGAATTCCGCAGCAATTCTGATGACAGAGACGCCCTGTTCGATTTTTGTAAGGGTCCTGGCCTTGTCCACTCCCGTCATATGCTTCGAAGCCATCCTCGACAATCGTGGGCGTTGTGGGGGAAGGGGTAAAAAAGTACTGTGACGCAGTAAAATGAGCGTGGCTGGAGGGTGGAGCGGCACCCCCCCCATGTCAACGTCTGGCTCACACTGAATGGCTGAGCTGCACACAACCTGTCTTACTAACGAAGTACTACTGCCAGACGTACGATAAAATCGTTAAAAATTAATCGCGTTCTTTGAAACAAAGAAAATAATGTTACATATTTTTCATGTTAATTCCACACCTCGACTTCCCGAGAGACAATGCACCAAGCCTCCTGTGGAAAGAGTATTTCAAGGGTGGGCATAAAGGAAGTATCGATGTACCTCACTTATTCTGTGTGGGCAGTTTTCAAAGTTGCGTAGCAAAGTTTTCATTCTGACCGTCGTAGTGGAGTTAGTATAAGACGTATAGAACTCTACTTGGTCTCATTTAGCAGCTTAGATAATTTGCTCGATCACAGGCTATTCTGGAATTAGAAACAAATAGAGGAAATTACCAAAAATGTGAGTATAACTTCGAAAATATGTGAGAAATTGACACATTACTCGACAGAAAAATTTGGTAAACCTTTTTTTTTAAGATACATGATTTGTTCTCTTCTCATGACGTAGCTGACTAAATTTCCTATCTATTTATATATAAATAACTGTATTTAGAACAAAAATAACGCGTAAACACGAGAATGAATTTGACCAATAATTTGTGTCACCAGGCCTAACTTGCCCACGATAGTAGATGGGGGTTTCAAGGACACCATTAGAGATACAGCTTGGCAAACACCAGAAATGGATTCAGCAGAAAAAATACTCCTCGAAAAGTTTGTTTGCCAACTTTTACTCAAAAATGCCGGTAAATTTTATACAGTGACATATCTCAGAATTTTGACTAGACTATTGATCTTGACCCTTCATACAGTGCCATTACTAGCCTTACAAGCCTCTGCGGTACCTTTTGTCTTCGTAATGCCCATATAATTCTTCTTCTTGGAATCTTGTCAGATGCCTTTTCCAGATCCAAAAACACATGATACAGCCTTTTCTTCTTCTCCTTATATTTCTCCTGGAGATGTCTTGTGATGAAGATTGCATGGGTAGTTGAACTTCCAGCCAGAAAGTCAAATTGGCAGTCACTATCGGCCATTGGCAAAACCATCACAGGTCTCACTATAAAAATCTAGCCTGCACCACCACGGGCGAAGGCCAACCATCGCAGCCCTCCAGAATGTGCAGGGCCAACCACCTGAGCCCTCAAGGAAAAAGAAGATATAAAACCTAAAAGGAAGGAAAATAATAGCCTACAGATGCTATAGGCTCCAATATAAAAAAATATAAAAAATACTCAGCTGTCATCTCATTTGACACATTCTTGTACCTCAGATTTCCAGTTGCTCTTACAACCTCATCTCTTTTAATGCCTGCTTCCTCATATACCCTGGTTTTGTGCCCTGTTGTACCCATGAATATTCCTTCTCCCTTCTCCTACTCTACATTCAACAGTTTTTCATATTACATCAGTCCAAACATTTTATGGTTTACAAACTTCAGTAAGATATTACATTTGGCGCCTTATTGGTGCAAGAAAAAGCTCACCAAATTAAATATTTGATACAAAGGGAAAAAAACTAATTGGTGCCAAAGCCCTCAGAGAATCAACCGATTTTATGCTTTAATGAGTCGGAGCCTAATTTTTCTATGAGTCGTTATTATGAGTCGTAAAATTATGAGCCAAATTTTTCTACGAGTTTCTTGGTCGCACCAAGAGACAAAATATAGATGAGCTAATAAAAAGTTTCTTTTATCTTAATTTTTTAACGAGTACAAGTTTGTGTGTGAAATGAGTGTTGGTATCCAAGTGTTAGACAGTTAAGAACTTTAATAATAGTAAATGATAGAGCCTTGTGCTGGGAAATACACTGAAAACTTTTGAAGATGGCTTCCAAGGGAAAATATTTGTCAAAAGCTAGAACATGGTCCCCAAATATGATTTTATATTTTCTGGAGGGAAAATTATCACCAAAAGGGAGAATATGGTCGCCAAATGAGAATTACGGTGACAATTGATTTGGGCCAAATGCACATTTGCTAAATCCAAGCAAAATGTGATACCTTACTGTACAGATAAAAACAAAATTGCACACAATATGTAATCATTGATTATTCCTTCTTCAGATGTGGTAAGGGTAGTCAATCTTCAAGGAAGACTCAAAGAGAGGAAAAAGCAAACATCTGAGGTCACTTTTGACTTCAACATTGACAGAATAGGTGAGTACATGTACCAAAAAAGAAAAAAAAGACGTGAGTGATAAACTTATTTACTTCTTTATCATACATTGGTGGCAAGTTTTAAATGTATTGCAATATGTATATTCATATCAATTATGTAAGAATTCTTAGTAAGTGGATTCTTATGAAAATTGTTTGGTTTTATAAGGGTTTATTATTTTTCAATACCCTACTTACTATCACATTTGTGGTGTAATGTAGATCACGTTTGGTCACTTGTAACAAAGAAAAGGAGTAAGGACTATGGGTCAAGAAACGTGAAAACTCTGAAAATAGTGTAGTATGGTAAAGGTGATGGGTTGACATCACTTCTTTTTTCTGTTTAATGTCAGATTTTCCCATAATATCTTATGAGGCTTGATACAGCTGGGTGATGGAAAATATAATTTGTGGAGAAGAGACTGAAGTGATGAAGCAGAAAATGGAGTTTTTGAACTAGTTATAAAGGAATTAAAAGTGGTAAGTGTGAACATGCGAGAAATAACTACTGAAATAATATAATCAATGTGAGTTTAGAGAACAGTCAAGGAGGCAAGAGAGGCATAGCCTTGCCCCTATGTTCAACTAAAAACAAGATTATAGAAAGGAGATGAATGTTAACAGCTCTTAGATGATACTTTAGACAATCGACTAAATTAATGGAGACAAGTTTTGAGTTGATTTCATTGGGAGATTTCAACTGTAAGTAGGTGAATTAGGAAAAAAATAATCCTCAAAGTAATGAAGACTCATGAAGCAATAAGTTGTGATATTCAGTCATGAATAGTGTGATGATCCAGTGAGAAGAACAAGAAACAAAGTTTCAAGCTGAAGATACTCGTGTGAGATTAGATCTACTGTTCACCAAGGAGACTGACATACAGTAATACCACAGATATCCAGTGTTCAACTATGCGGAAAGCTCAAGCAACCGGAATTCATTTAAAGATTAAATAGATCTTAAAAATTATATGTTTTATATCACAAAAATTTGAAATTGGCGCTAGATGTAGTTTCATTTTCCACCATTGGTGTCCCTGTGTGTACTCCCCACCGTGGGTATACGTAAACAAACGTGGATGCCCAAACTGAGTACATTGCTGGTATATTCTTACTTCTTCCTTAATTATAAGATATGTCCATGGTGCCAGCCAAATATCAACATGTTATGTTAACACTGAAGCAGAAAATGGACATGTGCAGACGTCTGGAAAAAGGTTGCAACAGACATAATTTAAATATTTTATTTAAGATACTACTAAACGCAGAATCTTTATATGAGTAAATTTGAGTACCACTCAACCAACGGGAAAATTCAGCTTTCTGGAACATACGATTTCCCATGGGTGCCAGATAGGTGGGGTTTTACTGTAATTAGAGTATGATTTTATTATTGGACCATGATATATTTGGCAGTCAAAACTATGATATTCCATTTATAATTGTATTTTCATGTGTTTTGAACGAGAGTCATGATATAAACCGTCCAAAATACTTATAAATAACACTATACTCATGTTTTAACCTCCCAACCTAACCACATGTTTTAGCCTCCTAACCTAACAACACGTTTTTACTTCCTAAGCCAACCTTACCCCACTTTCTAACCTTCTAACCTAAAATAATGTAACATAACCCAACGTTTTAAACCCCTACCCTCAACCAAACCTTCTTAAAAAAGGGTTTACAGCAAGGGAAAATAAAGCAATGCTGGTCACAAGAAGAATAAGAATAAGGCGTAAGTGAAAACGTGATAGTTCGCTTAACACAACAACAAAATAGCTATAGTACACTGGGATAGAAAACAATGGGGTTTGGGTAATCAGGAGAGGCGTTCTCCAGAGCCGCGGTATACTGCGACTCGTCAGAGAAGGTATTAGGAACAAAAGATATTCTAGAGAATGTTAAACTCTGAAGAGATTTGAGCGGAAACAGTGGAGACGGTTCTTGTAAAAACTTCTTGGAAGCAAAACAAAAACCAACACTTACATAGTGACCAGAAACCCGTTGATAGGAAGTTCCGTAAGGGCAAACGACAGTCACATTATGTTCGCTCATAAAAATTATTGATACCCATGAAACGGATTCAATGCGTCAGCTGGACTACCTTTAAAAATGTCAAATTCACATATGCCACCTTAGATATGAAGGAAGGCAAATAGTGAAGCGGTAAATAGATCCATTAGTCGGCCAGATACATAGACAGATCGTCAGCCACTAAAAACTAGAGATGATAGTAAGTCCTTTGTTATAAAAGTCTGATTAATAGAAAAATTGAAAAGATTCCACCCGATAAGTCTCAAAAATCTCTGATGACTTAAAGGTGACATGCACTACAATAACATCCATGGTAAGCGTTACTTACAAGACCGGATAGTAGTGCTGATAAGCATCCTGTCTGAACAAGGGTTGCTAATTTAATTCATCTTGACATTATCCAGTGTATGTAAGAAATCCTCCTCAGTAAAAAAAGACTCGCGATTACTCTCCCACTAGCTGCATCTACCATGTCTGGCTAATCGCCGCAATATTGGAAACGACCACAGTGAATGAGGATTCAAAAACTAGGAAAGCTTATAGGTCAAATGGGTTTGAATGGTCAAAGAATTAAAAATCACTTGAGAGCATCTAAACGCACAGTCGCACTGTTCAGCACTCTATTAAGCCGATTGGCCTGTTAATAGGTAAAGGCCAAAAATATTCAAAAGGTGTCGGAGATCAATGTCAAGAATGTCCAACCTTTTACTGTTAATTTTAATAAACCATTAAGTTAGCCGCCAAAATAGTAACCAGTCGTTTATAGTCCTCCCGCAAGTCTCGAACATGTTCATCCATAGCTGTCTCAAAAATATGAACTGAGACACCCTACCGAAAGCATTGACAAGGTCTCGCTTGGTTTGGGCATGCAAAGGAATGGAACCTATAACATGGTTGGCATGCAACAAGGTTAGCTTCATGAAGGTCAGTCGATCCTTCCGAAGATCTATAATGATAAAACATGCAATACATACATTTCACATAGCATGATGTGAAAGAAAAATAGTTAGACTCGGGGTCGTAGATTATAGCCGTGCTTGGCGTTAGTGGTGATTGGGTTAGTGGAAGTGCGTGGAGGTAGGTAAGCACATTCAGCAAAAGCCGGGTCCCGTCGGGCTTTGGTCTTCTTTAACCTGTCATTATGAATTATTTGGACAGTTTGTAGAAATGGATCCAATACCTCAAACTTATTGCCATGCTTCTCACCAACAACAATGCGCGGGCCCAAGAATTTCGGCGCCAACTTGGAATTCCTACTTGGACTCTGAACCATTACGGTATCGCATTTTCTTATTGTAATAGGAACTGCACGCTTATGTTGTTGTGCCATCATCTCGGCATGAGAAGCTTGTAGCCTTTCCTTGACCTTTTTGTGTATATTAGTAAAGACATGCAAATGCTGATCCAGATAGCTATCTATGTTATACACAGGTTTATTGGGCTTGGCCAATAGGTCATATGGCATCCGTTTATCCGCACCATAAAATATGTAGTGAGGAGACTTGCCCGTGGACTCGCAAACTGAACTATTAATGCAAGCCGACACGTAGGGTAACCAATCTTCCTGTTAACGCGCTCCGCCAGCCCATTCGAGCTTGGATGGTATGCGACCGTGAAAGTCTGCTTAATATTGTACAATGTACAAATCTCCGTAAGCAATGCATTATGGAACTCTGCGCCATTATCACTGAGCAATACTCTTGGTGTGGAATAAGGGCAGAAAAGATGAGTTATTAATGCATGGGCTACAGTCGCAGCTGTTTTATTCTTCACTGGTGCAAGGACTACAAACCTTGAAAAGTGATCTACACACACCAGAAGATATTGTGAGCCGTGATGACTCTTGGGTAACTGTAGAAGATCTATAGCAACTATATCCCATGGTTGCTCAGGTGGTGGGTATTCTAATATAGGAGCGGGTCCTGGAGTCGTCCCTTTGTTTTGGGCACAAGAAACACACCTGGCAACATATTCTTCAATGTCCACACGCATCGTGGGCCAAAAATACACACGCCTCGCGGCTGCTAGGGTACTATTACGTCCCGGATGTCCAGCCATGGGCACATCGTGCACAATTTTGAGTACCGTCGGAACGAAAACGTCAGGAATAACATATTGTTCCACTGGGTCTCTTTTCTGTGGCCAATGTCGGCACAGTACCTTGTCAATCGACAGGAAAAATTGTGAGTAATTCACTGATAATGCTGGTAAGGAGGTCTCATCGCCAGACTCTTAAGGCGTAGATGACCTTCCCCCAAATTCATGTTTACGTTGTTCGACGCCCAATTCATAGAGTGAAAAATTCGGCACGGGATTTTCCCCTGTGACCACACCCACCACCGGAACGTGTCGCGATAACGCGTCCGCTACCACATTTGCACGTCCGGGCAAATATTTGAAGGTTGGGTTAAACTCTTGGATCGTCAGATACCATCGTGCCAGCCTGCCGGATAAATTCTTACCCTTAAATAACTCAGTAACGGCTGCATGGTCGGTATAGACAGTTATTGGATAGCCAAAAATTACGTCTTTAAATTGTTTGAGAGCCCAAATTACTCTGAGGGTCTCTTGATGTGTAACGGAATAATTTACTTCCGCCGGGATAAGAACTCTGCTCGCATACGCGATTACACGGTTCTTCCCTCTTTCATCTTTTTGCATTAGTACTGCCCCAAGTCCCTTAGCCGAAGCGTTTTGTATATAGCTCAAATGGAGCTGAAAAATCTGGGAATGCCAAGACATTCACGAGTGCAAGTTTTAACTCTTTGAAACTTTGCTCGTGAGGAGCATCCCAGTGAAATGAGACATCTTTTCTTAACAGCTGGTTTGGGGGAGATGCCATTCTGGCAAAATCTTTAATAAAGGGGCGGTAAAAGCCCGCTAGTCCCAAAAAGGATCTAACATTCTCAACACTCTGGAGTTGAGGAAAGTTTTTGACTGCCAATACTTTATCGTCCATGGTGTGGAGTCCCTCCCGGTCGACAGTATGGCCCAAGAAGCTAATCTTAGCTTTCAAAAATTCACACTTGGTGAACTTGGCTTTGAGACCAGCTGACAACAGTCGCTGCAAAACTGACTCTGAAGTTTTAAAGTGAGACTCATGGTCTTTGCTAGCAATTATAATATCATCCAGGTATGCGAACATGGAGTTCCCTATCATACCGGCAAAAATTGTATTTATCATTCTCTGAAAAGTAAGCGGCGCGGATTTCAAGCCAAACGGCATCCGAAGCCATTCGTAGTGACCTCCCGGCGTACTGAACGCTGTAACCTCTCTGGAGGATTCTGCCATGGGTACCTGCCAGTACCCCGACAAAAGGTCCAAACTACTGAAAATTGTATTACCCGGACCTAACGACATGAGCAGATCTTTTAGGACTGGTAACGGATACCTGTCATCTTCTGAGACCTGATTCACTCGCCGAAAGTCAATAACTGGGTGAAAAGTTCCTTCCTTCTTCGGGACAAGGAACAAAGGACTATTCCAGGGTGAGCACGAGTGTTGAATAACTCCTTGCTCCAACATTTCCTCTACATGTGTTTCTACCACAGCCCGTTGGCTATGGGGTAGCCTGTAAGCAGGAATGTAGACAGGTTTGGTCCCTGGACTGAGTTTAATGTGATGCTTCGCTGTATCAGTAGCACCAAGAGCTTCACCGGGGAGTGTTATGACATCTCGGTACTGACCCAAGAGTTCCAAGAGTGAGTGCTTTAACTCCGGGTAGTCCACGACGTTGACAAGTGAATTGAGGGTTGGTACCAGACTCTGCTCGATGTCAACGGCGGACTTCTGCACCGTAGCAACACAAGCAGTAGGTAACTCCAATGGTTCAGGTGCCACCTTTCGATCATACACCAACCCTTCCCCAAGGAAAACTCCATGTTTAACTCGCACTGGTCCACCTGTGGTGTTAACAACCAATACTGATGTGACATGACAGTGCTAAGTGTCGCCTCTACGGCCAATCGTTTTACTTTACTGGGGCCATCGAGACATACTTCACTGTCTATAGGTGCATCAGGAACCACCACTGGAACACGCATCACCATACGATCGGGGATTTCATGGTCACCGACAATCGTGGCCTTCACGAGTTTCCAGCCCGCTATAAGATTTACGCGAGCGTTAGAGACATGAATTGAGGGAACTACACCAGTCGGTGGCCCTCGCTTATTGCCTCTCTTCCCTGTGAGTGATTTGACATTTAGGGGAGTCAGAGACATAGGAGAATCCATCGCCTTTAACTGCTTCCCTTTAAATGTTATTAAATTTAAGTTGGGATCTATCCCAATTCGATTAGACTTCATCGTAGCTAAACCCAACAGCCCGTCTACAGGGAGCTGAAAGTTGGATGCTACATAGAACTCCATACGAACTGGAGGAACCCCTTTGTTCAGATTAATAGGTAAGATCACTGTTCCCTTTATTTTTAAAGATGAACCTGTGACCCCCTTCACATTCAAATCACTCTGGCGTAACGGCCACCAGCCACCACGCGCACTCCTCTTTAGAGCCTGATACGACTCTTCAGAGAGTACATTTACTATCTCTAGTGTCTACAGCCAGGGAAAGGCTTAGATGACTTACCTTCGTGGGTATTGCCATGATGTTTGTTTGTTGGCAGGCAGCCACAATATTGTGGTAAATTGACAAATCCGCCATGCCTGCGCGAGGAAAATCTCTTGCGGATGTGTTGAGTTAACCTGGACGGTGCGACGAGGCTCGCATGTCTCCCCCCGACGACATACCTCTCCCAGCAGCCCACCTTTGCTCATAGTTTGCACGAGCTTCTTTTATCTGGTAGCATCGGTCGGTAGCGTGATTACCTGTACCGTGGATCGCGCAGTAGTAGGAGGCCCTACTTATTCTGTGCCTTTGCTGCTGTCCCCTCCCCCGGAAGGAAAAGGAAGATTTAATTCAGGTTGAGGGACTCCCCTCAGAGCTGTGGGTGGCATTTGTAGTTTGATTATATCACCCACTGGCGATGCCTTCCGCATTTCTACGCGCTTGCAGAGGCATTTCTTTACCGTATGTCCCACCTTGTTGCAGTAGGAACAAATGATTGCCTCTCTCGCAGCTGCCACTGCATAAGAAGGCTGGGAGGTGTTATTTTCCGGTGTTGGAATAGGAGTATTTACTCTAGCAACTGTGGCTGTGAAAGCCGTAGAGTGTTCTGTCTCCATAAGCTTGCCGTCTAAGGCTGTTATGAAATCCACTAACTCGTGAGCTGCACGACGCACCTTCCCCTGGACATGTAGCATATAGAACAACAGTTCCAGAAATTTGGACATATTATCCATGTTAATTTCTGTAACAGTACACCAATGTGCCTCCGTTAGAATTTTGATGCATCCCTCTGTTAACGTATTGGCCGCGATAGACCCATCCCATACAGTTTGTGACGACAAATTTGTTATTATAGAGTCAGTCACATGACTTACTTGTTTCACTACGGTGGTTGCTGCTCCACCACTGAAAACTCTCAGGAAATTCTCCCTGAATTTGTCATAATCTTGCCCAATCTTCCGGGCAGAAAGTGCTGTGCACTGCATTAATTGTTGAGCTCTGGATCCAGGTTGCAGTCTAGATCCAATGAAAGGAATTTTATCTGCTGGCCTGTATACATCTGAGTTACTCATTACGTCCTCACACAAAGTGAGAAATTGATATGCACTGTAGTCTTCCTCATCTCCACTAAATGGTCGCATGGATGCCTCTGTGGGTAACACCTTAAATGAAGTAGGAAATACAGCCCCAGGGTTGGCTGGCACAGCCTGTGATTGAGTCGTCATTGTATGAGTTGTTGCAGCTGTTAGAGGAGTAAAGTTGATGGTAGTAGTAGTACCAGTAGCAGTAGCAGTAGTAGTAGTAGTAGTAGTAGTAGTAGTAGTAGTAGTAGTAGTAGTAGTAGTAGTAGGATACTACTACATTGTGGGATACTGCTTACCGCTCCTCAGTGTAAGTTTATCTAAGTCTGGGGTTAAATCATCTACGTTTTCTTTTTTTCTGTTCCGCCGTTGCAGCCAGATTCCCCTTTACTTGAGATAAAAACACATTAGTAAGCCCTTCTAACTCTTCCTTACCTTTTGGCATTAAATGAGACAATAACGTAGTTATAATATATTAATTTCATACGTAAAACGCCTCCATAAGTGGTAAAAAGAAAATTTGTTAAAGAAATAACCAGTTTCGGGAGTCCCCGCGAGAAATAACAAGTTACTGGAATCCCCGCTAAAAAGTACCGTTTTCTCTTTCCTACAAAGAAATTCTCCTTGCACAGAAAGAAAACGCTTTAAGGGCAGACTATTATTCACTGATAAGAATTTATCAATGAGATGAAACTAAAATAATTCCTCATGTTTGTGTAATTAAATAATTAAGTGTAATTGTAGTGTTTAGCTAAATGCTTGTAGCTACTTAACTTAATTAATACTTGTAGAACCAGGCTGTAGATGCGTCCAAGGTATGTCCCTCGTTGTCCTCGCGATGATGGAGAGTCCTTTTCTCGTCACATGACAAACATTGGGAATCTTGTCCTGACCAGTCCTTCTAGCGTTCATATGATAAGTAATTGTAGATGAGATGAGTGAAATGAGTAACTTAATTCCCCCGGGAGCACCGGTCGCTGGAAGATAGTTCTCAATTAAACACTCATTAACGTCCGTTAATCACCATCGCTGCTTTCGTCGGAAACAGGCGTAGACGGATTATAATTTGAGTTGTTGTTCACCGTGAGTTAGGTGGTAGTGGAGGCTGGTCACACCGTCTTTCTCGTCCCTCCGTTGTTCTTAATGTATTGCTCACTCGCCAAGCTGCTGCTTGGTTCAAAAAGTTTCTTTTTTGTTTCAAAAAGTTTTGTCTCCCTCACAACCACGAATTCCAACCCACAGTTTCAACGTAATTGTAATTGTTCCGCACTGAGATAATAGTATTCGTGCTACTCGCCGCCACCAATTGTTCTGGATATACCTTTACGCGAGTAATTAATTATTCACACGTGTAGACTCACCTTGGAATGTTGAGGTTGAGTCTGGTCCAGTAATTCACGTTTCTTTTAATCTGTTAACGTTGGAATGTTAATCAGTGATTTCGTGAGGATGTAGAGAGACGCCAGGGTAATTGAGGTAGTATTATTGTGTTAATCTACAATATATACACTTTGACGAAATATACAGGAATCCCTGTTAACAAACGTCTATACCCTAGCACAGGCAGTCGCCCTTCTCCCGTCTGTTGTCGAAGCGGCGGTGACCACCGCTGCCTCTCTCAAGCATGTTGACAACTACTCATTTATCTATCAAACATTTACGTCTGCTCCCTTATTAAATATATAGCACGTAGCAAGTAATGTTTCTACCATAGAATAAACTGATAATGTAACTACTCTATATAGATATCTATTATGTTACCATCTATTTATAAGAGATGCAAATAAGCTACATGACATCTCTCTCCTAACCCCGTCGGCCCCTCCATCTCGCTGACTCCGCAGCTTGGGTGAGGTTGGCAACACAACGTGCCACACCCCACACTCACTCCTCTACCCCTTACATATGCCATAACATCTTCCCAATTAATATTTTCGGTAGAAGACAGAGTTCACACTAGTAGACGTCAGGTCCGCATGGCATCAGGCACCCCTGTTGCATCTCGGAATGTCGACACTCACAGACACGGCATTGTCTGAAACAAAAGAAAAACTCAAAAATCAAACGCACGGATATGGCATAGAGTTCATAAAATTAAAATCCGTATATTTGTAATTAGACTGATGAACTGCATTTGATTGAAAATTAGGAAATAGAAAACTAAAAAACCGACATGTTTGACCCGAAAATGACCTTTAAGATGAACTTGAGGGGTTGACTTTGACCTCAAACCATCAAAATAAGATCATAGATGGTTTCCTCGACCTCGAAAACTCCTGAAAAGTGGTATCATACATGGTTTACAGACATACATAACTGATTTTCCTCTAATCTGGGTGGCGGCCATTTTGTATTTCGCCAATATGGTGGCCCCGAGGGGCGCCCGTCTTGGCGCCCGTCAGAAATCGAAAGAGCATGGCATGGGCAACATCTGGGCCAAATTTGGTGCTTTTGGAAGAATTTGAACCAAACGGCCCAAAAATATCCCTAATATAAGGGCTTGACTACAAGTATATGCAATCGACCCACCCCTCTCTTTCCTGTGTCACATCGATCACTCGAGTAAAAGCTTAATAAATTCGTTGTACATGACATTCCTTCTCTAAATCCAAACTGGCCACCTGCAAGTGTGTTTGTCCTCTCCAATATTTCAACCATCTGTCCTTCACATTTTTTCACACATTTTTGCACTATACTTGTTAATGATACTGGCCTGTAATTTAATGGTTTCTTCTTGTCTCCTCCTTTGTGATTGGCACAATATTTGCTCTTTTCCGATCAAGCGGGACTCTGCTCTCCTTGAGTGAACTCTCAATTACACTATGTAACTTTCCTGCTAGTTGGTTACTGCACACTTTCATTATCCAATTCGACACTCCATCTGGACCCGGGGCTTTTCTCACATCTTGACTTTCCATTAGCCTTTTTACTTTTATGTCTTCCATTATATTTTCTTTTGCTATTATATTTTTTGTTTTAAATTCACTTTCTCTTGTAAATACAGTCTGTAAGCACTTATTCATGACCTCAGCCTGTTGTAATGCATCTTCGTACACTATGCCTTCTACCTTCAGCTTATCTATTCCTTCCTTGTTTTTCATTTTTCCATTAATATATCTATAGAAAAGTTTCGGTTCGTTCTTACATTTTTCTATTATATTTCTCTCATAGTTACTTTCTTCTTCTCTTCGGATTCTTACATATTCATTTCTAGTTGTTTTGTACTTCTCCCATAAGTTGATACGTACCTCCTTTTTTCCTCCAACTATTCCATGTTTTTTCTCTTTCTAGCCTTGCTAATTCACATTTTCTGTTAACCATTCATTATTTTCTTTTCTCTGATAACTATCCTTGGAACATAACTATTTATTCCTTCTGTGTAAATTCGGATGAACTCATCCCATTTTTTCTGGGTACTCCTTCCCTGCATGGAAACTACTCCGTCCTTCTCTCCGAAAATGTTCTTTATTCCGTCAAAGTCTGCTTTTCCATAATTGTATCTTCCTTTCTTGTGTTCTTCTCTTCTCCCCTCTTTTTTGCTATCATTTACTTCAAATTCAATAAGTACATGGTCACTCTTTCCAAGTGGGCACTGATAATTTACTTTACTAATTACTTCCAGTTCTTTCGTCAATAGTAGATCTAGTCTTGATGGTTCTTCGCTACCTCTGAATCTTGTATTCTCTTTAATCCACTGAGTCATGATGTTATTCATTACCAAATCCAACAATGTACCACCCCATGAGTCTTCTCCTCCTTCAGTATACCGTTCTTCCCAGCAAACTTCTTTGCAGTTAAAATCTCCCATCAAAATTATGTTCTCACAATTTTCCATCGTATTCTTTAAACATTTGCTTGTGTCTCTTATCATGTCTCCATACTCCTCTCTCCCCCAGGAATTTGTCTTAGGTGGAATGTATACGAGTACTAAGTCTCTTATTCTTCCTTTTTTCATCACCAACTCCTACCTTCAACACCTCTGCCATACCTTCTCCTTTTTCCACATTCCCTACTACCACATCCTTCCTTGTTAACATCATTACACCACCTCCCTTTTTCTGATTTCTGTTTCTCCTCCATACATTATATTGACCCTCCTCAACTGGCACATCCTCAAAATCACTCTGCTTCATTTCTACTAAACCCAATATGTCTGGTTTCTTGGCTCTCAGGTAGTCGTTTACTTCTGTTAATGTTGACTCTAGCCCATTTATATTTGTGTACGATACCCGCCATCCTTTTTCATTTTCCTTTGAACTGTCTTCTCTTACTCTTTCTCTTTTAGATACCACTTCTTCAGTTTTTTGTCTAAAACTCTCCAATAGAATTTCTGTTTTTCCTCTTCCGTTCACAATTCGTTTTTTTCTTTGGGTTCTTTAAACAGTACATTCAATCTGGCTCTTTCTTCCTCATTCATATCTTTTCTTGAACTGTGCGTTTGTGTATGTGTGTATTTACCTAGTTGTATTTACCTAGTTGTAACATACAGGAAAAGAGCTATGCTCGTACTGTCCTGTCTCCAAATCTACTATTATCCAGTTTGCCTTTGAAATCCTGATTACTTCTTGCATTAATCACTCGTGCTTCAAAAGTTGTTCCAGGCTTCTATGCTTCTATACGGGAAGCTGTATTTTTTTATGTCCTGTGTGTGTGTACGTAGAGACTCCTGCAAAAGACCATACAACCAAAGGTGGTGGTGAAAAGTCAAGATTTATGCATACATTGCATAAGAAAATATATTTTTGCATATTTGGATTTGATATTGCTCATATTTTGTTGGTACTTCTCCTCTTTTGCAGTGTGTTTAACAGACAGCGTTTTGGCCTTTCATGAGCATGGTATGCAGGGTCGCAGCTTTAAAAATGGAGAGATAACTCAAGAGATCATAGACAACTCTAGGGTCTTCAGGTTACTAGGATCAGACAGGTAAGTGATTTCAGGGCTATTTAGTCTTTCACCCTATTGCAAGAATTACAGTTAATAATAAAACATAAGGGAGATACTAATATTTTTAGGTAGCAGGAGCTTTTGAGTCCAGGAAGCTACTCACCTTCTGTCATTGATCTGTCATAGAGCATCTAACCCATAGACTACTTTTTTCTGCTGCTGTATTGTCTGTCATCTCTTTTTTCAGCATACTCATTTAAAATGATTTAAACTGTGTATTCTAACTGGTAAGTTACAGTTACATGCAGATAAAGTTTTCGAAGGGCAACATTGTTTATAAATTACCTAGCAGAAGTTTTGTATATATTCAAGAATAAGTTTTAGTCATAATCTTGTAAGACAGGTTCATTTTACATGATCTGTCATATGGCAGCCATAAACTACAGTCTGGACAGTTGTATGATATACAATGGACATAGTTTTAAGTTATATCAATCCTTCCTGCATTTTTTACTACTCACACAAGATACTACGTGGTTTTTCTATGGATGACCCCACCATTCCCCCTACTTCTATGGATGAGGAAGACAGGGGCGATGACAGTTGCTTGGCAATAAAGAACATTCTGATCCCTCTTTTACTGCCTTTGACCTTAGAGAGTACTTCAATCAAATTTTTTTTTTTTACTCTTCTCCTCTCTTCATGGTCTCTCTCTCTATCTACTCTCCTCTCTCTTCTCTCATCGTCTCCTACTTCTCATCTCTTCTCGTTCTCTCTCTCTCTCTCTCTCCTCTCGTCGTCTTCTTCTGTCTCTCTCTCTCTTATCTCTCTCTTCTTGCATTTTTATCCTCTTCAATTCTTTTTTCTCTGACTCTCCTCTCTTCTCGCTCTCTCTCTCTCTCCTCTCTCTCATCTCTCTCTCTCTCTCTCCTCTCTCTCTCTCTCTCTCTCTCTCTCTCTCTCTTCTCTCTCTCTCTCTCTCTCTCTCTCTCTCCCCTCTCTCTCTCTCTCTCTCTCTCTCTCCTCTCCTCTCTCCCCTCTCTCTCTCTCTCTCTCTCTCTCTCTCCTCTCTCTCTCCTCTCTCTCTCCCCTCCTCTCTCTCTCTCTCTCTCTCCTCTCTCTCTCTCTCTCTCTCTCTCTCTCTCTCTCTCTCTCTCTCTCTCTCTCTCTCTCTCTCTCTCTCTCTCTCTCTCTCCTCTCTCTCTCTCTCTCTCTCTCTCTCTCTCTTCTCTCTCTCTCCCCTCTCTCTCTCTCTCTCTCTCTCTCTCTCTCTCTCTCTCACTCTCTCTCTCTCTCTCTCTCTCTCCCCTCTCTCTCTCTCTCTCTCTCTCTCTCTCTCTCTCTCTCCTCTCTCTCCTCTCTCCTCTCTCTCTCTCTCTCTCTCCTCTCTCTCCCCTCTCTCTCTCTCCTCTCTCCTCTCTCTCTCCCCTCTCTCTCTCTCTCCTCTTTTCTCTCTCTCTCTCTCTCTCTCTCTCTCTCTCTCCTCTATCTCTCTCTCTCTCTCTCTCCTCTCTCTCTCTCTCTCTCTCTCTCTCTCTCTCCTCTCTCTCTCTCTCTCTCTCCCCTCTCTCTCTCTCTCCCTCTCTCTCTCTCTCTCTCTCTCTCAATTTTTTTTCTTCTATTTTTTTTTCAATTCTAATCTTACAACCCTGTCACCTCGGTGGCGTAGTGGCTAGCGTGTCTAGCTACGAATCTGTGGGCCCTGGTTCGAATCCGGATCAGGGCAAATCAGCGGCTAGCCCACCCAGCTATTCATCCTTCCTTTCGGGGATGGCTGATAAATGGGTACCTGCGGAAACCTAGGGAAGGTTGCGGTAGTAACCCAGATGTCACACTAGCCCAGTGTCCCGCAGTAACGGGTTCTCACCGACAGCAGCAGGCTCAAATGCTAATGCGTCGGGAGATAAGCATCGAGGCCATGCGCAGCATACAGTATGCCACCATCTTTACCTTTTGCAACCATTAACCCTTACGCGGCGGGCGACGTTTTACTTCCCCGTGCACACCAGCCGGGCTAATTTGCTCTAAATCGTCTCTTTTCAGCGACAATTTGTAAAATAACTACTGAAGCTATACGGAAGCAAAAAGAATCGTCGTTTAGCTTCATCTTTCTACTACGTTATGCAAGTATAAATAACTTTTTAGGTACTCTGGCAGTGGATACCTCACAGTGAGGAGATGAAGTAAAGTATTTTTCGCGTCGTACGAGGCTTTCTGAGCTGACCGCCGTTCGAACATTTGTGTACGGTCAAGGCTTTGGCTTTTCTTTCTAGCCATACACATTGTATTGATTCTAGTAACTGTTCATTGTATTATCATTATCACTATTATCATCATTATTATTACTAGTATGAAGAAACAAACATAGGAAAATAGCAATTTTTGTGGTTACATTTTCCAAGCGAGCTAGCTAAACCTGTGGTGTACGTGTACGAAGGGTGCGGGGATTGCATAGGCCTACACATATATGAAGTACACGGAGGTGAACAGAGCTGCAAACATGTGTGCGTGAAAACGGAGATTGTCACTGCAAGAATGGCCACGTCATGCATGTTCTCTCGACTCGCACGCACTCTATCAGCGCTCGCAGGGCTCAGCTCATGCATCATCACCGTAGAGCTAGTCAGGCAGTATCTATAGACAGTACAACGCTGTATGGCGCACCGTGAATCGAAACAGCCATGATTTTTCTCCATGTATGATAATAAATTCCGATCTTCCCCACGCCGCGATGCACTTTTTAACCCTGGTCTCGACCTGGTCTCCAGCCAAACTCCGAGACCATAAGCTTCGAGACCAAGATTAAGACCAAGACCAAGACCAAGACCACATCAAACTGGTCTCGAGACCAAGACCAGTCTTGAGACCTACAACACTGGGGCTAATAGCATATTCATTACATGGTTTGAGAATAACGTTCTAACCGGTTTTCATTTCCTTCTAACCGGTTCAGGAACATTATGTTTGGAAGAGGAACAAAAAACTAAACATTAATAATACTGTTTCTGATCGGAACGAACGGTTTGAGAAATGATTTCGTTTTCAAGCCCTGCTTCTAAGTGATGCCCAGCCTCATCTCTGGTAAATGTTTTGTGCGAATACGTCTAACTTTTTTCGTAAACCTGCTAACAAACAGACAAACCAACTGAACTGATCACCCAAACTCCTTGGCAGAGGTATTAATATCAATAATATCAATGATAATTATTGTTATAATAATCATCATTATTAATGTTATCAGTATACTTATTGTTATTCATATCTCATTATCATTGTTTTTATATGCTATATCCCTCTGCATGCAAATCTATAGCTTCCAAACCAACATACTTTCCTTCCCTCCCTTCTTCTTTTTGTTTAAAGTCAGTTTTTCCCATAATATTTTATGAGGTTAGACGGCCGATGATACGCTTCCAACTACAGTAAACCCTCTCACATTCGGACTCATTGGGCCGAGGAGTGGTCCGAGTAATGCAAGGATCCGAATAATGCAGGGATAAAATAATAAAATTGAAAAAAACTAAAAAAAAAACTAGGTGAATATAGAACATTTCTAAGTCATGCAAATATCAATAAACATAAGATAAATCATGTAAATATATAAATCTACAGTAAAAATACACAATACAGTATTGTACAGGAGTAGTGCACAGTACTGTCAGTCCTACGTCCGGCAGCGGCAGCCGGCAGCAGTATCATGATGGCGGAGATTTCCTCCTCCTTCTTGGTGTTGTCTGTAGGGCTGTGAGGACTCCTTGAGGGAGGAGCCCTATGATCCCTGGTGATATCCTATGATGCTATCACAGGCGTGGTAGCTGACCTGTCTTCTTCAGGAAGGCACAGGTGAGGCAGATGACAGCGTGTTGTCCTGAGAGGTAGGCAAGTCGCCAGGCGGGGCAGGTCGCTCGCCAGCAGGGTGGGCAAGGTTCTTACGTCATTACTAGTTATTATACATAGTAGTGATTATGGTGAGCTGTTATATACACGTGTCACTATTTAGGTCAGTGTAGTACTGCGTGTCACCTTAAATAAGGGTTATTTAAAGGTGTTGAGGTGGCAGGGTAGCCAGTGACAGGGAAACATTCTTACCACGGCCACCCCATAACACTAACAGAAAAAGTGTCCGTGTGACTTGACCTTTAAAGGCCGTGTCACACGGCCACTCTGTAACACTAACGGAAAAAGTAACCGTGTGACATGACCTTTAAAGGCCGTGTCAAACGTCTTGTTGACTTGTGATTAGTAGAGAAGTTTTAGAAACAGTTTGTCATTGGCTGGTGACTGATGACAAGTTTGATGACGTCATTACTCGTCCAAGCCAGTCAAGGCCTTCCTACCTGTTAACTACCTAACGAGGGAGGCTTGCTGGGTACGGTAGTAAGGGCAGGTAGTATCTAGGCGGTGGGAGAACGGATGGTAGCTGGAGATACCACTTCCCTTGCTGGATTAGGGTCCAATGCTCAATGGCCTCAGATCACTCGCCAATACAGGTTGAAGTTCCCAAACTCGGCAACCTCGGGACCAGCGCCGAGCCGAGTAATGGAATTTTCCGACTTTTAGAACTTAGATATATTAAGGGGAAAAAAACCATGAAAATCACATGAAAAAATTATTTGGATTCTAATACGGTATATAATACATACTGAGATAGAAGAAGAAGGAGAATATGTATAAATATAAATAAGTATGAGCTTACCTGTACAAGAACAGGTGCTGGTATTCCAAAGAATGGAATATGAATCTTATACACATATCTTCATAACTGTTTTGCAGGGGTAGTCATAGGTGATAGGTCATACACTGTAGATGACCCCACACCATATATTTCACACAAATTCCGCACTGAGGTTCCGCCATCCAACTTCTTCAATAGGTCAATTTTCTCAGAAATAGTTAACACATTGTTCTTCCCTTTCTTTTCACTTCCACCAGTAGGTGTTCCTGGACGTTTGGGAGCCATAATACCAATAACAGACCTGTAGAAGTACACAAAATAACAGTGTACACAACTCTACAGTCACAACACCACTGAACAATAACAACAAACAAATCGGCGGGAGAAACCAAGCGGCCTAGTGTGGTGGCACCTAGCGGCCATCATGCCGCTAGATGACTCACATCATGACACCCTACCTACCCCTAAAAAAAAAAAAGTTAAAAGTTAAGAAAAAGAAAAAAAAAGAAAAAAAGGAGGAGGTCCGAATAATGTCGAAGTCTGAATAATGAAGGTCCGAATACGAGAGGGTTTACTGTATCTCTATCCGTTGCCTCAACTTCTTCAATGCCCAATGCTGCCAGATCTTCTTCAACACACTGCCTCCATATCTTCCTTGTTCTGCCCGGTGGATGGTGACCTGGAACTTCCACTCTAACAGCTCTCCCCAATGCCTCACCACCTTCTTTTCTCTTCACGTCCCCAAACCACCTCAATCGCCTTACTCTCAGCTCTGTACTCAGCTCTTCAATCCACATTTTCTTGCCACCTCTTCACATTTCATCTCTCCATGTGATCCCAGTCATATACAGGGAGGTCCCGTTATACGAGCATTCGGTATACGAGAATCCGATGATACAAGCTGTGTAAATTAGGGTCTATTTTCAATATACGAGATCAAAAATCCAATGCTACGACATTCAAACTGGGGTGAGTAAAATTACCAAGTTATTTACTAAAGTAAATTACAAGTTATTTACTAAAGTAGATTACAAGTTATTTACTAAAATTATAAAGTCATTTACTAACTATATGATTTTACCTAAAGTTGTACGATAATTATCAATCTGAAAATATGATAATTCTGGTGGCTCGGTACGACAATGTGGCCTACAAAAATTCACATCCTGGACGATGTACAATGATTCAGATGCGCAGAGACGAGTTTGTGGGCAGTGGAAGAGGTCTGTGCACCCCTCCCTTGTCCCTTACCTACCCTACCCTCTCGAGTCTTCAATCCTACCTCCCCCCCTCTTTTGCACCCCCTTCCGCCTTCTCCCCCCTTTCTCATTCACCTCCACCCACCCTCTACTCCCTTCCCCCTACTCCCATGACCACGTGGTGATGCCACCCAGCCCCTACTCCCTACCTCCTACTCCCTAAACGCAGTCACCCCCTGTTTTCTCTTGAGCCTCGGAGAGAGAAAACAGGGACTCTCAGCTGGCTACTTGCCAGCTTCCTGTCTCCCCACACAACATTACCACTTGTGAGTGTTATGCATGTTTTATGTTTAATTAATGTGCAGTTATGTTATTATGTGTGCTATTTTCTCTTTCAGAATGCTTTTTCCACAGTATAGGTAGTACAGTGTGGGTAATATAGACGCTGTGTGTTTGTTGTGTTTGCTATACAGGTTGAAGTTCCCAAACTCGGCAACCTCGGGACCAGCGCCGAGCCGAGTAATGGAATTTTCCGACTTTTAGAACGTAGATATATTAACGGGAATAAAAGCATGAAAATCACATGAAAAAAATCACAAGGTCAATTTTCTCAGAAATAGTTAACACATTGTTCTTCCTTTTCTTTTCACTTCCACCAGTAGGTGTTCCTGGACGTTTGGGAGCCATAATACCAATAACAGACCTGTAGAAGTACACAAAATAACAGTGTACACAACTCTACAGTCACAACACCACTGAACAATAACAACAAACAAATCGGCGGGAGAAACCAAGCGGCCTAGTGTGGTGGCACCTAGCGGCCGACCCGGCAACTACGCGCCGTGTTTTGGGTGTTCTGCCGTGTTTTGGAAAATCCGGAACCATAGCCGAGTTTTGGGTGTTGCCGAGTCTTGGGATGCCGAGTTTGGGAACTTCAACCTGTAGTTTATTTTAGCTTGAAAAACACGTCTTTTTTTATTTTTTTTTATTTTTTCTATTGATGGGGTCCTGGAACCAAACCTATATTTTACCATTAGTTATGTGTTTCGTTATATGAGATTTCGCTTTACGAGTATGCCAGGTGGAACCTAACTGCTCGTATCTTCGGGACCTCCCTGTATCTCAACATTCTCTGATCACAACCAACCAACACATCCTCCAACTTCTTTGTCAAAGCCCATGTCTCAGAACCATACAGCAATACTGATCCTGTGCATGCTTCAAATACTCTTCCTCAGTTTTTTAGTGGAATACCATTGTTTATCAGCAGTCCCGCCATCTCTCTCCACTTCATCCATGTAGTTGGCACCCGTGTTCTTACTGCTCTCTCCACTCCACCCTCGCTATCTAACATGTCACCAAGAAAACAAAACTGTTTCACTTCTTCTATTACATCACCATTCACTAACATAGATTCTACCGCTTCCTCTCCTGGCGGGCCCCCTCTGTTGATTCTTCTTACACACACTGGACAGCAGAAATCTACCACCCTATTCAGGTTTCCTAGTCCCGAACATCTTATATGGCACCACTTGTCACATTCCTTGCATGGAATAGAGTTTACTCCTACGGCACTACTGCACACTCCACAGGGAAACCTTCCCTCTGTATATTTTGCTTTATTTTCTTGTATGTTACCATCATGTACCATACTTCCCCTCTCTCTCTAATAATATTATGTAAGAGAGTTTGTGTATTTACTTACTTGTGAAATATGGGAAATGAGTTACACTTGTGGGGTCCCATTTCCTTGTCTCAATTGGTCAATCATAACTTTAAAAGCATGAATATTCTTGGCATCTATAATTTAACTGTCCAGGTTATTCCACACATCAATGCATCGATAAGGAAAACTACTTCTTGTCCCTCAAACATCTTGTCTTCTTCAGTTTCTTCATGTGACCTCTTGTGGCTCCTATGTCCGATACATACATGTCCTCTTTGTCATTTCTCTCCATTCCTGACATAGCTCTATACATTGCTATCATGATTTCTTTTTTTTTTCTTTTTTCCCTTTGTTGCATTTAATTAACCCTTTCACGTCACCATTGTCATTCACTTTTTGTTGTCCCGCGTAAACCCATTGTCACCCGAAATGTCACGCGCGGGAAAAAAGTTGTACTTCCACCGCGTCTAGAAACTAAACTATCAAAGGTATCGAGTTCAATTATGTTTCGTTTTTAAGCTAAGATCATTTCCTATATCATACAATGTTCAAAAAATACGCTAGCATGAAAATAACTTACAAAACCGAGTTAGAAGTGGAAAAAAAAAAAAAAATAACACCTTGCGGCAAAAAATAATATGCCAAAAATCAACTTATCATCATAGAAAATTTTTCTACATTCCATGACATAGCTGAATAAATTTCCTTTCCAGTGAAGTATAATATATTGTAATTCGCTAAAAAATAAAGCCATACAACGAAGTGAAAGATAGCGTAAAGTTTTTTTTTTTAATAAATATATTGTATAATATAATATACAGGTTGAAGTTCCCAAACTTGGCAACCTCGGGACCAGCGCCGAGACGAGTAATGGAATTTTCCGACTTTTAGAACGTAGATATATTAAGGGGGAAAAAAAGCATGAAAATCAGTTAAAATCAGAAATAGTTAACACATTGTTCTTCCTTTTCTTTTCACTTGCACCAGTAGGTGTTCCTGGACGTTTGGGAGCCATAATACCAATAACAGACCTGTAGAAGTACACAAAATAACAGTGTACACAACTCTACAGTCACAACACCACTGAACAATAACAACAAACAAATCGGCGGGAGAAACCAAGCGGCCTAGTGTGGTGGCATCTAGCGGCCGACCCGGCAACTACGCGCCGTGTTTTGGGTGTTCTGCCGTATTTTGGAAAATCCGGAACCATAGCCGAGTTTTGGGTGTTGCCGAGTCTTGGGATGCCGAGTTTGGGAACTTCAACCTGTACAATATTATATTATACAAAATATATTTTAATATAATATATTGTAATTCGCTCCAACGGTCAAGTAAATCTCACGTCAACCGTGCGCTTTTTAAGATTTTTAATAAATATTTAAAAATATTATTTTTGGATGACGCTCAAAGATGTCATTTGTACGTATGGCCTACACATACCGGATGATGCTCAAAGACGTCATTTGTACGTGAAAGGGTTAATTGTATTTTACAGGGCCTGAGCTATACTCCTGTGGTCCCGTCTCCGTATCTACATTTAACCAGTCTTTCCTTCAACAGGTGCACATTTTTTGCCAATATCACCTCTTTATTTAGTCCATTCCAAACTTCTACATCTCTATGAGGGAACTTGTACTCCTTTATGTTATTCAGGCATCTCCCTTTTCTCAATGTTTTTGTATGTCCTCTTGCGTATCGACCTTCTCTTTGCTTCCGAGTCAGTAGTCTCTCATTGTCTGTCTTCCATCTTAGTTATCAGTTTAACAATTGTTATTAAGTCTCCCATTTCTCGTGTGCTCAATTGTTGGCAATATTATCTCTCTCATCCTTTCCTCATAGGTCAGTTCTTCTAGTTCTGGTACCATCTTTGTTGCCGTTTTCTGTATCCTTTCTAACTTTTTCACATACTTCTTTTTATATGGGGACCACACAATGGCAGCATACTCCATTTCTGAACACTTCAACTCACTGTTAGTAGTCAAGTCTTGTTCGAGGATGTGGCGTAGCCTGCATCTCAAATCTATCAGTCTTGATATCGGCAATAGATAAACCTTCACACCACACATTGTCACCTTCCTCTTCTTCTCCAGTGCTGTCCGCTTCACCTCCCACGTCATCCTCTTCCATGCTATTATCAGCAGTCACTGCAGGAGGCTGAATCATTTCCCTAATGTCCTCACCAGTCATGTCAGCAAATCCAGCTCCAGGGATTTGCCGTGCCTCTGCTTTCTTCTCTTCTTCTTCTTCTTGTGACCTCTTTCGCTTAGTATCGCTTCGTAGGTCCTCTCCATCACCGCCGCTTCTATCTCTGTCACGAGTGACTGCGTTACTAGGCAGTGGACACTGCCACCAGGTGGTCCTCGGGTAAACCTTCCAAAATGTTACGCCAAGCATTATTGATAGTGGCAGGCGTAACATTGTTCCAGCAGTCAACCACTAAGTCAATTGCCTGTTTTATATTGTAAGATTTCCATTAACTAATCACTTTATGTTCTGCCTCAGTATCACCTTGCACCATATTCTCTTCCTCACACTCGCTGTCCACTAACTGCTGGACAAGTTTTTCCTCTTTTTTCCTCCTCGTGCAGGTGCCGCAGCATTAAGCTGGCCAATAGTGGGAGGACGAGGTTGAGATATTATCTCGAGGTTGAGGCCATTATACAAAGGTTCCTTCACTGCTATCACTGCACCCTGAGATCAGTACACGCACTTGACTGAGGTGGCGGAATCTGCGGGAAGTCCAGGAATTGAGCAACCAATCACAGCTCGCTGCTAATGTCCTGCCGTTTACTTGCAGCGTCTCTAACGCCCGGCCTATCTTGAGCCCTCGGGTGGGGTTATGGGATTCCCGCATTGTTGTCACGTTCACCGTTAACAGGCTGATGACGACCTCTCATACTGTTAGCTGTTACGTTAACTATTTATAAATTATAAATTTGCATAGTACGGCTGCATGGTTTTATGAATGGCTTGCAATTTGAGGGTAAAACAACGACTCTGTAGAGAGTGAGAGAGAGGTGAGGAGGGTGGCGGCCTGGCTGAGATAGTGGCAGGATGATTTGACAACAGTGCGGGAATTTCACCTATCTTGAGTCCATAATGACGGCTGGTCACGTCAAGAAGTCATACGGTGGATTGGCATAGCCCACGGTGTTATGGACTCGCTCAGCACGAATATTTAGCATTGTCGGTATCCGTGCAGGAGGACAAAGATCTGGATCTTCAACTCGCTTGTGATCCCTGTATTACTCTATGGATGAGACATGGACACTAAATAGCGACTTGAAAAGGCGAATCGATGCCTTTGGTAATACATCGAGTGGTCGACTTACGACCGTGATTGGGACTGACCGACAGGTCGTAAGAAGAACTGGATATAAGTCGGCCTATGTTATAAATATATATACAGTCAAACCTCGATATAACGGACCTCGATGTAACGGACTTCGGATATAAAGGACTCCATATGAGTGACCTCTATTTTTTTTTATTTTTATTTTTTTTTTTTCTTTTCTTTTCTTTTCTTCATATTAGACCGCTTATCGCCGCTCGAATTGTCAACTCAACATAATTGTATTATTTTCTCATTTTACTTTGGAATGCTTGGGTTTTAAGGAGTTTTGATGTATCACATATTAAGATGTATAAGGAAGGAGCCTGTGTTGCTAGTGATTTAGTGGTAGAAGGTGTGTATTGTTTAAAATAGTGACTATTAGTGTTATGGCGTGGCCGCTGCTACGTCTCCCTGTCACCTCAACACCCTAAATCACCCTTATCTAAGGTGACACACAGTGCTACACTGACCTAAATAGTGACACGTGTATAGAACTGCACTTCACAACCATATAATATATAATAATGAGCATTAGTCATGATAATAAGCAATACCTTTGGAAGCCACGGCTGAATCTGGCTCGTAGTTTGTTTACCTTTCACTAGAGCTTGAGCTTGACTAGCCAGAATGTGAGAGAAAGCATCAACATTTTAGGGATAACCCATCACTTTACGGGAGACTTTTTCTTCCTTTTTATCTATTTTGGGGTGATTATAATGTCTCATGATGCTGCTGCTGCTGCCGCGGCTGCGCTGCCAGGCGTGGATGAGCGCCTTGAAAGTATTTTCATATCTTTACTCATATGTATGAATAATAGCAATTCAAATGTGATTATATGTCTACATTCAACTAGAATAATGAAATTTCATAGCATACCAAGCAGTAATGAGCGAGCCTGGATACTTACTACCTCTCCTAATACCAGTCCCGAACAGTCGTGGGCGAGTGTGCCAAATCCCTGATGTAGCGCTAGTCACTGTTTACCTCCCAACATAGCTACACAGTCTGGTTGTGTGTGATTATTTCTCATTTATTTCACTTTTTTTTCATATATTTTTCCACCCTTGGGAAAATACCCTCGCTATAACGAACAATCGGCTTTAACGGACCACTTCTCCCCCCCTTTAGTCCGTTATATCGAGGTTTGACTGTATATATTTTTTTTTCTTTCATATGTGCCTATAGCGCCTGTAGGCAGTGACTACTAAGGGCCGGATGGTAGGCCCTGGAGGTTCACTTCAGGGCTGTGATGGTTGGCCCTCGCTCATGGTGGCACAGGCAGAATGATAATTGTGTAATGATATTATAATCATCTTTCAGTCATATTTTATCAACATTTTTGTTGTTCATTATTGATATAACCATCGTATCACAGAGTTCGATCCCCGATGAGAACCAAAATCTTTCTGGACCGTCGAGTGGCCTAAGAACACCCACATGCTGCCTATTAACTCTACCTTGGATTGCGAGTGCATCGGAGGACAAAGGGGGGCTGCCTGAGCCTCTAATCACAGGCGTCACTATAACAATCCTGCCTGCACCCCCACGGGCGAGGGCCAACCATCACAGCCCTCAAGTGTGCTTCCAGCCGGGGCCTACCATCCCACCCCTGGAAGTCACTGCTTAACGGCATTATAGCCACAAATGTAAAAAATAATAATAATAATTTATCAGCATTTACCGCCGGTCGTAAAGTCGAACAGTCGTAAGTTGCATAGGTCGTAAGTTGGCGAATAGTTGTAAGTGTCTTCGCAGAATCATGGGGTATCGTTGGGATGAAAACGTATCAAATCAGCGATTGCACCGTGAGGCTAAATCGAGGCCTATTACCTGCATTGTTCATCAGCGCCAACTTTAGCTATATGGGCATGTGGCACGCTACCCTGAAACCAATCCTTCCCACCTGGTTGTATCTGTAAGAGACATTTCGGCGTGGAGGAGGCCAAAGGGGCGGGGCGCCCACAAGGATCGTGCCTGGGGCAATTTCATGTTTCCTGTCGAGAGTTGCTTGGTATGGGAAGGGAGCCTGCATGGGGACTCGCGCAGGGTGACCCCCGGGAGTGGCGTCGTAGGGTGGGCGAGGCGACGTGCCCCCCGGCGTATGCCCCCAGTGATTGATTGATTGTTCACTCGCCAGTTCTCTTACGCAGTTTTTTCCACCTTCATCTTGCACCTCAACATCAGGTTCCTCACTACTTACATCTATATTACAATTCCACTGCTAAATCGATGCGAAAGCTCTCAAACTCAATGTCATTTATGTACAATGTTTCAACATCAATCTCACCACTGATCTTTTCTTAATACTTTTCACTTTCCTCGCCTATTAGTTCCCTATCAATATCAATATCACTAAGCATCAGCATCAGCTTCTTGCGCACAGCTTTTTTCTCGCACGCAGAAGGCAGCAACATAGCAAAAGAGTTAGCACTAGGGCGCACAGTTTTGGACGAGTTGGAAAACATTATTCTGCTTGTTCTCCATTATGGCGGATAAAGGAAGACTGAGCAGGAGTGTGGTGTGTGTGGTGGCGCTGCGTACTACCATGTAAACAAATTTTTCACTGTGCGTATTTCAAAGCATGGTTACAAGCATATAGATTCTGGATAGGGGAGGCGGTAGCAGAGTTTTTTTTTTTTTTTTTTTTTTTTTACATTTTGTGCCTATAGCGCCTGTAGGCAGTGGTGACCCAGGGCTCGGATGGTAGGCTCCGGAGGTTCACTTGAGGGCTGTGATGGTTGGTCCTTGCCCGTGGTGGCGCAGGCAGGATTCTTATAGTGACGCCTGTGATTAGAGGCTTATGCCGCCCCCCTGTGTCCTCCGATGCACTCGCAATCGAAGGTAGAGTTGATAGGCAGGGCATATGGGTGTTCTTAGGCCACTCGACGGTGCAGAAAGGTTTTGGGTCTCTTCGGGGATCTAAATCGGGTCACCGAGAACCCCAGTCGGAGATGCTAACCACTCCGCTACCGCCTCCCCAAGGTTCTCGGTGACCCGAGTTCGATCCCCGATGAGAATCAAAATCCACTTAAAATCTTTCTGCACCAATGAGTGGCCTAAGAACACACACATCCTGCCCATTAACTCTACCTTCGATTGTGAGTGCATCGGAGGAAACAGTGAGCCGGCATGAGCCTCTAATCACAGGCGTCACTATAAAACATAAGAACATAAGAACATACGAAAATAAGGAAGCTATAAGAGGCCGTGAGACCTACACGAGGTAGTTCCCGAATAATACTTTGGCTCTTATTTATGTTAGATTAAATTTATGTAGGGAAAGACAGATATCACAAAATAGCTACCTAAGCTAACCTCCTACAACATTCGTCTTGGAAGACGCATGAGTATTTTTCAGGGTATTTTTAGGAGAAAGAGTGCGTCTTATAAGCCGTAAAATATGGTACGCTGGTCACATGATCAATATCCTACATTACCTCTTCATCAGTATTGAATATTATTTGACACGTGATTTTTTTTCTATAAATATGGCCTCCCAAATTAGTAGGTTGGCTCAAAAATCCAGTGCAGCTCATTAACTAAAAAAAATCTTAAGCATTATCTTTTAGATATACGAAATGATCCCTTGAAAAATTTATTTTTTCTAAATTAAAAATTTATCAAAATAGATGAAATTTAGACAGTAAGCCCTCTATAATTCGATCTAATTGGGGGGAGGCCTGGGTCGAATTAGCCGAAAGTCCGAATGATCCGATGGTTACCTCTAACCCCCCCCACACAATAAGAACTCACTAGAACATGCCAAAACAGCACTGATTGTACTACTTGTACTCACCAAAACATGGCTAATACTGAAGTCTTGAAATGCAGTACTACTTACTGTACACTGAGCACTCAGGCGTCACTGATAGCATCTTCAGGCAAAGGCTGCGTTCAGTAAGACAACAACGCGCACAGGTGCACACGGAGGCGCACGGTGAAGTGCAAGCTACCCCCGCACTACAGCCCGGGGACGTGAATTCCTACTGAGTTGCCAGTTCGAGCCACAATAAGGGTATGTTAACAAAGGGAAAAGAAAGCCTCTCCTCTTCGCTCTCCTCTTCTTGCTTCCTTAATATTTCATTTCCTGCTGCTATAACTTCTGCTGCATCAAATACAGGGTCTTCAGCAAGTTATTCTTCAACAATAAGAATAGTTACAGAGATAAATTTCGGCAGCTGCTATCTTGATAGCAATGTAAATTGTGAAGCGTTCAGTATCGTTCAGTAGGGAGAGTCCGGGGGGGGGGGGGGGACAGCTACTGAACGCAGCCCTGGCAGGTGTCACTCAGGAGATTTGTAAGGTAAGATCTTTAGTGCTTGAGGTGCTTAATGTGATGGAGGTGATGTGGAGGCTGTCTGACGAAGTGGATGGCACAGAGGAGATGCAAGATGCTGCAGAAAATTCTGAAAATTCGAACTTCAGTTCTGATTATGGAAAGTTGAATAGTTGCTGAAAAATTTTAACTTGGCCTGAAACAGGTTGAATTATCCAAAGTTCGAATCATACGGGTTCGAATTAGAGAGGGTTTACTGTAGATCAAAATTAAATAGATTTTACAAAAGTGATTTGATTTTTCAATAATTGAGTCTTAAAACAAAAAAATATAAAATTCATAAAACAATGAAGGATACTGCAATATTTTTCACACATACACGCTCCTTTCGCTCAAATTCATCGTCTTACTGCTTATGTTAATTAGAAGAAAAAAATTGAAGCATAAGTTTAATCCACACTTTTTTTTTATTTTATTTGCATAACATATATTATGTGCATGTATGTATGCCCACATATAGGTATATACCTCAAGATACCCATAATCACATACACTTATCTTTCATATTTTGTGTGAGATAATACAACCAAGAGAGGATACATGAGATAAATTACATACTCTAACACCAACCAAGGGAGGCAATTGATTCAGGTTGCCAAATGCGGATTCACCAAATTCAAACATGCCAAATGCGAGACCTGACTGTAATAAAAAGCTAGATGGTTTAGTGTATGTATAGTATACACCCCATCTCATAGATTCTTGAAATACAGGTTGACCATCACTAATCCGGCAATCAATATTACGGTTCCATCAGTTTTCCGGCATGAATTTCGGAGCGCAGTTTCAAATTTCCCGGGTTGGTGCGCCACTGATCTCGGGAGGCGGCGTTTATGTTTTGATGGCGCTATACCCAGAATCAGCTATATGCTCACGCTTCCGACAGCAAACAGGCATTCCTTCTCATTTATTTGCCGTAATTGTTAAAATCTTCTGCTGTATAACCCCATCATGGATTCGGCGAATAAAAGAAGTGGCGTAAAACGCAAACATCGCTCGTTGTCGATCGCAGAGAAAGTTGAACTGTTAAAAATACTTGATAGTGGTGTGTCTGTGCGAAGTGTTTGTGAAATGTACGGCATTTTCTGTTACAATATATACAGCATATATAGAGTCGGAACAAAACATCAATAATCCGGAAATTTAGAAAATCCGGCAATCCTAAGGTCCCGTGGTTGCCGGATTAGTGATGGGCAACCTGTAGCACCAAATCAGCCACTACTTTTTGCGTCATATTAAGGATGCCTGCTTGATTACATGATTTGATGGAATAGACACCAATTCCATTACACGGAATAGTACAATCACATCTTATTAAAACATGAAATTAAAATCTTTATAACATTATGAGCTTCTAAGAGCATAGCTATGATCTGTTTGATATATAACAAAAATACCTTTTATAAACTAGATATGTAAAATATAATGTATACTAAATATAAAGAGTATAGGGAATATAAAATGTATATTTATTAGTTTATTTTATATCATCATTCCTGGGTTTTTTTCCTTCATTTCTTTTTCATTGAGGTACCTCACTGCCTCTTCTTTCTTATCTGCCACCATCATCACCTTCACCTCCCCTCACTCACCCTCCTCCTCGATGTGGTTGAAATTCATGTTAATTCATGTGATCTTTTTTCCAACATTATAATAATTGACATTACATAATGATAAAAAAATGGGCTACATCGCATTGATCTGACTTTATTTCAAAATATGTGGTTATATACTTTTTTGTGGGTTAAATCTGCTTTCTTCATGTATACTAGATTATTACTATATAACTTGAAGTTATCACTTTGATACAATAGGAAGATAATTATACTGAAAAAAAGACAGAGTAATTTGCCTAGGTTTATTTGGAAAACAAATAGTAGAATTGAGTTTTGAGTAAAGAAAAATCATTCCGTATTTCATGAAACAAACTGAAAATATGACTATAAAAGTAAAGTATGTATGTCTAACATTTCAAGTGTAGCCTGACTTGCTAACCTTGACTTGTCTTGCAAACTACCATGCTGCTTGACTCACAAACACCACCTTGGCTGGCTGTATTGGACACATCCAGCGTTGTTATAGTGTCCAGCAGAAACACAGAAGTTCGGGATAGTGAACAGGGCGTCAACTTGTATGTCCTTGCTGGTCATGAGAATAGTTACTGAGACTCCTGGAGACAAACTAAGGCTTCTCATGGCTCATGTAAGCCCAGTGAGGTTCATAACTTTGTTGTTAAGTTTTTTTTATTATTCTTCAGTGTTAGCATGTGCTGTCTAGATATTCAGGCATTTTGATAGGGCTAATCAGCATGACTTTATGATTCAATTTTTTTCATAAGTGGAAGAAGACAAAGACTGTTATTATTGTTGTTTCCGGTTTTGGATTACTATAGGCAATGACCATTTAACAATTTATTGCTGAACACTATTACTTTAATGATATTCAACTCTATCCTTATGAACAGCATTTACATGATTGTTACAGCCATTACAAATACATTTTATACATGTTTCCTGCATCCCCCCCCACAACATTTACTGCACATCAAAATATAATGGGGATCTAAAGATTTGATGCTAGTTATACATGCATTTCTAAACTTATGTTTGATGCTAACATTTACTTCAATAATTAACTGGTATTCTACCATGAATTCAAATACAAATTATACCCATTTTGCATGTGTAGATTGCAGCAGTGGGATAGATGGGTGTGGACTAGCTATACCTGTGCTGCTATTTTATCAGTTTTTCAACTGAATATTTTGCACTGAGGTCATCATAATGACAAGTGATGCCAGCAGAGCTGTTTAGTGCACTTGTTTAATTTAATCAAACTATGAGTTTGACGTCTGGTGTTCATGTCTGGAGTTGGTGTATTCCATAGTGACAAGCATAATTCATGACATCTTAGTTTTTACATTACTCACGTCTCGTATTATATACAGAATTCTATTATCTCATGTGGATAAGGAAAAATGTAGATTCATATAGAGGCAGGGAAGACATTAGTGTAGCGGAAAGCATACAACTACAATAATTAATGAGTGAATTATTTAACATATTCCATTTAGCTTTGAGTCATTTCATTATATCACTCATCACCTCGCCCTGTCACTGAACCTCAGCATGCTTCCTGTGCTTGTCCACTCATTACTTTAGGGTTTTGTATGTTTCTTTTGACAGTTTGATCGTGTGGCCAGATTAGTTTTTACTATGGTTTAACTCTGCTTGTTCTCATGCTGTCCAAGATAGAGAGGCGGCTCACAGACGGTACCGTAACCATCCATCTCCTGAAACTCATGCCCTTTATATTTCTGCCCGTAATCATGCCAAATCTTTACTTTAACTTATCAAAAACTCCTTCATTCATAGAAAATGTCAAAATCTTTCTGAATCCAATTCCTCTCGTGACTTCTGGCATCTAGCTAATAACATCTCTAACAATTTTTATTCTTCATCTTTCCCTCCTATGCTTCACCCAGATGGCTCCACAGCTGTCTCATCTATTTCTAAAGCTGAACTCTTCACTCAAACCTTTGCTGAAAATTCCACTCTGGTTGATGAAGGGCTTGTTCCTCTTTCTCCTCCACCCTCTGACTATATTATGCCTGTTATTAAGATCCTTCGTAATGATGTTTTCTTTGCCCTTTCTGGCCTAGATCCTCATAAGGCTTACGGTCCTGATGGAATCCCTCCTAGTGTTCTCAAAAACTGTGCTTCTGTACTTGCACCCTGCCTGGTCAAACTTTTCCATCTTTGTCTATCTACTTCCACCTTTCCTTCTTGCTGGAAGTTTGCTCACATTCAACCTGTTCCTAAGAAGGGTGACCATTCTAATCCTTCAAACTACCGTCCTATAGCTTTGACTTCCTGCATTTCTAAAGCTTCTGAATCTATACTTAATAAGAAGATTCTTAAGCATCTATCTGCTCACAATCTTCTATCTGATCGTCAGTACGGTTTCCGTAAAGGGCGATCTACTGGCGATCTTCTTAGCTTTCCTAACTAGATCTTGGTCATCCTCCTTTAGGGGTTTCGTTGAAACTTTTGCTGTTGCCCTTGACATATCAAAAGCTTTTGATAGAGTCTACCACAAATCTTTAATTTCAAAACTACTCTCATTCGGTTTCTATCCTTCTCTCTGTACCTTCATCTTAAGTTTCCTTTCAAACCGTTCAATTGCAGCTACTGTAGATGGACATTGTTCTTCTCCTAAGTCTATCAATAGTGGTGTTCCCCAGGGTTATGTCCTATCACCCGCTCTCTTTCTATTATTCATTAATGATCCTCTAAGTCTAACTCAAAGCCCTATCCACTCCTACGCTGATTATTCTACCCGGCATTTTTCTACGTCATTTATTAGACTTTCAACTCAACAGGAACTAAGTGATTCATGGAGAGATGCCACCGAGCACCTAACTTCTAATCTTTCTATAATTTCTGATTGGGGCAAAGCAAACCTTGTTTTGTTCAATGCCTCAAAAACCCAATTTCTTCACCTATCAACTCGGCATGTCCTTCCAGATACCGTATTTTACGGCTTATATGACGCTGCATCTTGGAAGACGCACCCTGATTTTGGAAAGAAATTTATAAGAAAAATAAAAAAACACCACCAAAAATGTTGTCCGATATAGTAATTTTCACACAAGAACACACTCATTATTCATTATCTTCATTCAGCACTGCTCATCAGCCATTTTTATTTTCTAGCTTGTATGCGATAGCACAGTCAAACCTTGATATAACGGACTTTGATGTAACGGACTTCGGATGTAACGGACTCCATTTGCATGCTTTTTTTTTTTTTTTTTTTTTTCATATCAGACCGCTTATCGCTGCTCGAATTGTCAACTCAACATAATTGTATTATTTTCTCATTTTACCTTGGAAAACTTGGGTTATAAGGAGTTTTGATGAATCACATATTAAGATATACAAGGAAGGAGCCTGTGTTGCTAGTGATTTAGTGGTAGAAGGTGTGTATTGTTTAAAATAGTGACTATTAGTGTTATGGCATGGCCGCTGCTACGTCTCCGTCACCTCAACGCCCTAAATCACCCTTATCTAAGGTGACACGCAGTGCTACACTGACCTAAATAGTGACACGTGTATAGAACTGCACTTCACAACCATATAATATATATAATAATGAGCATTACTCATGATAATAAGCAATACCTTTGGAAGCCACGGCTGAATCTGGCTCGTAGTTTGTTTACCTTTCACTAGAGCTTGAGCTTGACTAGCCAGACGGTGAGAGAAAGCATCAACATTTTAGGGATAACCCATCACTTTACGGGAGACTTTTTCTTCCTTTTTATCTATTTTGGGGTGATTATAATGTCTCATGATGCTGCTGCTGCTGCCGCGGCCGCGCTGCCAGGCGTGGATGAGTGCCTTGAAAGTATTTTCATATCTTTACTCATATGTATGAATAATAGCAATTCAAATGTGATTATATGTCTACATTCAACTAGAATAATTAAATTTCATAGCATACCAAGCAGTAATGAGCGAGCCTGGATACTTACTACCTCTCCTGATACCAGTCCCGAACAGTCGTGGGCGAGTGTGCCAAATCCCTGATGTAGCGCTAGTCACTGTTTACCTCCCAACATAGCTACATGTTCTGGTTGTGTTAGAGATTATTTCTCATTTATTTCACGTGTAGGAGCGGACCAAATTCAGCATGTAGTGCCAGTCACTGTTTACCTCCCAACATAGCTACACAGTCTGGTTGTGTGTGATTATTTTTCATTTATTTCACAATTTTTTTTTTTTTCCATATATTTTTCCACCCTTGGGAAAATATCCTCGCTATAACGGACAATTGGCTTTAACGGACCACTCCTCTCCCCCTTTAGTCCGTTATATCGAGGTTTGACTGTATAAGTAAATCGTCATGTTGGCTGGCTGAACATGTACACGCAGGTCGGACGGCGGGAGTGAAAACAAACCCGACCGCGGCGGTGCGCAGCTGCGTGCCTGCCTGGCATGCCAATCAGCTGAGTCTGGCTTTGTCGTCCTGAGTGTAAGCACCTCGTACGTTCTCCCGTGCCTCACTACGTTGCCTGCCTCCTGTGCCTCACCACGTATTGTTTTAATTTTCCTGTATGCGTGTAGTATTTATGATGGCTGCATGTACATAAATATACAAACTTTCATCTAATGTAACAAACAAAGTTCCTTATACACGGAATGGCTGTTGGCGCCAATCTGCCGAGGCGAAATGGCTCCCGCCAGTACTGCAGTAAACATCACAGTGTGAAGACAGATTAGTTGATATGAATGTCTTATGGTATTTGAAATACTTGTAACAGATAAGTACTGAGATTACATCATATAAGAGACTGAATTGAATAGCTACCTCCTACAACATTCGTCTTGGAAGATGCATGAGTATTTTTCAGGGTATGTTTTAGGGGAAAAAGTGCCTCTTATAAGCCGTAAAATACGGTAACTATCCCCTCTTCTTCACTGACACTCAACTATCTTCTTCTACAATGAACATTCTTGGACTGTCCTTTACTAAAAATCTGAACTAGAAATCTCTCATCTCATCTCTTGCTAAAACAGCTTTCAAGAAGTTAGGTGTCCTGTGGCATCTGCGTCCTTTTTTTTCTCCCTCTCAGTTGCTTGCCCTCTACAGGGGCCTTATCTGCCCATGTATGGAGTATGTCTCACATGTTTGGGGGGATCCACTCATACAGCTCTCCTAAACAGGGTTGAATCAATAGCTTTTCGTCTCATCAACTCCCCTCCTCTGACTGACTGTCTTCAATCTTTAAATCACTGCCACAATGTTGCTTCTCTTGCTATCTTCTACCCCTATTTTCATGCTCACTGCTCTTCTGAACTTGCTAACTGCATGCCTCCCCCACTCCCGCCGCTTCGCTGCACAGACTTTCTACTCATTCTCATCCCCTATTCTGTCCATCTTCCTAATGCAAGAGTTAATGAGTATCTTTACGCTTTCATCCCTTTCAGTTGTAAACTTTGGAATTCTCTTCCAGTATCAATTTTTCCACCTTCCTACGACTTAAATCTTTTCAAGAGAAGAGTGACAAGACACCTCCCAAACTAAATTGGCCCACCCCCGTTCTTTATTCTCTTAAGGTGGGGTCACACGACAGCTTTTTTTGAGAATATTTAGCCGGCAATATTCGGCCAAGCCGATTTCGAGCCAGTTTCTGGTCACGGACTTGCACATAGTTAGCCAAGTATTAACGCCAATTTTGGCTTCTCGTTTTAATCGGCGCGGGAGCCGAGCCGTATATGAAGAAGCGTCCTTGGAGAAATAGGGAGAAACTGGTTCACAAATAGGGTGATGAATGATTGGAATGAACTCATGTTCTTATGGAGCCGTCAGTCAGCAGCGGTAAGATGGTCCAGTCCAGTATCCCCTAAAAAGCCAACAAAGAAAATAGGGAAGACCGAAGACATCACTGACTCATCCTACTAAGAGTTATAAATCCTCCGAAAAGTTACCAAAAATGTACAAGACTTCAAAATTAGTCTTGGAATCGGTTCTTGCCACTATGTATTTGTTTATTTCAGCTTCTATATTTTGAATTAGGGCGTGAACTAACACTGACCGTCAAATAATATTCGTTGGTAGTAGTTTCACGGTTTGAATTTAGCAAAAACTCTGCAATATAATGCCAACAACACGTGCAGGTTCGTCTTGCCTCAAACTTGGCAATATTAGCCGAGTTTGAGTCGGATTTGTGTTGCTGGCTGAATATTGCCGGAAAAAGTGCTCGTTTGACCGCGCCTTTGCTATCTTCTTTATAGGGACTGGCATCTAAGTGGGCTTTGTGTTACCTCTTTTTGGGTGCCCTTGGCCAGTCCTTTGTGATGTAAAAAAAAAATATATATATATATATATATATATATATATATATATATATATATATATATATATATATATATATATATATATATATATATATACTGCCTCATAAACTTTCCCATAAAAACCAATAAATTGGTGAGACATGATCTACCCTTGATGAACCCATGTTGTGAATCATTTAATAAAGTATGCTTTTCTAAATGCTCTCGCATGTTTTTTGCAATACAGTAAACCCTCTCTAATTCGATCTAATTTGGGGGAGACCTGGTTCCAATTAGCCGAAAGTTCGAATTATCCGATGGTTACCTCTGGCTCCCCAACACAATAAGAACTCACTCAAACATGCCAAAACATCACAGATTACTTGTACTCACCAAAATATGGCTAATACTGAAGTCTTGAAATGCAGTACTACTGTACACTGAGCACTCAGGCGTCACTGATAGCGTCTTCAGGCAAAGGCTGTCTGTGTTCAGTAAGGCAACGTGCACGGGTGCACACGGAGGCGCATGGTGATGTCAGTATACAGTATGCCTAGTGCAAGCTACCCTCGCACTACAGCCCTAGGAGGGGGATCGACACTGAGTTGCCAGCTTACGCCACAATAAGGGTATGTAAACAAAGGGCAAAGAAAGCCTCTCCTCTTCTCTCTTCTCTTCTTGCCTCCTTAATATTTCATTTCCTGCTGCTATAACTTCTGCTGTATTAAATACAGGGTCTTCAGCAAGTTATTCTTCAACAATAAGAATAGCCACAGAGAGCAATTTCGCCAGCTGCTATCTTGGTAGCAATGTATATTGTGAAGCGTTCAGTATCGTTCAGTAAGGAGGGGGCAGGGGGGTGACTGCTACTGAACACAGCCCTGACAGGTGTCACTCTTGAGATTTGTGAGGTAAGATCTTTAGTGCTTGAGGTGTTTCATGTGTTGGAGGCGATGTGGAGGTTGGCTGACGAAGTGGATGGCACAGAGGAGGTGGAAGATGCTGCAGAAAACTCTGAAAATTTGAACTTCAGTTCTGATAATGGAAAGTTGGAAAGTTGTTGAAAAATTTGAACTTGGCCTGAAACAGGTCGAATTATCCGAAGTTTGAATCATACGGGTTCAAATTAGAGAGGGTTTACTGTAACAGATTCTAGTAATTTACCTACCACTAAAGTCAGGCTAACGGATCGATAATTTGACATTAATCCTATATCAGCCTTCTTGAAAATGGGGACTACATCACCTTTCCTCCACAATGTCCACATCAACAGCACTTCCCCTAAATCAGCTTATTTCCTAAAAATGTGCACTAAGGACTCACTAACAACCTCTTTCCATTCTTTTAATAAATTCTCACATAGCTTTCCTATTACACTATTTCCTATTACCAATAAGGCGCGATAGCCGAGGGTTGAGTATATTGCACCTGTAGGCAGTATTACCTCAAGGGCTCAGATGGTAGACCCTGGAGGTACATTTGAAGGTTATGATGGTTGGCCCTCACCCGTGGTGGCGCAGGCATGATCTTTAAAGTGACGCTTCTGATTAGAGATTTATAATACCCCCCCCTTGTGTCCTCCGATGCACTCGCCGATGAAGAATGGGCAGCATATTCTTCAACCACTCGACGTTGGCAGAAAAATTATGGCACATGGTCGGAATTTAACTTTGAACACTGAGGTCGACACTTGCAAGCGCTAACCACTCGACCACTGCCTCCCCAAAATACTGATATAGTACACTCATTACTAAAGAAGCATGCTGTGAAACTCTTACAACTTGGCATAATACACGTGCAGGCCTTGCCGAGTTAGCCATTCTGCCAAGTTGTTGGAGGGGAACTCCTCCACCCAAATATCAACAAAATATAAGAAATGTTGAAAAAAGTCAAGTACAGGAGAACCTCGTTTAACCGGCATTTAAAACAACGGCAGCCTCAAAACAACGGCACTAATCGTCCCAGGCTTTTTTTTTTTTTTTTTTTTTTTTTTTTTTTTTTTTTTTTTTTTTTTTTTTTCCACTGATAAACTCTGGCATTCTCTTCCTGTTTCTATTTTTCCACTTTCCTATGACTTAAATCTTTTCAAAAGAAGAGTAACAAGACACCTCCCGAACTAAATTGGCTCACCCCTCTTTTTTATTTTATTCTCTTACTGTCTTCTTTATAGGGACTGGTAACTAAGCGGGCTTTGTGTTACCCATTTTTGTTGTGCCCTTGGCCGGTTCCTTGTGATGGAAAAAAAAAAAAAAAAAAAAAAAAAAAAAAACCAAGGGATTTTGGGCGATTCCATAAGAGTAACTCTCAAAACAACGGCAAAATGAGTTATTCGGCATGCACTCCCCCCCGCGGGTGCCGGATAAACGAGGTTCTCCTGTATTACAATAAACAGTTAAAGGGCTTACCATGTTTCATGGCAGAGTGCTTCTGCGAAAATAGACCAGGATTCGGCATTTGGCCAAAATGAGGAACATTTTGCCGATTTTTTTGTTTGGGGGGGGGGGGTGTTTGGATTTCAATTTTACCAAATTAATAATTTGTAGCCTAGCTGAGTTCTAGCTCTACTATTCAGCATTTGGGCTGCTATATGGAATATTTTGCTGATTTTATGCTTTTCATTTTGGTGTAATTTTGGATTTCAATATTTTAAATGGAAATTTTGGCATTGCCGTGTTTTAGATGTTACCGACTTTTAGAAAACCGAGTTGAAAGAGTTTTACTGTATTCACTGTGTACCCCCTTTACTATAGGTAAATTTAAAGGACAAACAAGTTTGAAGGTTATGCTGCCACCACCCACATTAAGTGGGAAAAAAAATTATTTGAAAAATATTGATGAACTGAAATTATGGTTATAATAAACTTTAACTAAGTTTTCTTACAGTATCTGTATTTCACTGAGCACTCATATCCCAATTGAGGGTTTCACAAAAATTTGGTTCCCGGGGGGAATTATACAAAACAAACTTAAATGCCAACTGGGTTTAACACAAATAACTATTTAGTCACTTCGGATAGGTAGTCAACCTAGCACTACCTAGAATAATAAGGTTATCTAAATTAAACTAATAATAATGTGTGCCAACTGGGCACCATCAATAGACATAGTTACAAAAATTGTTACTGTCTTGGCTCTCAATACAGATTAGGAGATAGGCAGGGGGACCGTCAAGTTGCGATAACACTACTGCGGCTGAGCAACACTCGATGGTAGTGGCAACACGTGGCTTCACTGGACCTGCCCCGGTCAACTCACATCTCTTGATCAGGCCCTCGTCTTGTTCTCCTGCTCCCCTAAACCCTCACACGAGGGTTACGTAGATGTTTCCCTTACCACCACCAGTCGCGACCAAGGTTGGCGAGAGAGGGAGAGAGTGTGGCTACCTGCCCTACCTCGCCCTGCCTCGCCCGAGTCTGGTCGTGACGTCACAAGAACGACGACGACGACAAAATTAACTAGACGAGACCAATGCATCCTAATTTCTCGTACACAGTAAAGAATATTAAATAATACAAATGATTCGGACTGAGGAGTGAAGAAAAATTGTTAATTAACCACGGACACATATTACTTACGCTCTGCGTGGCCTCACCCGCAGGCCGAACGAACCTTATTTCCCTCATTACAACTGGATCATTGAAGAGAGATAGGCTGCTGACAAGGAAAATATTACCTTTAATTACACGTATGAAGATCAGCTATTCACTGGGTCATTGAAGAGATGTGTAGAGAAATGGCTTTTAATTAGATGGGTGAGAATATGCTGTCTATGCTCTAATCTGATCTAATTGTTGAATGGTCATTGCCAGTATTTATCTTTGATGTATATGAATGAAGTGTAGGTATTGAAACATTGATAGTCACTGTAGATCATTCCTAATGTAGTATGTGATTTTATACACGTTATTTTTTCTTTTGTCTCTGAAACCAATTACAGCCAGGACAGATGTGATGCAGCATGCTTACCAGTGTTAAATTGCCTGCCTGTGTTTTTTTTTACATGTTTAATGTGCCCTTTAACAATACAAAGATGTACAAATTTCTCGTAATTCTGTATGGTGATAGTCAAAATAGATGAATTCAATTATAGTCAATACTGGAAACATAGCTACATTAATTTCGTTGTAGTTTTTAAATCTTTGGATAGTTTGGTAGGAATTGAATATTTGCAAGGGGAACCTAGACTTAAGTCAATACATTTTCTTGAGCAATCATTCCAGCATTGTTTATTATTGCAGAATTATTACATTGGAGAGCCGGCCATCCTACATGCTGGAGTGTGAGAGCGGTACCCTGTCCGAAGTCAACCAGGGAGTTAACTTGTACATCCTGGCAGGCCACGAGTCTAGCATGTACTAACAGGAGGCCAGCAGGGATGAAGTAAAATACCCGTCATACACAAGAGACAACTGGTGAAGCACCAAGTATTCCTTTCTATTATGAGGTTTTGAAGTTCTCATTGATGCTTTAACTCTGATTAACTGGTGTATTTGAGCTTGAACTTGATTGTCTCACCAGCCAGTGAATAGGTGACAACATAATCCAAAAATAGGAATCCGGAAATATTAAAAATGCCTTAGGCAATTATATTGCAACAGATACTTTATATATTTATTATATGTTACTCTTTCCATAAAAATATATAAGTTGCAGGAATAGTGGAAAACATGCCAAAGTAAGAAAATTGTACCACAAGGTGTAGGGCTAGAGGTACATCACCAGCAGTGTTGTGACAACTAGTCTCACTTGCTAAATACTGAAGGGGAATATCTAATTTATAGTGTAAGTTTGAAAAATAACCATTTATGTTCAACAAAATTATTCACTGGCTCAATGGCAGTACAAACAAGTCTTGCATATCAGTGGTGTGTCATGCTAGGCGCCTTCTGTAACCTGTGTGTGTACTGTCCAGTTGAAAAAAAAACCTGTTGGGCACCATCCTAAAAGTGTGACCTTGAGTTGTACTTATGTTGAATCTTCCCCCCCCCCCCCCCCCCCTTCCCAATTTAGCGATGCACGGGTTTGATAATTTTATTTTCACTTTTAGTGTTCCAGAGATGTAAATACATTTTTATTCATGGAAAGTGATAGTTTACTGTATCTAATTTGAAGGAGAGAAACTATTTATAGTCCACGTTTAAGTTGTGAAAACAGTATCTTGTTTGTTTTTACCAGAATGAAGAACTAGTTTTCTAAGAACTAAATTGGTCTTCTTAGTGGCTCAGGATACAGTTTGTATGACATTGTGTATAAAAACATTTTTATGGCTAGTGTTATAGAAACAGACTATTAAGGAGCAGACCAGATGCATATAGTTAAGCCTTAATATCTTTAGATTATTTTTGTTCATGTAGTCATAGTGACTCTACTTAATACAAGGCTGTTATACTGGCTCAGATGATAGGCAAAGTCTAAGTCAGCCAAGCAGGGTATTAAGGCTTAGCTGCCCATTGTGCTAAGTTGTTACTGAAGCCTGACTCAGCATGTCGCTGTTTGCTCACATAACCTGTCGTACTTGTCAATGTCTTATTTGGGGGTCTACTCCTGATAGAGCAGAGTCAAGAGCATTGTGGTTAATATTGTTGAATAGCCTTGAGCTGTTAGAGGTTATCTGTGGGTAATCGTACTGCTCTCACTTTGTGCTCATTACTTGTCATTATGTTGATGAGGAGTATGTATGACATACTAAAGCTGAAGTTTTCTGTTCCAGAATCATTTGGTTTTTTTTAAATCTTATACATTTCTTTCAAGTACAGCAGTCACATTCATCTTTTGATATGACAAGAGGATCACAGTCTTTGCACTTCATACATACCATAAAATAGTACAAATATGATAAAAGCTGTTAAGACCATGAACACTATTTTGCATATCTAAAAGGTATTGCATAGCATAACAATCAACTTTATCTTTATTAACATTAAATTGAAATAAATTAACATTATTGCTTGCACCCCACAGTCCACTGGATCATTTTTATTCCCCATGGCCAGAAAACAAAATATGAGTGATATATTATGAAAAGTTGCTACTGTTATTTTCCTGCAGCTAGCCAGTGCTGGGAACTGTTCTCAGTGACATCATAGTGATGTCTGGTGTAAAGTATATATTGGTTCTTACTCATGCCTTATGTTTGCAAACAAAACAACTCTCAGTCTATTAGGTTTCACCCTGCATGCTGCTTCAAAATGACTCTGACGAAGAATATTTTAGTGCACAAATGTCCAAGTTTGTCTATGAATTAGAATGCATCAAGCATATCCACATGCATGGAGTGTATACGTTTGGTATGTATTTCATTGTGTACACTTTATGGCATATTTTATGGCCAATCCAGACCATTTTTGTACTAAAATCTTATTGATTTTTGTTACTCTCCTGCAGTTTGGAACTTGTATTTTTTCCCCTTCAAATTAGGCCTTCTCACAATTGTATTGGGTGGTACAAAACCCAGAGCAATTTATTGACAAAAATGACACATCCTAAGTATACACCCTAAACGTAAATGAAGTACAGTAAAGTCATGCATCCCATGGTTAATTGGTACCACAACATAACCATGAGATGCGAAATAGTCGGATGCAGAGTATTAAAAGCAATGGAAAAAAACATAATAGGTACTGGAGTCTTTAACCAGGGAACTTTATACCTTCATTTTACATGCCAGTTATTCATAACAAGTTGCTTCAGTGAAGAGAATGGTTAGTAAAACACAATAAAGAAGAATAACATCGAACACAAACATTAGAACCCATTTGCTTATTTTTTTTTGGTTTTCTTGGACACTTATGGGACTTCTTCCTTTCCCCCACCCCAACTATAGTATATTTATGTTCAACATACCCAGAAGCCACACCCCCTGCCTTTTCCCCCTTTTCTATGTGGCAGCTGATTGGTGCACTCCTCGTATCATCACTACCAATCAAAATATCCTCACTTCTTAACAGCGCATGACCACTGGGCAGAGCAATCTTCACTAGAGAGTAGTGAAGATTCACCCGTACACTCCCCACCAATACCATAGTGTAGCACATTTCTTTTATAGTGAAGATAACATGTGCACCACGCACACTCCTGTTGGCCTATATTTACACTACACCCTCTGTAGTGAAGATTGCTCTGCCCAGTGGTCATGCGCTGTTAAGTAGTGAGGATATTGTGATTGGTAGTGACGATACGAGGAGTGCACCAATCAGCTGCCACATAGAAAAGGGGGGAAAGGCAGGGGGCGTGGCTTCTGGGTATGTTGAACATAAATTTACTGTAGTGAAGCATAAGCGTGAGATGCATAACTTGTGTATACACCAGGTATATCCATACCGTGGCAGGTATGGTTAAACAGAGATAAAATGGTCATATGAATTGTTCATATTGAAACTTATTTTAATGCCGAATAAATTATATATTCAGTATTCACAAGAGTAATATCGGAGTTACATACATCTCAAGTTAAATATAAACCCCATGAACCAATAATACATATATGTAGGGGAGTGACTGGAATGTTCAACATCTGGAAACTGCGTACTACAACCTTTGTTGGCCAATCAGCCAACTGATGATATGATTTAATCCTTTTCAAGGTAACATAATCCTCTTTGCACCAATTGCTTTTGTGCTGCCTTTCACAATCTTTATTCATTCCTATTTTCGGTTAAGTGAACATTCTAAACTAAAGAATGATTATTTAAATAGTATTTGAATTCAAATGAGATGTGGCGCGTCAAAAGGCGTAAAGCGACATAATTATAGTTTGCTGCAAATCACTTCCAAAGTTCAGCGATAATGAAAAAATCTCAGAAATTACAATTTTACCTCAAAGATTCTGAAATTTTAACATACGGTTTATAAAGAACAGTCTTTTCATAGCAATATGTAATACATGTGGAGAAATATTTTTCCCATACTTTAGAATACATGAAAACAAGAATATCGTATTTTTTTGTGTAGAAGACGCTTCTTTTTTCCAAGAAAAATGTGTCTCAAAACCACCCTGCGTCCTATACACTAAAGATAAAAAATGTTATGCCTCCTTAAAGAACCAAACCTTTCCTTTCTCCGAAAAAGTGAGGAAGCTGCAGTCGAACCTCAACATTCACGTTCTTAACTCTCACGATTTTGCTAATTCGCGGAGAGAGGCACAAGTTCCTTACGGTGATAAATTTGATAATTCACTGAGTTAATCCCGCCAATCCCGCACCGCACCACCTCCCGCATAATACCTTTCCCACGCGCGACCTCCCACCACCGCTTCACCTCAGTCTTGCACTAACCACTGTTGTGTCCGCAGCTCATGCACATTTTACTTTACTGTATTGATGATATTACACTGTACTTTAGTTATTTTAACTGTTTTTTACAGCTATTTTGTCATTTACAGTAAACTCTCTAATTCGAACTAATTGGGGGGGAGACCTGGGTTGAATTAGCCGAAAGTCTGAATTATCCGATGGTTACCTGTAGCCCCTCCACACAATAAGAACTCACATACCAAAACTGCACAGACTGTATTACTTGTACTCATCCAAACATGGCTGAAAGTGGTCTTTATTTATTTATTATTTTTTTTTTTTTTTTTTTTTTTTATACTTAATGTTATGCCTATAGCGCCTGTAGGCAGTGACCTCCAGGGCTTGGATGGTAAGCCCTGGAGGTTCACTCGAGGGCTGTGATGGTTGGCCCTCCCCCGTGGTGGTGCAGGCAGGATTTTTATAGTACCCGTGATTAGAGAATACCCCGCCCCCCTTTCCTCCGTTGCACTCGAAAACGAAGGTAGATGGGTTAAGGGGGCAGGGTTGGGTGTTCTTGGGGCCACTCACGGTGCAAAAGTTTTTAAGGGATTTATGGTTTTCCATGGGGATCAAATTTGGTTCCCCAAACACTACTCGGGACGCTAAACACTCTCACCGCCCCCCAAAAAGAGTACTACTGTACATGACATCGGCTTACTGTGGTCTTCAGGAAAGTCTCCCAGGGCTGCGTTCTAGGAAAAACCGCACACAGCACACGCGGGACGGGGTTGACATAGGCATCGTATCCCGAGCGAGCTACCCTGCACCCCTACTCCCACTACAGCCCGAGGAAGTGGATCGTCACTGAGTTGCCAACTCGTGCCACAATAATGGTCGCAATTTTTCTTGGATTATTATTTTATTTATTTTTTTTTTTTTTTTTTTATGCAACCATCTGTGTTACTTAACCCCCGCGAATGTTCAGGTTAGACTCTATAACAGAAAATAAAAAAAAACTGGATGTGAGCAATTGCACTACTGGCACCAAAAAAAAAAAAATTCTATGGGAAAGTGAAAATTAACTTTCAGAGCCTGTTTTCTGTTAATTCGGTGATGTAAAAGGAGGTTTGGAAGGTTTTCATAATGAATGATCAGTGTTTTTTTTATATATTTTAAACAACCATATATTATCTTACTATGGTTTTATGGATTTTATAATGGGTTATTTTATTGATTATGTAGTATGCTAAAGAACAATAAAAGATTATGCTGATGTTGAAAAAGACAAATATAAATTGGAATTTTTTTTCACCTAAGCATAATATTGAAAATAGAGGTGCATTTTACGTATACGCCAAAAAATATGGTAACTCAGTTGGTAATGAAGATCGCCGGACCTTGATGGCAATTTGCAGCCGTTTTCTTAGTGTTTCTGTCATTGAAACCACAACATTATTATGTTTCTTCAATAATATAGTAATAATAAGCTAACTAAGTTACTAACAAAAAATGGGAAGAATAGGGCTTAACAATGCTTAGAAAGTAAGCACAAATCCTGGTGAGAACTCAAGTGTGAGAGGTTGTAAGGGAGGTTTTCTTTTATATAAAGAGGGGGGACACTACAGTACCCTCCCGAGTTTCCCGCTTGGTTTCTTCCGAAGGCATCGCGCTAAACTCGAGGATCGCAAAACTAGGGGTATTGAAAATGTGAGGGCTGGGACGAAAGGGGAAATGGGGAAAATGGGGAGGAACGAAGGATAAATGGGAGAAGCAAAAAACAAAGGAGGGTATGAGGAGGGGAAGAAAAGGGGGTTTTCGCTGGGGGGACGTCATTATCAGCGCAAGAGGGGAAAAAGGGTTAGGCCTTTAAAGACAGGCAAAATATGGGAAAAGGGGCTCCTGTTAGAGTCGTGGGGGGCTCCTCCCCAAAGGCTGAAGGAGGAACGAGGAAGTACCTCCGCGGCTTCGGCGGGCGCGTTCATAGGGGCACAGGTCGCGAACGTGATATTTAATTATGCGGGAATAACGCAGGAGTAACCCAGTGAGTCGTAAAAAGGGCGAGAAAACCGCGACGCGTAGGAGAATCCTGCGTGCCAAGCCTGGCCCCGTCCCTGGGGTTTGCCGAGCGGGCTGGCAAGGAAAATTTACGGATAGACTACCTGTTTCCGGCCTGCGCCCTGGCTGCCTGGGCCGAGGCCCCCCAGGATCCCCGGAGCAGGGCAGGACTCGCCCCACCTCTCTTCAGGGCCCGGGGGGAGCCACTGGGGCTGGGGCCAGGAACTAGGGCGGGCGGGGGCCGGAGGGGGAAATTTTAACGCGACTACGACGCCCTACAGATACCTCCTTCAGGAGGTTTCCCCCTGGGTTCCCCCCTGGAACCCCCGGGGGCTTTACGGGGCCCTAAACAGGGCCTGGGGCCTCTGGGGACACATAAGGTCTTCCTGAAGGGGAGCAGCAGATGGTGATGTATTCACGGGTGATTGACAAGTGCATGATAGGGCAGGCGTTTAAAGGAGGCCCCTGGGGGACCTGTATAAACCCAGGGACCGGGGGGACAGGGGGGGTCCCCCCGGGCATAGGGGGGGCTTTTGCTAGCCGGGGAAACCGCTCCCCGTTTCCCGCGACACGAACGGGCACTGCCCGCTTACCTTCTGTAGAATTTGGAGATGCGCCCTCCCCGGCCCCGACAGGAGGGGGCAGGGTTAGTTTCTGCCACCCAGCGACCGTTTTGGATAGAACCTTGGGGGTTTGGGGGGGGGCCCCAAAAAACAGGAGCTACTTTAAACACCCCCCCGTTGAGCCCGGTACGCAATTTCCCTCCCCCCTTCGGGAGTAGGGGGGCGTGGGGCTTAAATTTGGCGCAGTAAAAAGGGAATCCAGTCTAGTGGCGGGCGGGGTTGCTGCGATAGAAGAGATACCCAGAGGTGGGGCGATAAATTTGGTTTGGCGATAACGATACCGTGATAAATTTTTGTTAGGGCGATAACGATACTGCAAAAGTTTTTTTTTTTTGGGTAGTACGACCCCGAACGGTAAATTTTGGGGTAGTACGATAACGATACTCGGAAAAAAAAAAAAAAAAAAAAGAAAAAAAAAAAAAAAAAATTTGAACGCGATAGAATCGCAGCAGAGCGTACCAAATTTTTTAGCTTGCGTTATATCCCTACCAGAAAACTCGTTGGGCCCAAAATTTAACATGGAAATTTTAAATATTTCTATTATTATTAAATCTATGCGCCTGCACCCGTAATACTTTTGTTTCAGACGTCGTTATGATGCTGTGTCGCTCGGGGTATTGCTATCGCCCCCCTCTGGAGTAGGAGCGCCACATGCATTAGTAATGTGGGTGTCGTGGGGCCAGTGACGAGTTTTGGGGCCCACCACCAAAGAGATAGAAGGTGAAGTGACTGCCACCCGGGATCATATGGCAGTGGGGGAAGTGAGGGCCCGCGGCTCGGCGGCCTGCCGTGTGACCCGTGAAAGGAGGTTCGTTTAGGGAACGGGGGACCGTCCCTTATGGGTGCCTGAGCGTGAAAGGACTAACAATTAGGGGGAGGAAACGGGTCGGTCGAAAGAGGAAGAAAAATTTTAACTCGGCTCCTAGCGGCCTGGTGGCGGGGAGGAAAAAGTACCTGGCCCACGACCTCGGTCGTAGGGGAAAGGGAAAAAATTTAACCCCTCCCTCCAGGTGACACGTTTTATCAGCACCGGTGGGGGTGGCCGGGGTTTAAATTATACCTGGCCCCCGACCGACTCAGACCCCCTATTTTTTTCCCCGGGGGGGATGCTCCCTGACCCCTGGCACGAGTCAGGCCCTGTAGGCCCTGGGGGGGTGTAAATCCCCGGCGGGGGGGATACGCAGCCCCGATCTTGACAAAATTTCCGCCCCGGACAGGGGGGGCATGATCGGGTCGGTCAAAACCCTGAGGTATGTTTAAGGCCCTCCCCGCGTTTTGGGGGTGGAAGGTAGGTGGGGGGAGAGGCCGTGGGGCTGGAAATGGCGATTCCCACCACTTCTCCTTTTGGGGGTCGAGGAGTGGCGTCCCCTGAGTAACCCCCCCAGGGTTCTCTGGGCGAGAAGGGGACAGGGATGCAAAATCCCCTGCCCCTTTCGCCCCGGGGGGATTCGACCGGCCCCGCAAAGTTGGGCCCCTGTAGACCCGACGGGGTAAAACGGCATCGATTCACGGCCTGTGCCAGGACATGGACATTGCCGGGGACCCCCCGTGCCCTGTGCCCCTCTGTCATCCTTCATGTCATACTATTTTCATTCCCGGAGGCACTGGTGTAAATTGTGTTTCTTTTTCAGATCTCGGATGGTGAAGACCGCGGAAATAAATTATTTCCCCTTCCCAAAGGGTTCCCACGAGTGATATAAATTATATTTTGTAGGGTTGGCAAATTTCCCTCCACGGGCTCCCCCCCCCCAATGGATCGAAAAAGGACGCCCCCATGGGATTCCCGAAACCCGACCCAAAAATGCATCAGAATCTTCGAGTTTCCCCGAAGTTTTTTGGCCCAAACCTTTTTTGACAACGCATATGGGACCCGCTACACCCTAAAGTATGTGGCTGAGTCCACACTGCCGCGCCAACACACGCCCCACCGCCGCTGCTCCGTTGCCCCTGTGCTTCCCCTGTTTCCCTGAGATGACGGGGCCCAGGGGGGGCAAAAAGTGGCGCTCTTTGTCGCCCCCCGGGGGGGGAAGTGCAACTCTACGAGGCCATGACGTCCCTGCAACACAGCCCCCGTGGGTCTTCTCCGGGGCCACAGGACTCCACGAGGCCACAGAAAAGGGGAGAAGCAGCGCTCCGCTTTGCCCCCGGGGGTAGGACGTGCAACTCTACGTTTTCCACACGTCCTCCCACTGCCCGCCCCCGTGGCCCCTCTTAGGGCCCCCGGGGGACCACTGGGCATTGGGGCGAGACACTACGGGGAAAAGGGGGGGAGGGGGACGACCGGGGGCTACGACGCCCTACTAGACCGCAAACGACACCCTGTCGACCCTGCCCTAGTTTTTCCCGGGGGTTTCCCCTGGGACCCCAGGGCCCTGGCAAGACACATCAGCGGGTTTAGGAAAAGACGACAACTTCAAAAATGCTTCACCAAGCGGTAATCCGGCCCTCACACAGCCCCCCCCCCCCCCCCCGCCCCCCCCCCCCACCCCCCCCCGCCGGGCCCCCCCCCTGGCCCCCACCCCCCGCCCCCCCCCCCCGACCCCGCCCCCGGCGGGGTTTTTCCCCTTTAAAAACCCCCCCCTCCCCCCAACCCCCAAAACAAACCCCCCCCACCAAAACCCCAGGGGAAACCCCCCAAACCCCCCCCCCCCACACACACCCCCCCCCCTGAAAGCCATCGAAATGGGCGCCCTGGCACGGCGTGAAACGGCGTTTTTTTGATCACGTTTGTTTTGGAGGGGTATTCACGGCAGACCAAAAAAGACTGGGAAGCTATCGACGACGTCCGACTCCAAAACCACTACAAGCAATTGCAGTCGTTCCCCCGGGTTGGCCGCTACTACCGGCGGTACCTTAAAAAAATTCCAAAAACCCCCCGCTTCACTATACTTTCTGACGAGCCCCAAATTACCTGGAAAATGGACCACCAAAGGAGGCGCCTTTCGCGATCTTAAACAGGCACTGACGAAACCCCGTCACTGCTTTCCCGAATTTCGGTCCCCTTCCTCTATATACGGATGCCAGTATTTTGGGGGCCCGGGTGCGATCCTTGCCCCAAATCATGACAATAAAAAAAAGAGTCCGCCAGAAAGCCGCACCCTAAAAAACTTCGGAAAAGAAAAATAGCGCACGAAGAAGGAAAGTTCCGTATCGTCTGGGCCTACGGAAATTTCGCCCCTATTTGCCTTTTTCAAAAGTTCCACATCTTCACGGACCACCACGTCTCCAGTGGGTACGTTTTTATGAAGTCGGAAGACCGACTCTCCTAGTGGGGCCCGTTCCTTTGAGGAATGACTTTGAGATCAAACATAGGCGGGAAGGCACAAGCCCTGTCGATGGGTTGTCCCGCCTGCCGCTAGACACCATTCAATTTATTTCCCCTTCCCCTGACGTCCAGGGCGAGTGTCGGCCGCGGTGGTCGCAGTTGAACAAGGCGACCCCACCTCCACCCGGATGAGGTTTGGGCGAAAATCGTCTTTCGACGCGGAGGGGCACTGCCCTGGGAGCTAAAGGGGGCTGCACGAATGAAGCTGTGCACCACACACGGGTGGCCATTTTGGGGATTCGTAAAAAAAATTTGGGAAATTTTGTCAAAGCTACCGGGGCACCAAGAACCCAAAATTTCCCGTGAGGGTTTAAACCAGTGCAAGGGGTGCCAGCTGGAAAGGATTATCGACGGCGACCTGGGACACCTGGAGTCATCCCCCGGCCGCCTACCCGGGGGTACGGGAGCCGTGGATATCATGGGGCCGTTCCCCTCTATCGGGTAAAAGCTTTGTCATAACCCCTTTATCGACTGTTTCCCAGGTTCACTATCTTGGTCCATCTGTGACCACACAGGGACTACCGTGGCTGGGTTCTGATGGACCGTGTCGTATCTGTCTTTGGGGTACCCCCCAGGATTCTTCTGACCCAGGACGGGGAAATTTACCGGGATCGTGTTGGCCCAGCCCAACTCCTCCTGGCTGTTCTATGGTTCGCACGTCCCCGTACCACCCTCAAGGTAAGGCATTGGGAGCGCTCGATAGAACGGGGGGGAATATCCCCCGCCGTGGGGGCGGATGATTCTGCTCCGCTTGGCGGACGCGTCTTTCAGCCCCCGCTCTCCGTCAAACATCGCCTGGCGAACCACCCGGTTTTCCCCTTTTTAAATCATCTTTGGCAGAGTGGCCCCTCTTCCCCCTGACCGCCACTTCCTGTTACGGAAGGACCCGCGGCTGCCCCCAGGGGGAATACCTTTCCGCGTTCCTGACGGCTTCGGGGGCACAGCGCGTTGTGCAAGGGGCCCCCCACCTCCAGCCCACCGCCCTCGAACCCTTTCTATCCCGGGTGCGCATTTTGGTGACGACCCGCCTTACCCCCCTCCTCCAAGCTTCACCCGAAAGGATGGGCCCTTTCAAGTTGTCCCATTCCAAATGCTTTCCAGGTCGATGCCACAGACGCTGGGGACCCCACAGTTCATGGTGCGGATGCAAAGCCCTACACCGAGCCTCCCCTCCCACCGCCCCCCGTTCTTCGACATCCGCCCTTCCAGGTGGGGCCTCGTCCGCACGTAATCCACAGCCCCCAACCCCCTCGACCCTTTGCTTTAATTGCAGGCATTTCGCAGACAGGCCCAATACGCCCAGGACGGCCCTCTTCGTGGATGGGGGGTAATGTGAGGGGTGGGGCGAAGGAAAGGGAATAGGGAGGAACGAAGGAAAATGGGGGAGAAGGCGAAAGACTAAAGGTAGTGAGAGAGGGGAAGCAAAGGGTTTTCGTGAGGGGGAAAACATATCACGCCAAGAGGGGAAAAAGGGTTTGGCCTTTAAGACAGCAAAACCCATAGGCAAGGGACTCACTGTTTTAGATCAGTGGTGGGGTCCTCGCCCCAAAGGGTGAAAGGGGGAACGAGGACAGTACCCCCGCGGCTTCGGCGGGCGCGTTTATACGTGTGCAAACGTGTCGGAAGTGTAGTATATTTTCTGCAGGAATAACTGCAGGGTAAAAATCACGTCGAGTCGTGAGTAAGGGGCGAGTAACCGCGACGCGTAGGAGAATCCTGCGTGCCAAGCCTGGCCCGCGTGCCTGGGTTGCCGAGAAAAGGGTGGCAAGGAAAACTCAGGGAACGACACCCTGTTTCCGGCCTGCGTCCCGGCGTGCCTCGGGCCGGGCCCCCCCCCGGATCCCGGAGCAGGGCAGGACCGCCCCACCTCTCTTTAGGGCCCTTGGGGGGCCACTGGGCGCGGGGGCCCGGCATAGGGGTGGGCGTGGGCCGGGGGTGGAAAATCTCGGACTACGACCCCTATAGTACCCCTTCGGGGCTTCCCCTGGGTTCCCCCCGGAACCCCGGGGGATTACGAGGGGACCTACAACAGGGCCTTGGACCTCTGGGGTACCACATAAGGTCTTCCCGAAGGGACGCAGAGATGGTGATGATTCCGTGATTTACAAGTACATGATGGGCAGGGGGATAAGGAGGGGCCCCTGGGGGACCTGTATCAAACCGGGGTCTAGGGGGACAGGGGGGTCCCCCGGCATAGCCGTGGCTATCTACCTGGGGGGCCAAGCCCCCGTATCTCCCCGACCGAACGGGCACTGCCCCCCTTACCTTTGTAGAATTGGAGATGGCCCTACCCGGCCCCCCCAGGAGGGGGCCGGGGTTTGTTGCATGCCACGCCAGCGCCCGATTGGTAGAACCCTTTGCGGTTTTGGGGGGCGCTAAAAAAGGCTAATTAACACCCCCCCCGTTGAGCCCCCGTACGCAATTTCCCCCCCCCCCTTTTGGGGTGGCGGGGTGGGGCTTTAAAAAGAAAACACTGAAAAAAAGCTTATTTATTCCGGTGCAAGGGGTTTTTTCCGATCTACGGCTTAAAAAAGCACTATTTCCCCCCAAAAATACCCCGAAAAATACCCCTGACTTCCAAAAATGTGTAGTTTCCTTTGTATCAGTACCTCAGATTACCCGTTTCAAGTATTTCAAATACCATTAATTCAAAACAAAAAATCTGTCCTCACGCTTTATGTTTTTCCTTAGCCTCTGAGGTGCCGCCAAAAGCGCCATCTATCGTCACTAGGTTTATGTATCATTACCCCAGGCTGTCACACACGTATCACAAGCTATTTTCAGTCCTGGAAATTATCACCCATGGCGAATTCATCAAAACGATTTACTAATACTATCGCATACAAGCTAAAAGTTGTACGATACGCCAAAGAACATGGGAATAGAACAACAGAAAGACACCGGTGGGAGAGACACTGCCTCTCCTACCACTGGGAGAGGCGGTTGCCGAGTGGTGAGCTAAATGTCCCAAGCTCAAATCCTGCCGGGGCAACTCTTTGGGTACTCTGTAGACCGTAGTGTAGGGGTAGCACGCTCAGCTCACAACCGAAAAGTCCCGGGTTTGATCCCCGGGCGGAGTGGAAATAGATGGGCTGTTTCCTTAAAAAAACCCGAGCCCCTGTCCACCCAGCAGTGAATGGGTACTGGGTGTTCTTCTTGTGACCTTTGTCGCTTAGTATCACTTCATAGGTCCTCTTCAACTTCATCTCTTTCGTTAACAAACTTGTCAACTCTTCCCTTGTTTATTTCGATAAGCGGTAGAGGTCACAAGAAGAAGAAGAAGCCTACCGAGAAAATCGATAGATTTTACTACCACCTACCAGTAGAAAATGTTTATTTATATTTTTTTTTCTTAGAAATTGTTTGCCGGGGGTTTGTGACCCGCCTCCCAGGATGGTGGCTTCGGCCAACACTAGAGGACAAGAGGAAGAGGAGGAGAGGAGAGGTCCTGCGAAGCGATACTAAGCGGTAGAGGTCACAAGAAGAAGAAGAAGCCTACTGAGAAAATTGGTAGATTTAACTACCGCATACCGGTATAAAATCTTTATAATTTTTTTTCTTAGAAATTTCTTACGTGTACGAAGCAGCTCGAAACTCAGGGAGATAATGCGCAAAAGTCGGGATGGTAAGAATTTAGGACTTAGGAGCGCGAAACTCGAGGATCGCGAAACTCGGATAGCGTGAAACTCGGGAGGGTACTGTACTTAAATCTATACACTATCATGTCATCCTTACTCATTGGCTGGTGGCTCGCACCAGGAGTGGAGTGGCCCGGGTGAATATTTTACTTTTTAATGTGTGAAGGCTTCCCAGCAATTAGCCGACTTCTGACATGGTTGTGCATAACTTATTTCTACGGATTACAAACCTTATTGTCAGAGGCAAAATACAGAAACCAACTTCACAGAGTAGAGAAATAGTGTTTAAAGGTGCAGTAGGTGTGAAACAGCATGATTAAGGGAGCCCTATTGTTTTTTGTATTAAAATCCCTAAAAACTCACTTTTGAGCTTTCTGCAGTATTAACTTATTAAGTATGTAGTCCTTAAAAGTCCTTTCCAGTCCTTAAAAGTGTTAATGGTTTTTCTCGTAGGTGTAGTGTTTTTTTTATTTTTTTTATAAAGAAATCTTGCCATTGTATGGCAAGTGTAGGGTGAGGATAGTCACATTTCTCAAGGCCAGTATCAGTATTCAGTTTCAGTAGCCTGCGGGCTTTCAAAGAGAGAATTTATGTCAGCTGGCGGCGCAATTGCTACCCATTATTCTGCCTTATGGGAACTTTGTGACATTTCTTCACAATGCTATGACCATAGAAAGCTGTCCAAAGGCAGACAGCAATATAATCGATAGAGAGGAAATCTTTAGAGAAGAAAAAAGCACACACAGCCAAGGCAGGCACAGGGTTTGCCGCCACCGCGCCACCCACTGATTTACAATGTTCACCAACGGCTACCAACACACATGAAAGAAAGTGATGTAGTAAACTAATGCATCGCCTGTATCCCAAATCACCTGATTCATGGTGCTTCTTTCAAAAGCAAATCACAAGCCACAAAGCGAAATTGTCCTTCACATTACTGGATGAAAGGTTTCAGTTGGTGAAGGAGGTTTATGTGAGACTTACCACACATGATATGATAAGATGCTTGCAGAGAATGACCCAATGAGTCATTTAATAACCGAGGTTGGAAATACTCCCCAAAGCGAACAAATGTAACAAAGAAAAAAATGGACTTTGCTGCTGCAAAAACCTCGAGTGACTTTAGTGCAGGTGTCATGGGGGGGTTCTTTGAGTTTCTTACTCCTTCTAATCTTCTCTCTTCTTTTTACTCTTTCTTGCTGTTGAGGTATTCTGAGGGGGATTCCTGAAGGGGCAGTCTTGGTCAAGGAGGGGATACCGAAGCCCTGTCGACAGAGACTTGCATAGTGGCCGTAAGATGGAGCCAGGTGATGCTTTTAAGGGGGGACATCTCTGGGCCCGACAGATGTTTCACCTTGCCCTGGGCCACAGTTACCTTTTGAAAAACCGTCAGTATGTCCTTCTAACAGACATAGGACTCAGGCTGGTAATTCATAATTCAGAAATAAATAATTTCCTTTTTCCTTGCCCACACTGGATTCGAACCATTGCTACTTCAGATTGTGCACCAAGCATGGGTGCGTTAACCATTTCTGTCAATAAGAACGTTCCACTTGACCGAGTGGTTCTGATGTATTTATGTTCATTAATCAGCTTTTTCCTCCCTCTGAGATTCTAATTCCCAAATTCTGAAGTCTCAACGTTGGTAGCATGTATGGCTTTAACTCTTCGGAGGTTTGGTTGAGTCCGTGTGATGATCTTCCGTCTTTCCCTATTTTCTTTGTTGGCTGTCTGACTTTCAAGGGGATACTGGACCATCCCACCGTAATGCCTCCAGTGTCATGTGGGGGGGGAGGAATTTCTTACTCCTTCTTCTTATCTTCTCTCTTCTCTTTGCTCGTGGTTCTGATGTATTTATGTTCATTACACAGGTTATGTCTATTGAGATCTCTACCCACAATCAGGTCTCTACATCAAAATTCCTGGAAAATACCTACAAAAAATGGACCAATCAGTGAGAAAGAATATGAGGAACAAAAAATTGGTAAAGGACATATTCCACACCCCTGGAGGACACTGATGGTGTAGCACGAATTGCTCCTCCAACTTCCAGTGGCTTTTCCTCAAAAGTAACTTTTTTTTTACTTTACCGTGCTACTCCTCCCTTAAATCTTGTCTGGTTTTAGTAATTTTGGTCATGTTTTATTTATTGATTAGTGTCTTTTTTTATCAATTTATCAGAATTCTGTAATGGAGAACCATTTTCCGTTAGGAGCCTGCATGCATGTGCCAGGCATAATTCTGCAAAGAAGTGGAGACACAAATTTAGAGGTGAGTTTTTACTATTAATTATATATATATATATATATATATATATATATATATATATATATATATATATATATATATATATATATATATATATATATACAATAAACCCTTCATGCTCGCGGGTTTCATGCTCGCGGATTTGATTACTCGCGGGTTTTCAACCCCCCCTTTTTTTTTTTTTTTTTTTTTTTTTTTTTTTTTTCAATTGCTTGCTCTCTACAGGGGCCTTATCCGCCCATGTATGGAGTGTGTCTCACATGTTTGGGGAGGATCCACTCATACAGCTCTCCTAAACAGGGTTGAGTCAAAAGCTTTTCGTCTCATCAACTCCTCTCCTCTGACTGACTGTCTTCAATCTTTAAATCACCGCCGCAATGTTGCTTCTGTTGCTATCTTCTACCATTATTTTCATGTCACTGCTCTTCAGAACTTGCTAACTGCATGCCCCCCCCCCCTCCCGCGGCCTCGCTGCACAGACTTTCTACTCATTCTCATCCCTATTCCGTCCATCTTCCTAATGCAAGAGTTAATCAGTATCTTTACTCTTTCATCCCTTTCACTGGTAAACTCTGGAACTCTCTTCCTGTTTCTATTTTTTCACTTTCCTATGACTTAAATCTTTTCAAAAGAAGAGTAACAAGACACCTCCCGAACTAAATTGGCCTACCCCTGTTTTTATTTAATTTTCTTACTGTCTTCTTTATAGGGACTGGCAACTAAGTGGGCTTTGTGTTACCCATTTTTGTTGTGCCCTTGGCCAGTTCCCTGTGACGTAAAAAAACAAAAAAAAACCCAACAACAACAACTATAGGGTAAATGAATGACTAATGTCATGCTCACGGATTTACGATACTCGCGGGTGTCTCTGTTCCCTAACCCCCGCGAGCATGAAGGGTTTATTGTATATATATACAGGAGAACCTCGTTTAAACCGGCATTTAAAACAAACGGCAGCCTCAAAACAACGGCACTAATCGACCCAGGCTTTTTTTTTTTTTTTTTTTTTTTTTTTTTTTTTTTTTTTTTTTTTTTTTTTTTTTTTCCCACTGATAAACTCTGGAACTCTCTTCCTGTTTCTGTTTTTCCACTTTCCTATGACTTACATCTTTTCAAAAGAAGAGTAACAAGACACCTCCCGAACTAAATTGGCTCACCCCACTTTTTTATTTTATTCTCTGACTGTCTTCTTTATAGGGACTGGCAACTAAGCGGCCTTTGTGTTACCCATTTTTGTTGTGCCCTTGGCCAGTTCCTTTGATGGGGTAAAAAAAAAAAAAAAAAAAAGGGATTTTGGGGGATTCCATAAGAGTAACTCTCAAAACAACGGCAAAATGAGTTATCCGGCATGCGCTCCCCCCCCGAGGGTGCCGGATAAACGAGGTTCTCCTGTATATATATATACCGTATTTGCCGGCGCATAAGACGCAGTTTTTTTCCCTTAAAAAGGAATGCAAAGTTCACCCTGCATCTAATGCGGCCATATTAGCGCATGAGAGGTCGGGCAGAGAATGCAGAACAGCCGGTGGTGTATTACTAAAGGCGTCTGGAGTGATCTGTGTTGAGCAGTAGTCCACTGAGCACAAATGTGTAAGTGTGTTATCAACAGTAATGCATAATACTAAGAAAAGGTTGGAGTTTAAAGTAATCGTCCAGACCCATTTTTTCTTTGCATAATTATGTTGAATGTTCATTCAAAATACCTAATCCACAAAAAATTATTCATTTCCACGCCTTATTTCCCTAAAAACATGACTTTTGTAAAAAGCGCGGGAAAAACAACAGCCCCATTCCAGCCGTGGCGGGAAACTTGCTGGTGACGTCACATGAGTGAGCCTCTCAGCCCGGCCCTATACAAATACATGGAGACTCGGAGAAAAATGTAGTACTTGGGGAATTTTGGGTGTTTCTGATTTTATTTTTTTTGCGATATGGCATATACTTGCATCCTTCATGGGTACAGCAAGAAAGCTGTGCCTTTGCAGAGAGCTTAGCACCCATTTCTGACCTATTTGACCATGATAATGTCTGTGCAGCGCCTGGCAGTGGCGGGTGAGAGGAGCGCGGCTAGACAATGTACTTCACACCGCGCTCCTCTCACCCGCCACTGTCTGGCGCTGCACAGATATTATCAGGGTCAAATAGGTCGGAATGGATGCAAAGCTCTCTGCAAAGGCACAGCTTTCTTGCTGTACCCATGAAGGATGCAAGTATATGCCATATCGCAAAAAAAAAATATCAGAAACACCCAAAACTCCCCAAGTACTACATTTTTCTCCGAGTCTCCGTGTATTTGTATAGGGCCAGGCTGGGAGGCTCACTCGTGTCACGTCGCCGAGCCGTGGTGCGTCGTCTGCTGTCCGCCAGTTGTGTTTTGAGAGCTCTGGGAATTTACAGATTTTGAATGCGGATCATTTAAAAACGGGTGACTGGATGCAAAAAGTGACAACATATTGTTGATATACTCGATCATGGCTATATTTTGCCTGCATTAAATCAGGAATGATGAAATGGTCTGGACGATTACTTTAAGAGAAAACAAGAGTTGGGACAACAAGATAGCGATTGTTGCTGCCAAGATGGCCGTGTCAGATGTAAACATCAACTACCTCCCACTGCTGCTCTCCATTGTAAACCGTCTGATATCTCAGGTCTGCCGCTTCACCTGGGATACTTCACTCGACGACGCCCTCCGCGCACCCACCATGGGTCATTACCGCTCAGACTCCTCCCCGCACCCATGGAAAAGACAAACATCCCGCATATTAGATGTCGCCTTAACCCGCATTCGACTCAGGCCACACAAGTTGACACAACAGTTGGAAGGAGATGATAGAAGGGAGGCAGAAAATGGTGATGGAATTTTTGCTGTAATGAGTATTGTTGATAAATGGAATAGTGAAACAAAGAGAGTGTTAAAGTTTTAATTGAAGGAGTGTGAGCGGTGAGAGGGAGGTGTAGTATCTTGGGGAGTCTGTCTATACACAAAGGTGGAGAAAGGGCGTCCGGCTTTGTAGTTTATTTGAAGCGAGTCATTGTACAACGTGGGGACGAGGTGCGCAGCATGTGTCTCTGTGTGCCTGGGGCTAACTGAAAAACCGGGCTGATGTTGCAGTTGTGGCGGCGGGGCAAGTAGGTCTGTCGGTCACCCTCTATCCTGGTCCCGACGGGGGGTGGCCAACCGTGAGGTTGTTGTGCGTGTGTGGGTTTAGCGCCGCTACAGGAAAAGGGGTGGGTGGGGGACGCATGGGCCTTGGGTACCCCCTCACCCCTATCCTCCCCCTGCCCTCTACGGATAAGGAAAACTGTAAAAAAGATGCTAGAAAAGACCACGTAGATTAACGGAAAAATTCTTCCTGCGGTACCCCCAAGACCGACCCATATGGCGCCCCCGTCCGCCTAAAGGCCAAACACACCATCCCATCTGGTTACCGGCACCGTCCATCAACCCCCTTGAATGTCTTACATTCAAACAATAAGTTCAACTAAGTTAAAACCCCCCGTAAAAGGCTCCGTACTTTTTTCCGTCCTGCACTAACGTTTTGGGGGAAGAATTTTTAACGTAATGACTCCGTGCTGATAATTGTCTTTTTCCTAAAGGCTTTTTGTCCCCAAAAACAGTGTCTTTTAGAGTTCAATCCTCTTTTTCATCCGTAAAGCATTATTAAAATTTTTTTTAAACCATACCCTCTGGGGCCCCATGTCGTTTAGGGTGGCGGAACGCCGAAAATACACCCGACGTAGTGTGAATAAAAGGCACGGTGACGAACGCTGCGTGTTTCAGGTGTGAACCCCTTACCTGTACCTTCCTGAAAAAGACTAAATAACCCTCGCGACGTGATAGATTAAAAGGTTAAACCGGGAAACATCGTCGATCCCACAAGGTGCCCTTCAAAAATTCAACAATAAAAACAAGGTAAGATGGTTACCTTACATGTTACAAAATTCTTAGTGAATTTTTGTTCTTGGACAAACCAGGTTTTAAACCCAAACTTAGTCCCCTAATAGTTTTGATGTTTTTAAATTAAACTGGCTCTCATTTTTGTCAAAATCAATGTTTGTTTAACGTGTGGGGGGGGGGGGAAACTTGCCCCTCGGGTCCCCCCCGAAAACTTGCTCACTTCACCTCCCATTTTTGGGGGTAATTTTCTTTTTTTCTCAAATCATTGTTTTAAACCCAAAAAAACCCCCACCTCTAACCTAACCTAATTTGTTTTTAACCTAATTTAAAACTTTGGCTGAATAAAGGTAGATTTTGGGTACTGCGTGTAATGCCTTTTATTCATTGCGCCGGGGAAAGGGGCTCAAAATACTCAGAATGAAGAAAGCTACACAATGGAGGTAAGAGTCTTTGAGGGCTTTTAAAAACCCCTACCAAAATGATACCACTGAAATTTCCACAAAGTCAAAACACATAGCGAAAACAACAAAGGCATACCCAACTTTAAATTTAAAAGCTATATTTCAAGCTAAAAAAATTTTAAAATATAAATTTCGTGGGGGACCCTGCAATATTTAGACCGTTTTTTTTTGGTTCCCCTGTTTTCCCCCTTTACTTTTTAACTAGAAAAATTTTTCATTCCGTTCACTAACTGTGAATTTTGTATTAGGTAATCTCATAATCTTTTGCTTTCCCCTACAAATCCTTTTTTTTTATTCTTTTGATAATAAATAAAAAAAAAAATCCCCACTAAAACCCCAAATATTTTTTTTTTCTCAAACCTCCTGTAAAAAAATGGGGTTTTATGCGCGGGCCCAATACGGTATATATATTAATATATATATGCCGTATTTGCCGGCGCTAAGACGCATTTTTTCCCCTTAAAAGGAAATGCAAAGTTCACCCGGGTTAATGCGGCCATATTAACGCATGAGAGGTCGGCAGAGATTGCAGAACGCCGGTGGGTATTACAAAAGGGGGGTCTGGAGTTATTGTGTTAGCAGTTTCATTGAGCAAAAAATTTGAACTTTTATAAACAGAAATGCATAATACAAAGAAAAAGGTTGGTTTAAGAAAAAATAAGAGCTGGGGCAACAGAAGCGATTGTTGCCCCAAGATGCCCCGTGTCAATGTAAACATCTCCACCCCCCTCTGCTCTCCCCATTGTAAAACGCGATAAAAACGTCTCGGCAAGCCCCCCGCGCCCCACCATGGGTCATTACCGTCAGACCCCTCCCCGCCCCCAGGGGAAAAAGACCACACCCCCTTTTAAGCCCCCTTCACCCCTTTCGACTCGGGCCAACAATTACACTACATTGAATAGATGATAGAAGGGGAGAAAATAGTGTTGGAAATTTTCGCGGAAGAGTATTGTTGATAAAGGGAAATAGTGAAACAAAGAGCGTGTTAAAGTTTTATTGAGGAGTGTACGGTGAGAGGTAGGTGTAGTATCTTGGGGAGTCTGAAAGGGATGGAAAGGGCGTCCGGGCTTTTTTGTTTATTTGACGCTCTTGTAAAATGGGGGGACAAGAGGTGCCGCTGTGTTGTCTCTGTTGCCTTTTGGCTGCTTGAATTCCCGGGCGGGTGTTGCAGTTTGTCGGCGAGGACAAGTCAGGTCGCGTCAGGTCCCCCCCGGGCCCTTTAAAAACCCGGTCCCAGACGGGGGGGGCCTAAGCCATGCGGGTTATGTGCGTTGTGTGTTAGCGCCGAAGTGGAAAGAAAGGGTGGGATAGGAGACACATAGCCTTTGTACCACCTCGACCCCTCAATCCCCCCCCTGTACCTCTCCGGATAAGGAAACTTTAAAAGGTGCTAGTAAAAAGGCTGCAATGTACCTTAGAGGGGAAAAAAGTCTTCCCACCGGTAAACCCCAGGCCCAAGCCCCCTCCGGCGCCACCCGTCTGCCTCAAGGCCGAACCCCCAACCATCCTCTGGTGAAAGGGGTTACGGGGCACGTTCATCACATCCTTAGAATTTTTACATTCAAAAAAATAGATGTTTACACAAAAGGGTGCAACCGCCGCAGGGCCCCAAATACATCCGGCCTGTCCGTAACGGTTTCGGGGGAAGAATTTTTAAGTAATGAGACTGTGCCGTGCTCATAATTGCGTTTTCTCAAGGCCTTAATTAAACCCAAAAAAAATGTCTTTTAGAGTTTTAAAATCCTTTCTTCACCACAGAATGCTATTAAGCAAATTTTTTTCAAGCATAGCCTCTGGGCCCATGTCTGCTTAGAGGGTTAGCAGGAAATGCCGAAAATATGGAACCCTGACGAAAGTGTGAATACAAGCACGGCTGAGGAACGCTGCCCTGATTTCAGAGTGTAACACCTTCACCTTACCTTTCCGAAAAGACTAAACAACCCTCGCGACTGGATGATTCTAGGTGTAACCAGTGCAAAAATCGTCGATCCCCACAACAGTGCCCCTTTAACATTACAAAATAAAACAAGGTGAATGGGTTTCCTTAGTGTTTTTCTAAAATACTTCGTGAATTTTTGTTTTTTGGGCAACCACCGATTTCGAGGCCCAAATTAAAACCCCCTGAAAATTTTTATGCGTTTTTAATTAATCTGGCCTCGTTTTTTTCGGAAACAATGTTTTTTTTCAGTGTGTATTGGGGAGGGAAACCCGCCCCTCCGGTCCGCCCCGCAAACTTTGCTACGGGTTTTTTACTGCCTTTATTGGTAAATTTTTGTTATTTTTCCCATATCTCTTTACTAAACCAACCTCCCTCTAACTAAACCCAAAGATTTAACCTAACTTAACTTTCTGGCTGAGTAAGTTAATTTGGTACCACGGGGAAGCCATTATTTTTCATTTCGCCATGGGGAAAAGGGGTTCAAAAAATCAAATGAAGAAAGCTACACGTGGTGTCGGGAAGATCCCAGGGCTTTTGAAGCCCCACCCAAAAAAAATACCAATATTATCTATAAAAATATAAGCGAAAATGTGTTGTTGTTTAATGTGTGTCTGTGGTGTGGTGTCGTGGTTGTGTGCTATAGGTTCCGCCCCCGTGGGGCAATCCCTCATAGACACATTTTTGGGAACCCGGTTAACCAGGGAAGGTTTTAAGGCTATTTTTGGGGATGATCCGACTTTTTTTTATATATATTTTTAGCAGCCCATTAGCGAAATTTTTGAAAAAAAATGGGTTGCGAGAATGGGGAAAACCTTTATGTTTTTTTATGGGGGGGTTTGGGAATGGGGGTGGGTGAGGGTGGGAAGGGGGGGGGTGGGGGGGGGGATGGGGGAGGGAAAAGGGGGGGTGTGGCCAAAGCCCCCCAAACACAGGTGGGGTGAAGGCCCCCCGTAGCCCCCCGAGGAGCTAGCCAAAAAAATCCGCCCCGGGGGGCGGTTTGCGGCTAGTACTGCTATTTTCCACAAAGTCTAAACACATAGCGAAAAACACAAAGGGATAACTACAAAATTAAAACAAGCTATATGTCATAGGGAGCAAAATATTAGAATATCAAATTTGTGGGGGACCTGCAATTATTTGATTTTTTACTGATTTTGGGGACCTGTATTCCTTACATTTAACAGTATAATTTTTTATTACTTTATTGCACTGTAATATTGTTTTAGTACTGCTCATAAACATTTGCTTTCCCCTTCAAAACCTCTTTTTTAATAACTTTATAATTTTACGGGAAAAAAAATTTCCCTCAAAAAGAAAATTAAAATTTTTCTCAAAAAATCTTTTTAAAAAAGGGTGGTCTTTTGGTCGGGAAAATACGGTATATATATATACAGCGAGGGCCCTTATCGGCATTCAAAAAATCGTATGCGAGAATCCGAGATACAGATTGTAATTAGGGGCTATTTTTTAATATACAGATCAAAAAACCAATGCTAGACATTCAAACTGGGGGGAGTAAAATTACGAAGTTTTTTTTCTAAAGTAAATTAAAGTTATTTACTAAAATTATAAAGTCATTTACTGACTTTTGTTTACCTAAGGTTGTAGATAATTATTGTACAAACAAAAACGTATTTCAATCTGAAAATTAAAAATTCTGGGCTCGGGACGACAATGGGCCCACAAAAATTCACATCCCGGCATTACAAAGATTCGATGCGCAGAGACGAGTTTGTGGGGATGGAAGAGGTCCTGCCACCCCCCCTTGTCCCCCTTTCCTACCCTACCCCCTCGATCTAGTGTATCACGCGCGCCCCCAGTAGCCTACATAAACGCTTTTTTGCACCGGGATTTTCCTCTTCCCCCAGTAATCAAGGGGGGGAGGAAAAACTCACCCAGTCACCCTGCAAAACCAGTCACCGCTGTTTTCTCTCGGCCTCAGAAGAAAACAGGGACTCTCACGGCTACGTGCCCGCTTCCTGTCTCCCCACTCAAAAATTAAAAATTGTGTGTTATGATTTTTATGTTTAATTAATGTGCAGTTTTTTTTGTGGCATTTTTTCTTTCAAAACTTTTTTTTACGAAAGGGGTACAGGGGGGATATAGACCTGTTGTTTGTTGTGTTGCTATAGTTTTTTTTTGCTTGAAAAACCCTGGTTTTTGTTTTTGGTTTTTTTTTTGGGTTTTTTTTTTAAATTTATGGGGGCCCCGGAAAAACCTAATTTTACCTTATTATGTGTTTTTGTTATACGAATTTTTGCTTTACGGTATGCCCGGGGGAACCTACCTGTGATCTTTGGGCCTCCCGATATAATAAAGGTTTTTAAATTCCCCAACTCGGGGAAAAACCCCGGGACCAGCGCGAGCCGATAAGGGGAATTTCCGACTTTTAAACAGATATATTTAAGGGGGGGAAAAGGCCATCCAACTTTTTCAAAAATCAATTTCTCAGAAATGTTAAAAACATGTTCTTCCTTTTCTTTTCACTGCAACGTAGGGTTTTTCCCGGGCGTTTTTTGGGGGCATAATACCCTAAAAACCTTTTGAAAATACACAAAATAAAGGTACCAAATCTACAGTCACAACCCAGGAACAATAAAAACAAAACAAAAAGGGGGGAGAAAACCAAACGCCTATGTGTGGCACCCCAGCGGCCGACCCGGGAAAATCGCGCCGGGTTTTTGGTGTTCTGCCGGGTTTTTGGGAAAAACCAACCATACCCATTTTGGTGTTGCCGAGTCTTGGGGCCGATTTGGACTTCAACCTTTTTATATATTTTTTATAATATATTATATATATATATAAATTATATATATACATATTTAAATATAAAAATATATATATAAATTTTATAAAACAGGGAGGTCCGGATAGGCAGTTGGTTTTCCCCCGGATCCGTAAAGCGAAAAAATTTGATAAAAAAACACATAACAAGGTAAAATATAGGTTTGGTTCCAGGAGCCCATAACAAAAAAAAAAGAAAAAAAAAAAAGACATGTTTTTCAAGCTAAAATAAACTATAGCAAACACAACAAACACACAGCGTCCATATTACCCACACTGTACTACCTATTCTGTAGAAAAAGCATTCTGAAAGAGAAAATAGCACACAAAATAACATAACTGCACATTAATTAAACATAAAACATGCATAACAAGCAAAAAGGACGTTGTAATGTAGGGGACGCCGCGTGATACAAGAGAAGGTAGTGTAGCGGTCCCAAGGTTGGGGCCGCACACCTGGCTAATTACCCCTAAAGGTCAGGCCTCACCATATGCTTAATTACCCTTCAGGTCACACCTTGCTAGGGGTGACCTGACTGCGGTCCCAAGGTTGGGGCCGCACACCTGCTAATTGCCCCTAAATGTCAGGCCGCACCATATGCTTAATTACCCTTCAGGTCACGGCCTGCTAGGGGTGACCTCACTGGGGTCAACCAAATCCCCCTTTGTCCAGCCCGGGAGTGGTAGGGCGTGCATTTTGAACTTGATAATTTTACTCACCCCAGTTTGAATGTCGTATCATTGGATTTTCAATCTCGTATACTAAAAATAGACCCTAATTTACACATCTCGTATCATCGGATTCTCGTATACCGAATGCTCGTATAACGGGACCTCCCTGTATATATATACAGTAAAAGCCTTATAACTCGGCACGATAGGGGCTCTGGCCCTTGCCGAGTTATTCAATGTGCCGAGTTATGCAATGTCCTCCTTTGATAAGGGGGAAAAAAAAAAAAAAAAAAAAAAAAAAAAAAAAAAAAAAGTACTGTAAAAGCATAAGAACTACACTTACCAATAGGTAGTAGTTACTAATAGGGTAGCAGCAGGCCTGTAATCCAAGGAGAGGGGAGCCTTGTTGTAACATGTAGAAGATGTTAGGGGGACTCAGTCACATTTTAACACTGGTATTACTTTAATCACTTTATAATCACAACTCTGTACTGTATTGTATACAGTACTGTACCTGTACAACTTAATTTTACATCACTTGAGCACTTAGTTACTGCAACACTATGCCCTGTCCATTAACTCTACCTTCGACTGCGAGTGCATGGGAGGACACAGGGGGCGGCATGAGCCTCTAATCACAGGTGTCACTATAAGAATCCTGCCTGCGCCACCACGGGCGAGGGCCAACCATCACGGCCCTCGAGTGAGCCTCCAGGGCCTACCATCCCACCCCTGGAGCTCACTGCCTACACGCGCGCTATAGGCATAGGTGTTATAAAAAAAAACTTTAAAAAAAAAAAAAAAAAAAAAAAAAAAAAAAAAAAAAAAAAAACTTGTCTGCCATGCCGAGTTATATCAAATTCCGAGTTATACAGTGCCGAGTTATAAGGCTTTTACTGTATATATATATATATATATATTATATATATATATATATATATATATATATATATATATATATATATATACATATATATATATATATATATATATATATATATATATATATATATATATATATATATATATATATATATATATATATACAGGGAGGTCCCGAAGATACGAGCAGTTAGGTTCCACTTGGCATACTCGTAAAGCGAAATCTCGTATAACGAAACACATAACTAATGGTAAAATATAGGTTTGGTTCCAGGACCCCATCAATTATAAAAAAAAGAAAAAAAGAAAGAAAAAAAAGAAAGACGTTTTTCAAGCTAAAATAAACTATAGCAAACACACAGGGTCTAGATTACCCACACTGTACTACCTATTCTGTAGAAAAGGCATTCTGAAAGAGAAAATAGCACACAAAATAACATAACTGCACATTAATTAAACATAAAACATGCATAACAAGCAAAAAAGACGTTGTAATGTAGGGGACGCCACGTGATACAAGAGAAGGTAGTGTAGCGGTCCCAAGGTTGGGGCCCCACACCTGCTAATTACCCCTAAAGGTCAGGTCGCGCCATATGCTTAATTACCCTTCAGGTCACGCCTTGCTAGGGGTGACCTGACTGCGGTCCCAAGGTTGGGGACCCACACCTGCTAATTACCCCTAAAGGTCAGGCCGTGCCATATGCTTAATTACCCTTCAGGTCATGCCTTGCTAGGGGTGACCTGACTGCGGTCCCAAGGTTGGGGCCACACACCTGCTAATTACCCCTAAATGTCAGGCTGCGCCAGATGCTTAATTACCCTTCAGGTCACGGCTTGCTAGGGGTGACCTCACTGGGGTCAACCAAATCCCCCTTTGTCCAGCCCAGGAGTGGTAGGGTGCACATTTTGAACTTGATAATTTTACCCACCCCAGTCTGAATGTCATATCATTGGATTTTCGATCTCGTATATTGAAAATAGACCCTAATTTACACATCTCGTATCATCACACCTGCTAATTACCCCTAAAGGTCAGGCCGTGCCATATGCTTAATTACCCTTCAGGTCATGCCTTGCTAGGGGTGACCTGACTGCGGTCCCAAGGTTGGGGCCGCACACCTGCTAATTACCCCTAAATGTCAGGCTGCGCCAGATGCTTAATTACCCTTCAGGTCACGGCTTGCTAGGGGTGACCTCACTGGGGTCAACCAAATCCCCCTTTGTCCAGCCCAGGAGTGGTAGGGTGCACATTTTGAACTTGATAATTTTACCCACCCCAGTCTGAATGTCATATCATTGGATTTTCGATCTCGTATATTGAAAATAGACCCTAATTTACACATCTCGTATCATCGGATTCTCGTATACCGAAAGCTCGTATAACGGGACCTCCCTGTATATATATATATGTAGAGTATATACGGGCAGGAGATTTTCTCTGAGACAGATCTCGTTAAAAGTGATAGCTAGTTCAGCATTTATTATCTTTTTAAAGATATTTTCTCTGTCTTAAGAGTGTCTTATTCTCTTTTGTAATCACTTGTATGACTTCGCCGTAGCTTGTCATTTTGCTGTATCGCGATTTCGGGTCTAAGAACCCTTCTTCAGCAGCATGTGGAAGATGTTTTCTCCTCAGTTGTAGAGGTGAGCATGACTTAGATGCAGAGTGAAGCGCTATTTATAGATGAAGTCTGCCTGCCACGCAGCCTAGTGACGGCGTTGATTGGTAGATAGCTTCTGCTTCTCGTCTCCGTGAGTGGGAGACGCTTATTGGTTGTTGACTCCTCGCTTTGCTTTTCTGTGAGTAGGCTGTTATTTGCTTTTGTTCTTTTCATGCTGGGTAGAGCTTGTAGGTCGTTTGCCTGTACGTTAAGCTTGGGATTGATCTCTTTTATGTATAGTGCTTCTAGAATTGGAAGTCGCCGCACATCTGCCTGCACACATGTCGACCAATTCTGTATTTTCTTCTAGAAATGTTCTTGTGATGATGATGCCATGTTTTTCTAATAGGTGACTTTTTGGGCTCCGGAAGTTAGGTGGCAAGTAAGACGTCTGGACAGCTTCGTTGTCGTCATGCCGATGTAGGATGAGGGGAGGACTTCACAGTTTCCTCTTTTGCATGTGATCCTATATACGACATGGGACTTTTGTTTTGTCTCCTTCGTCTGGCTTGGGCTGTTACGGAGAAGGAGGTTGCTGGTGTTCTTGTTTTTGTAATAAATTTGTAGTTTTATTCTCCTCTCTGGGTCTGCAGGTTTCACATTACGGTTGACGATTTGTGATATTATTCTTTCTTCTTCCTGGTGAGCGGTGGAGAAGAAAGCCCGGTAGAAGATAGTTATGTCCTGACTCTTTTTTGTGGCGTTAGGGTTGTACCAGTTCTCCATGATTTTATTAGTCTGACGGTTGATGTCTCTCTCGCTGAAGCCGCTGTTGATGACGACTTGAGTGGATCGCTCGATTTCTTTGTGCATAAGTTGCCATGTACTGCAGTGTGTGAGAGCTCTTCTGATATACAGGGATGTCAACAAGAAAAGAAAAAAAACTCTGAAATAAAATAATAGGGTGACCAAGTCATCCGAGCGCAGCGAGGCTGACCGACCGTAGCGAGGGAACCTCCCAGCTGGGGGTTCTGGGGTAAGCCCCCCGAGATTTTTTGTAAATTTCATGCTCTGAGAGAGCTTCTGAGAGGTCTTTGGTTATATCTATAATCATTTCTGGTCTCAATTTTGCCTGTTTTTGTGTCCACAATTTGTGTATATGTATATATCTCTGGCCATACTATATTGAGTATATACCCTCTGGCCAGTCTGGCTTGCCTCCTGCTGTGGCATCCCTGCATTGAACTCTCCAGGCCTGGAGCCTGCAAACTTGACACAGTGAGGACAGTGTGCCAATCGATACCAGACCCCTGGATCACCAGAGCTATCTCACCTGGCTGTGGCTGCTGTAATCCACCCCCAACATACTGGCTGTGGGCTGATGTATTTCACCCCCAACATACTGCCTCCTGAGCAAACTTGTAGCAGTGGAGTCAGGAGGTATCGGCACTGCGGCAGCCTAGTATTAACTTCCCGCTAGGCAGCCAAAAAATGTTTTATGGTCTGTGCTGGATCAGTGGCCAGGGTCAGGTTCGGCTGTGGGCTAGGCAACTATGTACACCCCCCCAAAAAAAATTAAAACCCGAATCTACACGATTCACAGAAATGACCCAGCTGGCAATAAAATACTCGGAAATCCGCGAATCCGCTTAAAATTGACATCCCTGGATATAAGCACCGATTGTGGAGTCTTTATATCTCTGCAGGCATTCGCTTTCTCCGTTGAGGCAGTGTCCGGTGTTCGTTGGTTTCACGTAGACGTTTGTGATGAATGATTCTTCTTTCTGCATAACAAGGACGTCTAAGAACGGTATTGATTTGTCTGAGCTGCTTTCTATGGTGAAGGTGAGGCCTGAAGTATCTTGTAGGCAGAGCTTCAGCTGTTCTGCTTTGTAGTGACTTTTCATTTTGATAAAGATGTCATCGATGTAGCGGCAGTATATGTCGGGCTTGCTTATTTTCTTGAATACTTCTTCTTCTACGCAGCCCATGAAGAAGTTTGCCAGCAATACTCCTAAGGGAGAGCCCATAGCGACGCCGTCTATTTGTTGATACTTGTTCCCTCGGGGAGAGGTAAAAGGTACTTCTTTAGTGCAGCATTCGAGGAATCCACGTAGTACAGGTTCTGGGACGTCAAGCGGGGGGGATGGAGTCATTGTTATACACCTGGTCGATGATGTACACTACCCTCCCGAGTTTCACGCTATGCGAGTTTCGCGATCCTCGAGTTTCGCGCTGAGTCCTAAATTCTTATCATCCCGACTTTCGTGCATTATATCCCCGAGTTTCGCTTTTTTTTTTTTTTTTTTTTTTTTTTTTTTTTTTTTTTTGTGTGTGTGTCTACAGCGCCGTTAGGCAGTGACCTCCAGGAGTGGGATGGTAGGCCCTGGATATTAACTTGAGGGCTGTGATGGTTGGCCCTCGCCCGTGGTGGCGCAGACAGAATTTCTATAGTGACGCCTGTGATTAGAGGCTCATGCCGCCCCCTGTATCCTCCGATGCACTCACAATCGAAGGTAGAGCTAATGGGCAGCATGTGGGTGTTCTTAGGCCACTCAACAGTGCAGAGAAAGATTTTAAGTGGATTTTACAGCCCTCATCAAGGATCGAACTCGGATCACCGAGAACGCCACTCGGAGACTTCTTCTTCTTCTTGTGACCTTTTCTGCTTAGTATCACTTTGTAGGTCGTCTGTCAAGCTCGTGCTCGAGCTTGACATATATCTTGATGCTACCCACTCTGCTACCGCCTCCCATAAGAGATGTACGGGACACGTCTTCCTTCCTTCCTGCTTAGTATAGTATAATAATAGGCTTAGTATAGCTGTATGTAGTTTTGCTTTGTTTTTTTCCATTTGTTTGTGTTTTTCTCTACAGGAACAGCCGGTGTCGCATAAGATAGGTTACACCTCGAAATAAGTAGCACCTTACCTTACTATTTACCACAAAATACTCCTTTATAAGTGATTAACCATGACGTGTGTGGTACTGTGGTTTCTGGAGGTACTGGAGGAGACAGGAGAGAAGAGAGGAAGGCATTGTGACAGTGTTATTGCCGTATAACACTTGTCACACAACCATCAGCTGACAAGATATGTGTCAAGCTCACTCACTCAGACCAAAACAGCATCCGCTGGGTGACTCCCAACTCAAGCTCAATCTCAAGCTCCTCTCCTCCCTCCTCTTCTCTACGTAGTGTTGGCTGAAGCCACCACTCCGGGAAGCGGGTCACAAACCCTAGGCTAACACCCAGTACCCATTCACTGCTGGGTGGTCAGGGGCTTGGGGCATTTTCAGGATATTTTTTGGGGGAAAAAGTGAGTCTTATAAGCTGTAAAATACGGTACGTACATAGCCCTCAAGTTAACCTCCAGGGCCTACCATCCCACCCCTGGAGGTCACTGCCTTACGGCGCTGTAGGCACACACACCAAAAAAAAAAAAAAAAAAAAAAAAAGACTAAATAAGCATTTTTACAGGGTTTATAATACCCGAGTTTCGCGATCCGCGAGTTTCGCGCTATGCCTCCGGAAGAAAGCAAGCGCGAAACTCGGGAGGGTAGTGTAGTTGATTGTACGGTCAACAGGTACGTTGGTGAAGAGGGACTCGACATCAAACAAAGCGATTGCACCTCTGGCATTGTGGGTCTTGAGTATGTCTAGAAACTCTGATGCTGATTGAAGGCTGTAGGCATTGGGTGTGTATGGAGTCAAAATAGCACACAGCTTCTTTGCGAGGTGGTACGTCGGCGTCGGTATTTGAGATATTATCGGACGAAGTTTATTGCCCGGCTTGTGTGTCTTGACATTGCCGTAGCAGTAACCCATGCCGTATTCACCAGAGAGCTTTCCAAATTTGATGGTGGTGCTGGCAGAATTGTTCTTATTTATCAATTTGTTGATTTTTAAATTGAGTGCTTCCGTGAGGTCCTTATTGATCTTTGCGAACTTCGTAGTGTCGCTGAGGATGTCGTCGATCTTGTTGAGGTATTCGGAGGTGTTTATGATGACGTACGCAGCAGCTTTGTCCGCTCTCCTGATGGTGATGTCTGGGTCTGATTTTAGCTGTTTCGCGGCGTCAATGTGTTTTCGTTCGACGATGCTGCTTCTGTGGTTTCCTCTTGTTTTGGAAGCTTCTGCGATGACTTCTTGCTTGAAGGCAGGATCGATGGTGACGTCTCCCTTTTTCTCCAGTTTCTCAACATCATCGATGAGTACTTTGCATTCGATTCGTTTTTGGAATTTCTTGGGTTTTGACATCATGTGGCAGTTGAGACCCATATTAAGTAGTTCTTCTTGGTCTGGCGTAAGTACCTTGTTAGTAAGGTTGATGTAGCCTTTGGTGGGACGATTGTACTTAAGGTGGCCGCCATTAAGTTTAATCAGCGTTTTTTGGTTGGCTCTGCTTATGGAGCTTTTGTGCTGGTTTGTCATCTCTTTAAAAAAATTGTCAGTACAGTAAAACCTCTCGTATTCGGACCTTCATTATTCGGACTTCGACATTATTCGGACCTCCTCCTCTTTTTTTTTTTTTGACATAACTTTTTTTTTTTTTTTTTTTAGGGGTAGGTAGGGTGTCATGACGTGAGTCAGTGAGGTTAGAGGCCCTGGCAGCCAGGCAGAGTATTTATGATCCATTACTGAGCACATACTTTGTATACTGTAATTGTGGTTTCTTTGTTGTGTCCAAATGTTGTATTGGCGAGTGATCTGAGGCCATTGAGCCTTGGACCCAGATCCAGCAACGGAGGTCATACCACCTGGTCTCTCACCGCCTAGATACTACCTGCCCTTACTACCGTATCCAGCAAGCCTCCCTCGTTAGGTAGTTAACAGGTAGGAAGGCCCTGACTGGCTTGGACGAGTAATGACGTCATCAAACTTGTCATCAGTCACCAGCCAATGACAAACTGTTTCTAAAACTTCTCGACCAATCACAAGTCAACAATACGTTTGACACGGCCTTTAAAGGTCGTGTCACAAGGACACTTTTTCCATTAGTGTTACGGGGTGGCCGCGGCAAGAATATTTCCCCGTCACTGGCTACCCCGCCACCTCAACACCTTTAAATAACCCTTATTTAAGGTGACACGCGGTACTACACTGACCTAAATAATGACACGTGTATATAACAGCTCACCATAATCACTACGATGTATAATACAGTAAAAGCCTTATAACTCGGCACTGTATAAATCGGAATTTGATATAACTCGGCATGGCAAAGACAAGGTTTTTGTTTTTTTTTGTAGTTTTTTTTTGTTGTTTTTTTGTAGTTTTTTTAGTTTTTTTTTTTTACACACCTATGCCTATAGCGCGTGTAGGCAATGAGCTACAGGCTGTGATGGTTGGCCCTCGCCCGTGGTGGCGCAGACAGGATTGTTATAGTGACGCCCAGGGCCGGATCAAGAGCTGTGGGGGCCCTGGGGCTCAGCTTTTGTGGGGGCTCTATATTCGCACAAAAATTAAGCACTTTTGTGGGTATTTTGAGGACTATGTTTGGCAAAGAACTATTAATGCATAGACTGGTATTCAGAGATAAAGGATGAAACAGAGACAGGCAAATATGTTTTGGTTTTGTAACTTGCCAATGTTTTTAATATTACTGCTTAAAGCTAATATACATATGGTGGGGGCCCTTTTGGTGGGAGCCCTGGGGCTAGAGCCCCGGTAGCCCCCCCCCTTAATCCAGCCCTGGACTGACGCCTGTGATTAGAGGCTCATGCCGCCCCCTGTGTCCTCCCATGCACTCACAGTCGAAGGTGGAGTTAATGGACAGGGCATGTGGGTGTTCTTAGGCCACTCGATGGTGCAGAAAGATTTCAAGTGGATTTATGGGTCTCACTCGGGATCGAACTCGGGTCTTCGAGAACGCCACCCGGTGACGCTAACCACTCTGCTACCGCCTCACCTAAACTGCATCTCATGGTTTTCACTCAGCATATCATGCCCTCAAAACCTCTTGTGTGAACATGTAAACAGAAAGTCGGCAAAAAATAATGTATCTCGGCATATTGATGTTATAACTGCATCTCTTCGCTTACACTCAGCATATCGTCAGTCGCATAAAGTCGTATTTTTGTCCTTTTGATCTTTTCCTGCAGGCTCAGGCTCTTCAATTTCATTCCTTTCCTGCTGGAGACACCCTTGCGTGATGGAGCTGACATCTTGAAATACAGTACTGTATGATGTAATCCCAAAACACGTAAAATAGGTGGCAAATTAAAGCAAAGGTCAGGAACCAGTGCGTAGGCTGCGTCGTGTTTTTGTCGTCCAAGCACCGTCTTGGATTACGAATCCCAATCCAATAATACTTGCTGAAATGTGTGTTATACTACTTTGTGATATTGTTTGCAATGTTTTGCATTGATTATTATTTCGGCTCCTACCAAGCTTGTTGTGTTTTTGAAGCAGAAACCAATCCTTTTTCTATTTTGACAAAAAACGGAATTCGTATCCAAGACGGTGCTTTGACGACATAAACACGGCTCAGCTGACAGCCTACACGCTCGTTCCCGACCTTTGCTTTACTTTGCCACCTATTTTACGTGTTTTGGGATTACATCATACAGTACTGTATATCAAGATGTCAGCTCCATCACGCAAGGGTGTCACCAGCAGGAAGGGAATGAAATTGAAGAGCCTGAGGCCCTGAGCCTGCAGAAAAAGGTGAAAGTGCTGGCAAGGATGGATGCAGGTGCGTCCATGCGTGCTATTTGTGCTGAGTTTGATATCAAATCCAGCACATTCTACCCGTTCACTGGTAAGTGTAGTTTTTATGTTTTTACACTACTACTTTTTTTTTTTTTTTTTTTTTTTTTTTTTTTTTTTATAATACCCATATCAGAGGAGGACATTGCATAACTCGGCACATTGAATAACTCGGCAAGGGCCAGAGCCCCTATCGTGCCGAGTTATAAGGCTTTTACTGTAACTAGTAATGACGTAAAACCCTACCCACCCTGCTGGCGAGCGACCTGCCCCGCCTGGCGCCCTGCCTACCTCTCAGGACAACACGCTGTCATCCGCCTCACCTGTGCCTTCGTGAAGAAGACAGGTCAGCTACCACGCCTGTGATAGCATCATAGGATATCACCAGGGATCGTAGGGCTCCTCAAGGGGTCCTCGCACCCCTACAGACAGCACCAAGAAAGAGGAGGAATACTCTGCCATCCTGATACTGCTGGTGGCTGCCGCTGCCAGACGTAGGACTGATAGTACTGTACACTACTCCTGTACAGTACTGTATTGTGTATTTTTAATGTAGATTTATTTATTTACATGATTTATCTTATGTTTATTGATATTTGCATGACTTTGAAATTTTCTATATTCACCTAGAATTATTATTATTATTATTATTTTTTTTTTTTTTTCCCGCTGCATTATTCGGATCCTTGCATTACTCGGACCACTCCTTGGCCCAATTAGTCCGAATACGAGAGGGTTTACTGTACTCTCTTTTAAGGCGGCATCGATGTCAGTATTGTCCCATTTATCTTCCAGCTCACGGTATACAGGCCGGAGTTCTTGGATCTTGGTATTCAGCTCTTCTATTCTCTTCTTCATGAGGTTCTTTCTCTCTTCATTGCTAGGCCTCGTTCGGCGTCTTCTGTTGTTATTAACTGGCCCATCACTAGGGATATGTAGAGTATATACGGGCAGGAGATTTTCTCTGAGACAGATCTCGTTAAAAGTGATAGCTAGTTCAGCGTTTATTATCTTTTTAAAGATATTTTCTCTGTCTTAAGAGTGTCTTATTCTCTTTTGTAATCACTTGTATGACTTCGCCGTAGCTTGTCATTTTGCTGTATTGCGATTTCGGGTCTAAGAACCCTTCTTCAGCAGCATGTGGAAGATGTTTTTTCCTCAGTTGTAGAGGTGAGCATGACTTAGATGCGGAGTGAAGCGCCATTTATAGATGAAGTCTGCCTGCCACGCAGCCTAGTGGCGGCGCTGATTGGTAGATAGCTTCTGCTTCTCGTCTCCGTGAGTGGGAGACACTTATTGGTTGTTGACTCCTCGCTTTGCTTTTCTGTGAGTAGGCTGTTATTTGCTTTTGTTCTTTTCATGCTGGGTAGAGCTTGTAGGTCGTTTGCCTGTACGTTAAGCTTGGGATTGATCTCTTTTATGTATAGTGCTTCTAGAATTGGAAGTCGCCGCACATCTGCCTGTACACATGTCGACCAATTCTGTATTTTCTTCTAGAAATGTTCTTGTGATGATGATGCCATGTTTTTCTAATAGGTGACTTTTTGGGGCTCCGGAAGTTAGGTGGTAAGTAAGACGTCTGGACAGCTTCGTTGTCGTCATGCCGATGTAGGATGAGGGGAGGACTTCACAGTTTCCTCTTTTGCATGTGATCCTATATACGACATGGGACTTTTGTTTTGTCTCCTTCGTCTGGCTTGGGCTGTTACGGAGAAGGAGGTTGCTGGTGTTCTTGTTTTTGTAATAAATTTGTAGTTTTATTCTCCTCTCTGGGTCTGCAGGTTTCACATTACGGTTGACGATTTGTGATATTATTCTTTCTTCTTCCTGGTGAGCGGTGGAGAAGAAAGCCCGGTAGAAGATAGTTATGTCCTGACTCTTTTTTGTGGCGTTAGGGTTGTACCAGTTCTCCATGATTTTATTAGTCTGACGGTTGATGTCTCTCGCGCTGAAGCCCCTGTTGATGACGACTTGAGTGGATCGCTCGATTTCTTTGTGCATAAGTTGCCATGTACTGCAGTGTGTGAGAGCTCTTCTGATGTAAGCACAGATTGTGGAGTCTTTATATCTCTGCAGGCATTCGCTTTCTCCGTTGAGGCAGTGTCCGGTGTTCGTTGGTTTCACGTAGACGTTTGTGATGAATGATTCTTCTTTCTGCGTAACAAGGACGTCTAAGAACGGCATTGATTTGTCTGAGCTGCTTTCTATGGTGAAGGTGAGGCCTGAAGTATCTTGTAGGCAGAGCTTCAGCTGTTCTGCTTCGTAGTGACTTTTCATTTTGATAAAGATGTCATCGATGTAGCGGCAGTATATGTCGGGCATGCTTATTTTCTTGAATACTTCTTCTACGCAGCCCATGAAGAAGTTTGTTTGTCCTCTTGTTTTGGAAGCTTCTGTGATGACTTCTTGCTTGAAGGCAGGATCGATGGTGACGTCTCCCTTTTTCTCCAGTTTCTCAACATCAACAACAACAATATATATATATATATATATATATATATATATATATATATATATATATATATATATATATATATATATATATATATATATATATATATACACACAACCCTCGTTTTCCCGGACTATTAGGGGGGAGCACTGGTCCGGGAACAGCAAACGTCCGGGAATCGCAACAGTCCGAGGCCATTACCCGTGCCCCGGACGTTTATCCTACTCTAGTATTTACTGTCCGGCAACCGCCAATATCAACTACCCCGCCGCGGACCTTTACGTCACTTTGTTGTTGTTTTTAGGGCTGCGAATACTATGAGCCCTGGTGATGTCTTATGATGCTATCACAGGTGCTGCAGTTGACCTGTCTTCCTCAGGAAGGCACAGGTGAGGCGGATGACAGCGTGTTGCCGTGAGGGCTGGACGCTAGCCGCCGCAAGCAGGGTGGGCAGGTCACAGGTAGGAGTTCAGGGTGAGGAGTTGAGAGCGTAGCACTACACGGTGGGAGTGGAAGCGCGGACACTGCAGCAGAAAGTGTTCAATAGCCTCAGAGAGACGTTCCTGCACCAGGAGCAGTGGGGGTCAGGGGACTGACGGAGGCGGTGCAGGTGAACCGTGAGTGTCGTGTGCCCAAATGTAAACAATACGACCACTGAACATGCTGCCACCTGGCGGGAGGCGCGGACACTGACCAGAGGTGACAGGAGACGCTCGGACAGCTGGACAACTTTGTCGATTTACAGACTGGGCCAGGCATTTTATTTGTCCGGGACTCTGACATATCCCCGGACCTCGGATTTTAACCGGCAAATCCGATATCCGGGAAATGAAGGTCCGGGAATACGAGGGTTGTGTGTATACCATAAATGGCGGCGTACAAGTCGACCTCATGATTATTAGCTCAAGATTACGGGTTAGGCCTATAGTTGCCGTATAAGTCGGACCCAAAAATACGGTAGGCTACTGGTAGGCCAAAGCTTACAAAGTCTTTACCCCCATAGTGTATGGTCACGACAATATATTTGTAGATCAGAATTACCGGTTTTATTGTTAGAGTGTGAGGTATGGTGAGTTGGCGGACAGCGCTGGCACTCGACGAGCAGCCAGGCAGTTGTTGTTGTAGTTGTCTGACTGGCTGCTTGGGTTCAGTGGCGCTCCGGTCAGTGTTTACAATCTGTGTATCAGCTGTTGGAAACAGCCTATGGTTTTGTGTTGATATAAACTGAATTTATATTATTATACTATTATTTATACAGGTTGAAGTTCCCAAACTCGGCAACCTCAGGACCAGCGCCGAGCCGAGTAATGGAATTTTCCGACTTTTGGAACGTAGATATATTAAGGGGAAAAAAAGCATCCAACTTCTTCAAAAGGTCAATTTTCTCAGAAATAGTTAACACATTGTTCTTCCTTTTCTTTTCACTTGCACCAGTAGGTGTTCCTGGACGTTTGGGAGCCATAATACCAATAACAGACCTGTAGAAGTACACAAAATAACAGTGTACACAACTCTACAGTCACAACACCACTGAACAATAACAACAAACAAATCAGCGGGAGAAACCAAGCGGCCTAGTGTGGTGGCACCTAGCGGCCGACCCGGCAACTACGCCCAGGGTTTTGGGTGTTCTGCCGTGTTTTGGAAAATCCGGAACCATAGCCGAGTTTTGGGTGTTGCCGAGTCTTGGGATGCCGAGTTTGGGAACTTCAACCTGTATATCAAATCTGTGTGTTAAATATGTTAACCCCCTCGCATTCTATGACGCATTATGCATCATTCGAGAAGTGATGTCTGGAACATCTATGACGCGAAACGCGTCATTCAGCCCTCCGCAGCAGAAAAATATTCACCTAAAGTCGATAAATAACGCTATCTGCGTCATTTTTGGGCACGTGTGATCTAAGCTGATCTATTTGAAAATTAATTATCTGGCAGTCCTCTGTAAGCATTCTTATGGTAGAGCGCACATCAAATATTATAGTTGCCTCCCGGCAGTCAGCCTGTCAGTGCGTTGTGAGCGGCGGTGATTTAAAGGCTGACTGTGGACTCAAGTGTCTGCGTTCAGTGCTTTCGCATGTATTTGTTGCCTAATAAATCTATGTGAATGACCTGTCAGTACATATATAATGAGGATCATGGTACTATGTACTGGAAATAGGCTATACATAATTGTGTAATGTTGATAATGGACAGTTCAAGCTCATGAACGAAGTTTATAGCAATCTATATCCTATATAGCCCATTAGCTTGAATGGTTGACGTGTGTGTTAGCGAGGTTATGATATAAAAAGTGAAACTGTACAGTGCGAGTTGACTTTTATATGAATTATACACACGGGTAATTTTGTTATATATATACACATTCACACATTTAGATTTTTATTACTTCGTGTTTGCACCTACACTATATGGTTTTGTGTGTACATTGGTTATTTAGTGTGTTTGAAAAAAATATACTGAAACAAGCGCATCTTTGATCATTGTGATGCTTGACTGTGGGCGTATGTATGTGTGCATGTATGTGGGTGTATGCATAAAACAAATAAATCTTGTTACTACAGTATATTTCATCAAATATTGGAAACGTGAGACAGAAGGCGGTGACTATATCAGGGCAGAGGAGAATGGGGTTTAGCTCAAAAACGTTCCATCTCCAAAAATATTGAGGCTAGAAACTATTGCTTAGTGGCATTCTTGTCTTTACAGTCTGGATATATCATCTATACAACTTTTGTGCATATTTTCCAAACCAACTAACCAAAATATATAGGTTGTAAATAATATTTCACTGCTATTAGATGGTCAAGTTTACACTGATATATCTCAGGAAATATGGCAGATCGAATATTCTGAAGACATCCCAGAACTGCTGGTGAAAAACGTCATATATAATGTATACATAGAAAAATTACTTTAATGAGAAAAGTTTCGAGAAAAGAAGGTGGGAACATACTACACTGTCCGTAATAATTGGGTGTTTGATAAAATATTCAAAAAATATTCGGCAAAAAAAAAGTTTTTGACATATAACTAAAAGCTTACATTAATTTTCTTTGTTTTCAGGAGTTCTACACAGTGAAACAAAACTTAAAGCTGTATCATACAACATTGCTGAAAAAATCAAGAAAATGTAAAAAAAAATATTGTTTCGCGAGAAATGTTTAGTTTATGCTACTTTTACCATGGAGCACATTCCCTTATCAGAAAGCTAATGGTTTATATGGAAGACTGATATAATTCTGCTTCTTTTGGTATGCGACACGTCAAATGTTTTCTCAGAATTTTTTTTGTAGTGAAGAGTTGAAGTCAATTTACTGTTTATGCATATTCATTCAGTCTCATAATGGCATTTATTCTGTTTGCTTTATAGTTTTTTATGAGATAATCTAATAGAAAAAACATATCCAAAGAAAACAGTATAACACTTACACTGATAAGAGTATTTGGTCTGGGAAAAGAATACACTGGTAAGTAAACTTTTTTTACGCGTAAAAAAGCCCTTCTGAGTGCCTCTCCCATGGGCTGCCACGAGCAAGAATTCATAAATATAATTACGAAATGCGAGAGGGTAAAGTAAGTTCACCGAACACAAGTTTTAGTTGGAAATATTTGTGGTAACCTGCTAAAGTTACGGTAAGTGGTGTACAGCGATTGTTAGTAGCGCTGATCCACTTGTTTGCCACTCGGTGATAAAGGTTCATAATTTATCGTTGCCGTATAAGTCGACCCCTAGTTTTGGAGAGATTTTTTCAGGCTCAAAGAGTCAACTTGTACGCGCCATTTACGGTATATATTTATATATTAATAGTATATATATTATATATATTAAGATATATATATATAATTAATATATAGTATATATATATATATATATATATATATATATATATATTATATAATATATATATATATATATATATATATATATATATATATATATATATATATATATATATATATATATAATATATATATATATATATATATATATATATATATATATATATATATATATATATATATATATATATATATATATATATATATATATATATATATATATATATATATATATATATATATATATTTATATATATATATATATATATATATATATATATATGTATATATATATATATATATAATATATATATATATATATATATATATATATATATATATATATATATATATATATATATATATATATATATATATATATATATATATATATATATACACACAGTCAAACCTCGATATAACGGACCTCGATGTAACGGACTTCGGATATAACGGACTCCATTTGCGTGACCTTTTTTTTTTTTTTTTTCTCTCTTCATATTAGACCGCTTATCGCCGCTCGAATTGTCAACTCAACATTATTGTATTATTTTCTCATTTTACTTTGGAATGCTTGGGTTTTAAGGAGTTTTGATGTATCACATATTAAGATATAATATTATAGGGAAGGAGCCCGTGTTGCTAGTGATTTAGTGGTAGAAGGTGTGTATTGTTTAAAATAGTGACTATTAGTGTTATGGCGTGGCCGCTGCTACATCTCCCTGTCATCTCAACACCCTAAATCACCCTTATCTAAGGTGACACGCAGTGCTACACTGACCTAAATAGTGACACGTGTACATAACTGCACTTCACAAACATATAATATATATAATAATGAGCATTAGTCATGATAATAAGCAATATCGTTGGAAGCTACGGCTGAATCTGGCTCGTGGTAATTTGTTTACCTTTCACTAGAGCTTGAGCTTGACTAGCTACACGTTCTGGTTGTGTTTGTGATTATTTCTCATTTATTTCACGTGTAGGAGCGGACCAAATTCAGCATGTAGTGCCAGTCACTGTTTACCTTCCAACATAGCTACACAGTCTGGTTGTGTTTATAATTATTTCTCATTTATTTCACAATTTTTCCGTTTTTTTCATATATTTTTCCTCCCTTGGGAAAATACCCTCGCTATAACGGACAATCGGCTTTAACGGACTACTCCTCCCCCCTTTAGTCCGTTATATCGAGGTTTGACATATATATATATATATATATATATATATATAATATATATATATATATATATATATATATATATATATATACTGTATTAGCCGGCGCATAAGACGCACCTCCGCATAAGATGCACCCGTATTTTACATAAATATTTTGAGAATTTTTTTTTTAGTGTTTTGAGGACTTATTTACTTAATAATTAAAATAAATAAATAAAATTAATAAAGATTTTTTTTTTTATTAAATTTATTAAAAGTTATTAAAAAAAGGTTTTGTAAGGGCAAACAAATGATTTTAAGCATGTACCCAAATACAATATTCACAGTGCAGTGAATGTGAATGAAAAATTATACTAGTTAAAATGTAAAGAGAATGCGTAGGGTAAAGCGGCTATTACACGGGCACTTTTCTGCTCAGTGAGCAGTTTTGAGGATTTTGCTCAATGAAAGCCTGTTTGGTTGAGCAAACAGGGAACTACTTCGAAGCTATTTTTGCTCGTCATTTGAGTGAGCAAAAACGTTTTCTGTTATAAAGGACCGAAATTAGTGGATGACTATATTATTTATTGCAAGATCATTTTCTTCTAAAACTCTCAAGAAGACATCAACATGCCTGCTGACTGGACAGACGAGATGGAAAGCTTACTGATTGACTTAGTTCAGGCGCATCTTACAATATGGAACATATATAGCCCTTTATTTGTTAAAAAAACATTAAAAAAGAAAACATACAGCCTCAATACCTAAGAAGCCTGACCTTCCAAGTAATTTATTTACGGTGATACACAGGCGACAGGTGTGTTGCGAGGCCGTACAGGTGTGTAGTGACAGGTGTGGTGTATATGGTAAAGCGAGAGAGGCTAAGAGTGCGGTGTTAGCCCCCGAGTGTGTGTGTCTGACCTAAAGAGCGAACGCGTAGTTCTCGTCCACTATAACGGCGTCAGCCCCGTACCGCCACGGCCACGGGTACGGCGTGGGCCACAGTGGTCTATAGAAGCTACTCTCGGGGATTACAGGAAGTTTAAATGAATCAAAAACCTTTGGCCTAATCAAAAAACCTTTCTTAATTAGGTATATTGAATTGAAAGTAGTTAGTTTCGTACACTGATTTTGAGTATTTTCGTACATACCTGGTGTCATTTCGTAACTCTAGTAGTCAAGTTCAACTCTGCGCTGAGTGTACGAAACGACTATGGTTTCATATAGACTACGAAACAACTTTTGGTAATAATGGACGAGAATTTCGCTGTCGTTTTCAGAAACACCAACTATTTTTTCTTGGCCTACAATAGGTGCTTGTTCTAAGGGAGATAGTTTTATTTTGTGCAACCCCCCCCCTACAAAAAAAGTAAAATATTATAATAATAATGAAACCTAACCTAACCTTATAGGTTTTAATGAAACCTAACCTAACCTTAAAGTAATCGTCCAGACCATTTCATCATTCCTGATTTAATGCAATCAAATCATAGCCATTAACGAGTATATCAACAATACGTCGTCACTTTTTGTATCCAGTCAGCCGTTTTTAAATAATCCGCAATCAAAATCTGCAAATTCCCATAGTTTTCAAAACGCTCTCAAGGTTTGCAGACGCTCAGGCTCAGGCTCGGTGACGTAGCATCAGGGAGGCTCATCTTCCCGCGCTGATCAGAGAGGCACGTAAACACAGAGATAAATATAGTACTTGAAGATATTTGGGTGTTTCTGATAGATTTTTTTTGCTATATGCCACATGCATGCATCCTTTATGGGTGCAGCAAGACAGCTGTGCCTTTCGAGAAAAGTTTGCACACGGAAAGGAGTGGCGTGTGTAGGGTGATACACGCCTATAGTGTGTTGGGGCGAGCAGTTGTGTTGAGAAACGGTGTGTAGTGAGGGTGGGTACACAGCGGGTGAAAGACTGGGTGAGAGTATGCTGCGCGACTAGTCGCCTACCCAGTGTGTGGGTTGAGACGACGAGTGTGAGGTGAGCCTGTGTACACGGGTGTGCTGGACAAGGGCGGCGCCCCCCCCGTAAGACAGTGACTCAGTCCAACACCATACCAGACCAGGTGGCCCTGTTAGACAGGGACGCCAGGACTGGCAGCAGCGGTGGACCACCACGACTGTGAGGCGTTGCCTCTTAACAAGACCAAGTAAACCAAGTAAACCAGTTGTGGAGTGGGCATGCCCTGTGGTGAGAGACCCTGTGGTGGTGTGGCTGTCACACTTTCTGCCTTCCCGCCCGCATATTTTCCAACTCTATGCTGTAGTTAATGCTAGTATGTGGTTTCCGAGTAATGACGTTTGACTGTAGCTCCAAAACTAACCATAGGATTTTCTCGAAAGTACCTTCATTGTGATTCCCACACACACATGGTTTAACCTTATTTACCAATCCATGTTTTGGAGAAGTGCCAGGTCCTCCTGCTGAACCTCAGGCTCTGCTAACACCTGTTCATCCACCTCGTACTCGGGCTCAAACATATAGGATCCCATGACAATCTGAGGTTCGTTTTCCTCATAGTATACGCGACCAGCGTCATTTCTTTCGGTGTCAGATTGAGCATCGTACTCTAAATCTGTCACAGCGACAGATTCACTGTCTGACACCGAAGTACAATCGCTCATCATAACATTTGCCGACAGGTGTCAGACAGAGTGTCTGCGGGCGTCCCTGTTCTGACGTCATCAATAACAGTCGTAGCCCTGTTGGAGGGAAGATTTTTTTTTCGCGCACTTTTTACAAAAGTCGTGTTTTTACGGAAATAAAGTCTGGAAATCAATTATTTTTGGTGGATTAGGTGTTTTGAATGTACATTCAACATAATTCGGCAAAATAAAAATGGGTCTGGACGATTACTTTAAAGGTTTTAATGAAACCTAACCTAACCTTAAAGGTTTTAATGAAACCTAACCTAACCTTATAGGTTGTAATGAAACCTAACCTAACTTTAACCACAAAGTATACTTTTTTTTTTTTTTTTTTTTTTTTTTTCCGCAAAATAAAGCTATCTCCATTACAACAAGCACCGCTTATTAGGAAGCGCTAGGGTCATTTGTATCATAACCGCACTCAGGTCTGTATGCATTTTGCTCATCAAAACACAGATCACTGTGCAATAGTTTCGTTGAGCAGCTCAGTGAAATCTGCTCAGTGAGCGGCTGCTCAGTGAGCAGAAAAGTGCCCGTGTAATACCGGCTTAACCAAAATCGGTCATCATTTATTGCAGGATGCTCCACGAATTGATATTCTAATATTATCTACCTATGACATTTAGCTTAGATTTAATGTTGTAAGTATGCCTTTGTTGCTTTTGTGCTATGTTTTTAGACTTTGTTGAAAATTTGCAGTAAATATAATGGTATTATTTTGGTAGTGGGCTTTCAAAAGTCCTAGGATTCTTACCTCCATTATCATGTATCTTTCTTCATTCTGTGTATTTTGAGCCCCATTTCCCATGGCGCAATCGAATATTAATGGCATTGGGAGTGTGAAACTTAGCAATCTTTGCGGGGCGGGCCTGGAGGGGTAGGGCGGGACCCCCCCCCCCCCCGCACACACACATATGTTTGAATATGTGTGAAAACAAACATTGATATCCGACAAAAATGAGCCAGATTAATTCAAAACACACCAAAACTATTCAGGAAAACTAAGTTTCGGCCTCGAAATCTGTGGTTGCCCAATAACAAAAAATTACCAAGATATTACACTGTAAGTAAGGTAACCATCTCTACCTTTTTGTTATTGTTGAAGGGCACCGATGTCAGGATCAAAGATATTCGCCATGGTTTACACCTGCACTCTTTCCAGTTACAGTTTACAATTTCCTTATCCATAGAGATACAGGGGTGAGGATTGAGGGATCGAGGTGGTATTAGGGCCTACCCTGTCTCCCATCCATTTACAGTGGATTTACAGTGGAGAGCGGCAGCGGGACTGTGGGAGGGGGGTGATGTTTACATATGACAGCCATCTTGGCAGCAGAAACCACGACCTTATTGCCCCACCTCTTGTTTTCTCTAAATCTTCAACTTTTTCTTGGTATTATGCATTACTGTTGATATTATTAGTAACACAGTTACAAATTTGTGTTCAGTGGTCTACTGCTCAACACAGATCACTTGAGACCCCCTTAGTAATACACCACCGGCCATTCTGCATTCTCTGCCCGACCTCTCATTAGTAATATGGCCGCATTAGACGCAGGGTGAATTTTGCATTCCCTTTCTTGGAAAAAAACTGCGTCGTATGCGCTGGAAATATATATATAATATATATATATATATATATATATATATATATATATATATAATATATAATATATATATATATATTATATATATATATATATATATAAAATATAATATATATATATATTTTATATATATATATATAATATATAAAATATAATATATATATATATTTGGTATGGTTTACTGTATATATATTATTTTATATATATATTTTATATTTTATATATAAAAAACACACAAACCTCGTTTTCCCGGACTAATAGGGGGGCACTGGTCCGGGAACCGCAAAAGTCCGGGAATCGCAACAGTCAGGAATTTTTTCTCTAAAAAAAAAAAAAAAAAAAAAAAAAAGTCCGATGCCTTTATCCACCCCCGGACGTTTATCCTACTCCAGTATTTACTGTCCGGCAACCCCCAAATTTCAACTACCCCGCCGCGGACTTTTGCGTCCGCTGGCATGCTGCCACCTGGCGGGAGGCAGAAAGAAAGGGGTTCAATAGTCTCAAGAGACGTTCCTGCACCAGGGGCATTGGGGGTCAGGGGACTAACGGAGGCGGTGCAGGTGAACCGTGAGTGTCGTGTGTCCAAATGTAAACAATACGACCGCTGAGGATGCTGCCACCTGGCGGGAGGCAGCAGAAAGTGTTCAATAGTCTCAGAGATGTTCCTGCACCAGGGGCAGTGGGAGTCGGGGGACTGACGAGGCTGTGCAGGTGAACCGTGATGTCGTGTGCCCAAATGTAAACAATACGACCGCTGAGCATGCTGCCACCTGGCGGTAGGCGCGGACACTGACCAGGGGTGACAGGAGACGCTCGACCGCTGGACAAATTTGTAAATTTTACAAACAGGACCGGGCCCTTTCAACGTTAAAAAAAAAATCTGGGACTCTGACAGACCTCGGTTTTTTGTCCGGCAAATCCATATCCGGGAAATGGAAGCTCCGGGAAATGGGGGTTTGTGTGGGTATATATTTTATTATTCTATTATTTTATCTATCTATCTATCATCTATCTATCTATCTATCTATCTATCTATCTATCTATCTATCTATCTATCTATCTATCTATCTATCTATCTATTATATATATATATATATATACCGTATTTGCCGGCGCATAAGACGCACCTCCGCAAAAGGGAGGGCACCCTTATTTTACAAGGAGGTTTTGAGAGAAAAAAATATATTGGGGTTTTTGAAGGATTTCTTTTTTTTTGTAAATTTAGCAGATGTTATTAAAAAAAAAAAGGATTGTTAGGGGAAAGCTAATGATTAGAGCATGTACCTAAATACAATATTCACTGTGCAGTGATGTGATGAAAAATCATACTAGTCAAAATGTAAAGGGAATGGACAGTGTAACCAAAATCGTCATAAATCATAATATATTGCAGGATGCCCCCACGAATTGATATTCTAATTTTATCTACCTATGACATATAGCTTAGATTTAATGTTGTAGGTATGCCTTTGTTACTTTTCTGCTATGTGTTTAGACTTTGTGGAAAATTTTGCAGTATAGATATTAGTATTATTTTGGTAGTGGGCTTTCAAAAGTCCTAGGACTCTTACCTACATCATCGTGTAGCTTTCTTCATTCTGGTATTTTGAGCCCCATTTCCCATGGCGCATTGAATAATAATGGCATTACATGTAGTACCAAAAATCAAACCGTTATTTCAGCCAAAAAGTTAAGTTAGGTTAAATCAATTAGGTTAGAGTTAGGTTAGGTTAGAGGTGGGGTTTTGGGTTTAGTAACAGATGATATAGAGAAAAAACGAAAATTTCCTATAATATGGCAGTGTGAAGCGTAGCAATTTTTGCGGGGCGGACCTGGAGGGGCGGGTCCCCCCCCCCCCCCCCAACACATGTAAACAAACTTGATTTCCGACAAAAACGAAGCCAGATTAATTCAAAACACATCAAAACTATTCAGGAGGACTAATTTTTGGGCCTCGAAATGGGTGGTTGTCCAATAAAAAAAATTTCACGAAGATATTTAGGTAACACATGTAAGGTAACCATCTCTACCTTGTTATTGTTATAATTGTTGAAGGCACCATTGTCGGGATCGACAATTTTTGCCTTGGTTTACACCTATGAATCTTCACAGTCCGAGGGTTCATTAGTCTTTTTCCCGGAAGGTACAGGTGAAGGCTGGTTCACACTCTGAAATCACGGCAGCGTCCGTCAGCCGTGCCTTGTATTCACACTATTCGTCACGGTTCCGTCATTTTCGCAGTTCCTGCTCACCCTCTAAGCAGACATGGTGCCTCAGAGGCTATGGTTGAAGAAATTTGCTTTAAAATAGCACTTCTGTTGGATGAAGAAGAGGAGTTGAACTCTAAAAAGACACTTTTTTTGGGTACATAAAGCCTTAAGAAAACTACAAATATCAGCACGGCACAGTCTCATTACGTTAAAATTTTTTTCCCCAGAACCCCTTACGTGACAGAAAGGTGATGTATTGGAGCCGTAACGGCGGCGCCCCGTTTAAATGTAACACGTCTATTTTTTTTGAATGTTTGAAATTATAACGGATGTGATGAGATGGTGCCGTGTCACCATGATGGTATGGTGTTTATTCGGCCTTGAGGCGGACGGTGTGGCGCCGTGATGGGTCTTGGTCCTGGTGTAACCGTGTGGAAGACTTGTCCTACAGGTACAGTTTGCAGCCCTTTTTACTAGCCCTCTTTCTACAGTTTCCTTATCCGTAGAGGGACAGGGGTGAGGATTGAGGGGTCAAGGTGATACAAAGCCTATGATGTCTCCCTAAACCCACCTTTGCTTACCACTGTAGCTACGCTAACACACACATGCACATACACACCTGCATCGCTTAGGCCACCCCTCTGTCTGGGACCAGGATTAGAGGCCCGTGGGTGACCTGACGCTGACCTGACTTGTCCTCGCTGACAAAAACTGCAACATCAGCCAGGTAATTAAGTCAGCCACAAGACACACACGCCGTGCAACTCTTGTACCCACGTTGTACAATGACTCGCTGTCAAATAAACTACAAAACCACGACCCCCCTTTCTCCATCCTTGTGTGTATAGACAGACTCCCCAGATACTACACCTTCCTCTCACCGCTCACACTCCTTCAAATAAAACTTTAAAAACGCTCTTTGTTTCACTATTCTATTTTTGAACAATACTCATTCCAGCGAAAATGACATCACCATTTTTTGCCTCCCTTCTATCATCTCTTCCAACTGTTGTGTCAACTTGTGTGGCCCGAGTCGAATGAGGGTTAATTAAGGCGACCGCTCACAGTCCTTCAAATAAAAACCTTTAACACGCTCTTTTTTTCACTATTCATTTATCAACAATACTCATTCCAGCAAAAATAACATCACCATTTTTTGCCTCCCTTCTATCATCTCCTTCCAACTGTTGTGTCAACTTTTGTGGCCCGAGTCGAATGCGGGTTTTAAATTTAAGGCGACATCTAATATGCGGGATTTTGTCCCTTTTTCCCTGGGTGCGGGGGGGAGTCTGAGCGGTAATGACCCATTTGGGGGGTGCGCGGAGGCGTTGCCGAGTGAAGTATCCCAGGTGAAGCGGCAGACCCCGAGATATCAGACGTTTTACAATGGAGAGCAGCAGTGGGGTTGGATGATGTTTACATCTGACAAAAGGCCATCTTGGCAGCAACAATCGCTATCTTGTTGCCCCAGCTCTTATTTCTCTTAAACTCCAACCTTTTCTTAGTATTATGCATTACTGTTGATAACACAGTTCAAATTTGTGCTCAGTGAAAATACTGATCAACACAAATCACTCCAGACCCCTTTAGTAATACACCACCGGCTGTTCTGCATTCTCTGCCCGACCTCCTCATTCGCTAATAGGCCGCATTAGACGCAGGCTGAACTTTGCATTCCTTTTTAAGAGAAAAAAAACTGGGTCTTATGCCCGGCAAATACGTATATATATATATATTTATAAAATATATATAATATATATATATATATATATAAGTAAAACCTCCCCTTTATAATCGGACTATTGGGCCAAGGAGTGGTCCGAGTAATGCAAGGATCCGAATAATGGGGGGATTAAAAAAATAAAATAATAATAATAATATAAAAAAAACATTCTAGGTGAATATAAAAATTTCGAAGTCCTGCAAATATCAATAAACATAAGATAAATCATGTAATAAATAAATTACAGTAAAAATACACAATACAGTACTATACAGGTGTAGTGTACAGCACTGTCAGTCCTACGTCTTGCAGCGGCAGCCGACAGCAGTATCATGATGGCGGAGATTTCCTCCTCCTTCTTGGTGTTGTTTGTAGGGCTGTGAGGACCCCTTGAGGAGCCCTATGATCCCTGGTGATATCCTATGATGCTATGACAGGCGTGGTAGCTGACCTGTCTTTTTTCAGGAAGGCACAGGTGAGGCCCGATGACAGCATGTTGTCCTGAGAGGTAGGCAGGGCGCCGGCGGGCAGGTCCTCGGCCGCAGGGTGGACAGGGTTTTACGTCATATTACTAGTATTATAACACCGTAGTGGTCAGGGGCGGATTGGCCATAGGGCAAACCGGCTGTGTCCCGGTGGACCGAGGGTCTTGGGCCTGGGCTGAGTCCCGGCCCGGGGGCCGGCCCCTCTGTAGCGCAGTATGGTACGGTTTGTGTGAGAGATGTTTTATGCCCGGAGACTAAAATGTCTCCGGGCATTAATAGTATGTATAATAAATATAATTCCAATTAATTCTAGCGCATTTATTGGAGATCGTTGACGTTGAGACAGCTAGTTGGCCTCAAATCCTCCTTTTGGCTAGTCCACAACAATCTGTACAGTTTCATGGCACCACGGGCCACACACCTCCGTGTAATGTTTTTTTTATATTTTTTAAATGTATTTATTTTTATTATTATTTTTTTTTACAGCACAAAGGACTAGCCAAGGACAAAAAAAAAGCCTGCTTAGTTACCAGTGCCTATAAAAATGACTGTAAGAGAATATAGAAAGGGGGGTGAGCCAATTTAGTTCGGGAGTTGTCTTGTTATAGGAAAACCTCGTTTATCCGGCCCCCCTCGGGGGGGAGCGCATGCCGGATAACTCATTTTTTGCCGTTATTTTGAGAGTTACTCTTATGGAATCGCCCAAAATCCTTTTTTTTTTTCTCTTTTTTTTTCTTTTTTTCCCATCGCAAGGAACTGGCCAAGGGCACAACAAAAATGGGTAAACAAATTCCGCTTAGTTGCCAGTCCCTATAAAGAAGACAGTCAGAGAATAAAATAAAAAAGGGGTGAGCCAATTTAGTTCGGGAGGTGTCTGTTACTCTTCTTTTGAAAAGATGTAAGTCATAGGAAAAGTGGAAAAATAGAAACAGGAAGAGAGTTTCAGAGTTTATCAGTGAAGAAAAAAGAAAAAAAAAAAAAAAAAAAAAAAAAAAGCCTGGGTCGATTAGTGCCGTTGTTTTGAGGCTGCCGTTGCTTTGAATGCCGTTAAATGAGGTTTCTCCTGTACTACTTTCTTGAAAAAAAATTGTCGTCGAAGGTGGAAGAATAAAAACAGAAGAGTGTTCAAGAGTTTACCAGTGAAGGGCATGGAAGAGTGAAGATACTTGTTAACTTTTGCACTGGAAGATGGGGCAGGATAGGGATAGAATGGAGTAGAAAGTCTTGTGGGGGCAGGCCGCGGGAGGGGGGGAGGCATGCAGTTAGTAAGTTCAGAAGAGCAGTGAGCACAAAAATAACAAAAGAATTAAAGATAGCAAGAGAAGGGTATAATATATAATATAGTATATATATTTTTATATAATATTTTATAATATATATAATATATAATATAGATATATATATATATATTATTAGTATATATATATATATATATATATATATATATATAATATATATCAGTCAAACCTCGATATAACGGACTAAAGGGGGGTGGAGTGGTCCGTTAAAAGCCGATTGTCCGTTATAGCGAGGGTATTTTCCCAAGGGTGGAAAAATATATGAAAAAACGGAAAAATGGTGAAATAAATGAGAATAATCACAAACACAACCAGACTGTGTAGCTATGTTGGGAGGTAAACAGTAACTGGCACTACATGCTGAATTTGGTCCGCTCCTACACGTGAATAAATGAGAAATAATCACAAACACAACCAGACCGTGTAGCTAGTCAAGCTCAAGCTCTAGTGAAAGGTATATGTGTGTGGGAGAACGCCGGACCAAAGGCTTCACTGACAGCATCCGCTGGGTGACTCCCAAATCAAGATCAAGATCATGTATATATATATATATAATTTTTTTTTACATCTTGGCCTGTAGCGCCTGTAGCAGTGACTTCTAGGATGGATGGACGTAGGCTCAGGAGCTTCACTTAGAGGGCTGTGATGGATGGCCCTCGTCCGTGGTGACGCAGGCAGGATTTTTTTTATAGTGACGCCTGTGATTAGAGGCTCATGCCACCCCCCTGTGTCCTCCGATGCACTCATAATCGAAGATAGAGTTAATGGGCAGGGCATGTGGGTGTTCTTAGGCCACTCGACGGTGCAGAAAGGTTTTGGTTTTCTTCGGGGATTGAACTCGAGTCACTGAGAACGCCACTCGGAGACGCTAACCACTCTGCTATTGCCTCCGCCTATATATATATATATATTTGTACTGCTTTATTTTATGCATAGAATGTGTTTACAGTGCTGTAGCATCTGTGTGTAGGCTTCAGATCACACTGAAACTCACACAATCGAGGTGTGGATTCAATCGAGGTCACAATCAGTCGAGGTGGGTGGACTTGGTTGAGGCAGTCGAGGTGGTGACTTGGTTGAGGCAGGACGTACTCCTAACAAGCTCCGTGTGTGTGTGTCTAGCCAGGTCAGACCTGAGTCAAGATGTGAGCTGCAGAAGGGATTAGCGCTGAGAGTGTTTTGGTTGAGGCGGGGAGAGAAGTGGCTCTGAGTGCTTCTGCTGTGGTGGAGAGTGGTAGTGTGGTAGTAGTGAAGGAGGCTGAGGTGAAAGCGAGTGTGGTAGAGGGAGAGAGAAGGGTCAAGTGTAGTGAAGTGTGTGGAGTGGCGCTCAAGTCTATTCTGGAGGCGATCGAAGAATTGAAAAGGTGCTTTGTAAGTGAAGTGAACGATTTGAAAAGCGTGGTGAAGAAGCAGGAAATAGAGATACGATCTCTTAAGGATGGAAGTGGAGGTCCAAGTGGAGTGAGTGGAGGAGCACATGCGAGTGATGTACCTAGAGGGGTACCAGAGCGGACGGGGGCCTTGGGCGACTACTAAGGTTTCCTTTTGTAATCACCAGGGATTTTTTGAAGGGAAGGTAATTGATCATGGGGGACGGGGGCCCAAAAAGGAGAAAAAAATTTAAACAAGGGACCATTTTGTTGCACGAACTCTTTTTAAGGTACTCTTGGGGTGTCAAGGGGAAAGATAGGGAGGAAAGGGACGGTAGCATACTTTAAATTTACACAAAGGGTTGGTTTTTTGGTTTAAACAGTCAGGAAAGGGGCATCTCGACGGGCAGGTTCTTGACGGGGAAAGGGGATCAAAATAAAAGTCTTTGATTTAAACCCCAGGAAAGGGGATAGGTTATTTTAGTGATAAGATAGTTGAGTGCAGGCGGACCAAGGGAAAAACCCCCCATCGTCTCATGAGTGCTGGGGGAAACGATTTTTTGAGTGTGTAAAAAGTGAAAATTTTGCTAGGGGCATTTTCAAGGAAGCTGTGGGAAAGGGTTTAGGGACGGGGGTGGGGTTCCCTTTGGTGTTGGTGCCCTTTCCCAAACTCTTTTTGTTGACGACTTGTGGTACTCCAGGGGTATTGCTTTGAATTCCCGGGCGGGCCACTTCATTGCAAACCCAAGGGTTTTTGGCCCTTTTATAAACACGGGGAACCTTTTTTTTTTTCGGGCAAAAGGGGAAAACCCCCTTTCTCCCGGGGCAGGGACGGGGGGGGCCTTTTTTTCCGAGGAAAGGAGTTCGGGATCTTGTCGGAATGTTTTTTAAAGGGAGGTAGATGCCCCGGGCAGGCTTTTTTAAGATAGAAAACCCCGGGGAAAAGACACTGGGGTGGGGAAAAGGAAATTTGGGCGACACAAAGAGGATTTTCAAAAGGGGGCAGGAAACTAAAGTGATTCGTAAGGAAGAGAGGGGGGAAGGGATTTATTTAAAAAAAAGGGGAAAAAGGGAAACCCCAAAAAAAAAGGTTGTCTTAAAGGGTCTATATACAAACTGTAGGATCATTTTAAACAAATGTTTTCCCTTTGGAGAGGAATAAATAGGGTAGGGGTAAGGATTTTGATATAAATGGGCATTAACGAAAAATGGGGGGATATGTCGGGAAAGGGGTATTTAAACCCGGAAGTCGAGATACGGGGGTAAAAGTTTTTTTCAAAAGGCCAGATAGGGCAGACGAGGTAAGGAGTTGGGGGCTTTAATGCAAGGGTTTAAAATTTAAATAAAATTGCATTTTTGTTTTTAAAAATATTAAAAAAACAGATGACGGGCATAGAGCCCTAAAATGGGTTTAAAAGGGTTATGGAGGGAATGAGAAAAGGGTTTTGGGGTTTGTAGTTTTTAATAGGCCTCCAAACTTATTAAAGGGGGATTCAGCTCCCTTAGGGGGGAAAAAAAATTTAAACTTTGGTCTGCGTTTAAAATCGACTATGGGGGGTTTGAGAAAAAATTTTTAATCTTAGGAATATAGACCGGGGAATTTTAATTATAGGAGAAGCGAGGGGCAGAGGGAATTTTTAAAAATATAAAAAGGGTTTTAAGCCAAGCAATAAAAGGGGGGCCTACTAAAGGAGATAATATTCTAGATTTATTATTGAAAAATGGGGAAAGGGATTTTAGTTAAAAGAGGGGAAAGGTTGGGGTGGGAATTAAAATAATAGTGATCATTTAAAATTCAGATTTTGTTTAAAAAGGGGAAAGTTGGAAAATTTAAAGTCAAAAAACAAAGAGTACCAAATTTCAAAAAACCAATTAGGGCAGGATTAAAAAAACACCTGGGGGGGTTTAAAAAAGGGGTGTGGAAGGGAGGGGAAAAAGGGTTTTCCAAGGTTAATGGCGGTAAAGGGGAAAGGGCGGGGGAACAGCGGGAAAGGGGGCCAATTATGAAGGTTTTAAAAAGACACCGGTGAGTTAAAGCGTTAAAGTGGGGTGGGGGCCCGGGGGGGGATTATAGGCTTATTTGTAAAAAATTTTAAATTTGGGATGGAAAAGAAAAAACATATTCCTTATAGGGAAATAAGGTCAAAAAAAGGAGTGACCCAAAAGGGTTTACCTTAAATTTTAAAAACAAAATTTGGAGTAAAAAGAAAAAATGTATTTAAGATTAAAGGCTGGTCAGGTAAGCAAAGATAGTAACATGTTTGCGAGGGACATTTGAAAAAAATTAACCTCGGGGTAGCTAAAAACCAATTTTTGATTAAAAGTAAGGACAGGCAAAAGTGCCCAAAAAGGGGGTTCTATAAAGGTAAAAAAAACCAAAGACAAGGAATTGGGTTGGGCCGTTAAGGTCAGGACGGGGTGGGGGCCCTTAAAAATAAAAAAATTTTTTAAATTTTGTGAAAAAGTCTAAATGTTTTATTTTTTTAAAAATTTTGTTTTTTACTGAGGAGATACACAGACGATACCTGTTTAGTGAACAAATGTTAAAAGGGAAAGCGTGGGGGGAAAAACTAAAAGATTTTGGGTGTAACAAAGGCCAAATGGTGGAAGAGGGTAAAAGATAAAAATGAAAAAATTTTTTAAATGGGCCAGGCCCAAAATAAAAGTGTATCCCAAAGGGATTAAAGGAAGGGAAAAGGGAGGTTGTTATGAGTCGTTAGTGCACTTTTTTTTTAAAAATGGGGTTGTAGTAGGCGATGTGCCTTTAAATTGTGGGGAAAGGAAATGTTCCCATAATTTAAAAGGGAGACAGAGGACAAAAAGTCAAATTATCGACCCCTTTTTAAGTCTAACTCAGTGGTGGGTAAATTTTTGGGGAATATATTATTGCAAAAAACATTAGAGGCCCTTAGATAAACAAAATTTTTGATCAATGATTCACAACATGGTTTTCACCAAAGGGGGTGGGTTTCATGTCTCCCCAAATTTAAATTGAGTTTTTATAGGAAATTTTAGGGAACGGCGGGAATAATGATAAGGATTGATATAAAAAATCTGGACTTTAGAAAGGGCATTTAAAACAAAGTCCCAAAAGGGGAGAACTCAAAAATTTAAGGTTAAGGCTCATGTAAATAGTTTGGGAAAGGGTTTTCTTCTTTGGGATCAGAGCTTGACAAAAGTAAAAAAGGGCAACAAAGGGTTACAATTAATGGTTCTAAACCCTAAATGGGGATTGGTGAAAAATTGGAGTTCCCCCAAGGGCCCTGTTTTGGGTCCTTTAAAACTATTTTTGTTTACATCAACGACTTGGATATTTGGGATTAGCATTTGATATCGCAAGTTTGCTGATACCAAAAGGGTTTAGATAGGATTATTGGATCACAGTCTAAATGAAAAAACATATTGAAAGGGAAGATTTAGAAAAACTTAACGAGTGGGCAGTCAGGGCGAGAGGGGGAATTTAATATTGATAAGTGCGGGGCGTTAAAAATTTTGGGTAAAAAAAAACCCGGGTTAATAGATATACCAACCCAGCAATGTATCACTGAAAAGATCAGAAGGTGAAAAGATTTTGGGGTTTAAAGAGGGGAACCCAGGCCTCCGACCTGGGAAAACAATGTTTTGGGGAGGCTAGAAATAGCTAATAGAGTTTTTAAGGTTTCATTCCCGAAGTGTTAAAAGTAGAAGGGCGGAAGTTTTTTTCAAAAGGCTTTATTTTGGCTCTAGTCCGGGGCCTAAACCTAACTTGGGGTTTTCATTTTTGGGGTTTTTCCAGGGGGATATAGCCTTGTTAAAAACAGGGGCAGAAAGGATGCCCAAAAATGTTTAAAGGGGTTTTCGTAATTTAGTTATGAGAAAAAATTGAAGTTTTTAAAAGGGTTACACTCCTCGAGAGACGCAGAGAAAGGGGGGTTGATCTGATAGAATTTTTTTTAAGTGGTTTTAAAGGGATTTAATAAAGGAGAGGTAGGAAAAGTTCTTACGGTTTTTAAACCAGGGTAGAACAAGAAGAAATTTGGATTAAAGGCTGGAAGGGCGAAATTTTTTAAAAGGAAAAAAAGGGAAAATTTGGGTTTCACAAAAAAGGGTTTGGTGAATGTGGAATGGACTCAAAAGACAGGAAAGTTAGGGGCGGAGTTCTTGGGAAAGGCTTTAAAGGGGCTGGATAGGTTCAGGGGATGGGGATAAAGGTGGATTTGGGTATGTTAGGACGGGAACTACCACGTGAAAGGCCCGCAGCCTCATGTGGGGCTTCCTTATTTTCTTATGTTCAATACCCGAAAATTTGGGGGCTGTAGAAATGGGTTCTGGCAAACACTTCCATAGGGGGAAAATTCCCCCTATGAGGGAAAATTTAAAGGGGGGTTTGGGCTGTTATTCCGTTATAGAAAAATCCCCCTGTATAAGGTCATAAAAGCAAAAGATACACAATTTTAAAAAAGTGTTCTTCAAGAAAATTGCGAATTATTTGCCCAATTTATTTGGGCAAAATAAAAAATTTTTTTAAACCATTGAATCATATTGGTTGTTTTTAAAATTACGGGTTTGGGCGGGTTTTTCAGGTTTGGGCCCTGTTTAAAAATTTAAAAAATTATTTTAATAAAATGATCCTAATCGATTATGGGCACAAAAAAAAATTAACAAATTTTAAAATTTTTAAAATTTTAATTAATCTAAAAAAAAAAATAATTTTTTCTTCTTCAGAAATAATGATATAAAAATAATAATACATAATAATAATTCTTTTAATATTTTTATCATATTTATAATAAAAATACAATAAAAAGTAATAAAATAAAAAAAATTTTTTGGGTTTCCCTTTGCCCGGGGCCCCGGGGCCTGGTAACCTGGGGGACGATGGTTTTATCTCGTCTCTTTTTTTGGCTGGCGGCCCGAAAGGCAGGAGGCTGTCTCGGCCGCTCTTTTCCAAAGGGAAAGTGGGCTGTCCTCCCACTCATTTCTCACTTATTTTCACTGTAGCTCATTTAAATTCACTTAATGGTCACTTTTTTACCTTTTAAAACCTCTTAAAGGGCCCAATTTTTCCCTTTTGGGGCAAAAAAAAAAAAGTAAAAAAAAAATGTTGTCGGGGGCCATAAAATTACAAAAATTATTACCAAATTACCTACCGTAGATAACAGTGAAGTGGGCCACCTGCATGAAGCCCGCCGGGGGGGGCCAAATAAAAACGAATTATAGCATCCTCCCTGTTTTTTAAATGTGCCACTGAAAGAGGGTTTACACAGTAATTTAAAATCATGACTGTAAAATTTACCCGTTTCCCGGGGGGTTGTTTTAAAATTTGGGCCCAAATTTTTCCCTCTACTTGGGTAAGGTTTTGATTTGACATCTTCAAGCCCCCTATAGTTGGGCAGGGGAATGTTTTTTTTCTATTTTTGAACAGTATTTTTGAGGGAAAAGGGGGTTGGTGGGGGGGTGGACACCGTACTTTTGTGGAAAAATATTCATAAAAAATCCATTTTTTAACCGGGAGAAAAGGGGCACACTGTGCCCAAAACAAACTTCACAATAGGGGCCCACCTAGGTACCCTCATAAAATATTTAAACCTCAGAAAATTTAAGGGTCTTTTAAAAGGGTTTTTTTTATAAATTTTTGGCCCAACCTTTCCGGTTGGCCCCCCCGAGGGGGGACACCCGGATCAGGTAGGGGGGGGGAAACCGTATAATTTTTTTAAAACTCATATTACATCAAACATTATTGTTTTTTTTTTTTTTGCCTAAAATCAACATATAGGGCTAACCCTAGACCCCCACCTTATTTTTAGGTGATAAATGAAAGATAAGCTCTTATAAAAAAAGTCATTTTTAAAAAGATAGGTCTGGGTTTTTTTTGGGGGCCCCTTATTCAAAAAGTGCATCATGAAGGCATGCAGCGGGGGAAACACCTTCACCAGGTCAGCCGGCCTTTTGGGTTAAATGCCCTTTTGGAGGCCACCAGGACCCCCCTTGCACTTTTTGGGAAATCAACAAAAGCTTCATCTAGGATTTTGGGGAAAGGGTGAACTTGCCCCTGGGGTTTTTAAAGCGGATTTTTCACCGGGAAAGGAAAAAAAGGGTTTAATTTTCCTCCTCCATGATGGCCAACCCTGAGCAACTTTACCCACTAATGTGCCCACCCCCCTTCCCTCCTCCGCTTCACTAAAACCAAACAAAGTCCCCCACCGGTGATTTTTTTGGGAAAGCAAAAGGGTATGATGCGGGCAAGCCCCCGGGTGCCCCCCTTCGTCCACCTCATCCGAGTACTCGGAGGAGCCCGTCCAGTTTGAAGTGGGAAAATCTCAACCCCCTCCTTTCGCAGGGGTTTTTCTTCCCCGGGACAGGCACAGTTTTTTCCGCGGGGTGGACCCTTCTTTTTTCCCCAAATGTTTTCTTTTAAAAGGGGGCTGCCTTCTTTTTTTGTCTTCCCCAGCTTCTGCCCTTCTCTCCTTTAAACCTCGGGTCGGGATTTGGGCCCTCCTCTTTTTCTCTTTTAAAATGCGGGCCCGCACCCTTTTTTCCCGTCCCTTTCCATAAGGAGGGAGGATTGCCTTGGGGGAACGGCCTGAAAACACTCGGGGGTTTAAGTCTTTCTTTTTGAAAGGGGTTTCCGGGGGTGGCGGGGTTTGGCGTCGTCCCGGGGGCCCGGGGGGGCAGGGTGCTCGTGCTGGGGCCCGGGGTTTGGCAGGCCTGCCCGTGCGGGGGGCTCGGGGGGGCCCCCCCTTTGGGTCTTTCTGGGGCCCGGGTGACGGGGGCGTCGTGCGGGGGCCCCGGGGGGTGGCAGGCTCTGTCGGGGCGGGGGCCCCCGGGGGTGGCGGGCTCTGTCCGTGGGGGGGGTGCTCGGGGTGGCAGGCTCTGTCGGCTGGGGCCCGGGGGTTGGCAGGCAATCATTTTGGGCCTGGGAGACCAGGGGGGAAGGGGAAATGCTTCGGGGCGGTAGGGGCCTTCACCCTTCCAATCCTCCCCAAAATCTGAATTTTCCTCCATCAAAGAATTTGGGAGTAACTTCCACTACAAATTCTGGTGGTGCCGGTCGCGGGGGGGTTTACTTGCGCCCTTTCCCAAACACATCTCGGGGAAAGATTTTGGGCGATTGAGGGGCCCCATTCCCAAAGCCCGCCCTGGAAACCACGGGAAATTTTTGGAGGGGGTATTTGGCTTTGGTCCATGCCTCAAAAGGGGCAAACTCTGTTAACTTGTGGACTGTTTTGTGCTCTTTTAGGGTGGCGATCGCGGTGGTCGTTCAGAGGGAAACCAGGAATGTTTTAAAAGGGACCAAAGCCTCAACATCCAATGGCTGGATTTTTGTCTTTTGTATGCGGGGGGCAAGGTAACAATCACGAAAACCAGGGAAATTATCGCAAACTAAAAACAGGCTGAAGTTCTTTGTGACTTCGGGCATTGTCCTTTGACCCCGAAGAATTTTGGGTTCCAAACGAAGAACAAGACTTCTCATGGAGATGCTGAAGTGTCTGCACAAAGGGCTTTCCCCAAAATTCTTTTACCAGCCACTGGAGGGCAATATCCCTTTGGAACCAAAGATCGTTTCCTCATGAAAGGGGGTTTTCCATCGGCACCCGGGGAATTATAAACACTGGAGGGTTTGGACCTGCCCCACAGCATTTATAATCCCACAAACGCCCTCCTGTCCCCCGGGGGGGGTTAAAGATTTTCCCTGCGTGGCTACTGGCTGGCCTCTCGCCACCCAAACCTTGACGGGCTTCATAACAGTCGACAATGAATCTCATCCAAATTGTTATCCGTTCCCCGTGAATGGGGTAATTCTCCAAAGCTAATGTGTAAACCTTTAAAAAAGGTTTCCACATTGGGTTTGGGTTTAAAGGGAACAATCCCGGCAATTTGGGCATGCCTTCCGGACCTTCAATACAAAGGTTTTTGGGTGACGGTTTTATGAAAGGGAAAAGTACCAGTCCCTTGTCGCCATTTTTTTTTCTTTCTCCCAGGGAGCAGGGTTCTCCCTTTCTCCCCAAGCTATGGCATACTGGTACCCATCCCACGGCCCCAAATCGTTCCCTGGGCAAAGGCCCCTAGAACATCTTGGCTGCGTGGATGGTATAATCCAAAGTATTTTCTTGTTTAGGGGGTGAAAAAACCCCCCCCCTTTCTACGGGAAAACACCCCGCCATATAGGTAATTCCTCCGACAGCCCTTCCCTTTGATAGATAGAAGGCGTCCTGTAACAAAAAAAAAATAATTAGGACTTAAAAATGCCCCCTGGGAACAAAAGTTGACAAAAAAAAAATTTAAAAAATGAGCGCTTGAAAGGGACCCTTTTAAAAAAAAAATTTTTAGGGCTTTTGAAGGCCCTTTCGGCAATAAAACTAACAAAAAAAAAGAATAAATTTAAAAAACTATAATCTAGAGCCCTTAAGCTAAACCCTTAGGTTTTTTTTGGGATGACCTCATCCGGGGGACCAAAGAAAGAAAGGGGATGAGGTCAACAAAAAGACCTTGGGGAGATATGGGAAATAAATAGAGGCAACTTAAAAGCAAGATTTTTTCTTGATGTTGAAAAATGTCCCCGCGGCTTCTTTCAGGGTGCAGCTAGGGGCCACGCTCTTTTAAAAGGCCCTCCCCGGGCAGTGGGGGCCCCATCTTTCTTGTCGCTCCTTTCCGACATTTTTTGCGAGGGATGAGGCGGTAGGTTTAAAGGGTTTGATCTGAAAAAAGGGTTAAAGACATTAGCATCCTGCAAAAGTTTTGGTTAGGTTAGTTTAAGGGTTTGCTTACTTAGTATTTTTAAAAGTGTGAGGCGTTCTTTCAAAGGGGCCCCCATATTTTTTTGGGACTATGGGGGGGGCAAAATATGTGGGGGATCCCCCGAACGTCATGGGCCCCCAAAAAAATGCAGTTTTTAAAAGTTTTTTTTTTTTCCCAAAAAAAATTTAATTTTGAATCATTCTAATAACATAAATCACTTATATAATAGTTAGTTTTATGTGTTATAGCAAAAAACCCTGATTAGCAAACATAATTTTAAAACCAAATCACCTTCAAATTTACACCAACAAAAAAAACCCCTGTTCCTTTAAAATTTTAAAAGCACTAGTTCACCACCACCCCTTTAAAATTTATGCTAAAAAATTTCATAGTCCAAATCACTTTTTTTTTAGGGTTTTTTTAATTTTAAAAAAATATAGATTTTCCAAAAACGTAGTGATTTCGGGGGTCACCGAACGTTTAGCCCCCCAAAATTTTGCAGTTTTTAAATGTTTTTTTTTAAACCCTAAAAAAAATTTAAATTTTAAATCATTCTAATTTAAAATAAAACACTTTAAAATAAAAGTTAGTTTTATGTGCTTATACCCTAATACAAATGATATAGCATCATAATTTAAAACCCAAACATTCAAATTTATGCCCCCCAAAAAAACACTGTTCCATTTTTTAAATTTTAAAAGCCTATTTTACCACCACCATTTAATATCATGCAATATACTAGTCATCACTGTTTGTTTTGTTTTTTGTAGGTATTTCAAAAGATATAGCTTTTTCCAAAATTTTTACTGTACGTTGATCCCCCCCCACTTCAACCCTACGTTGATCCCCCGCGCCACCAATTTTTTTTTTAAATAAAGCCCCAAAACCCGGGGGCCTGTTTGAAAGCATGCACCCACTTTTTTTTCCCCAATAACATTTCAAAAAGGTTATACCCCGTATTGGGGAACTTAACCCCCAAAAAATCAAAGGGCCCTCCCCCAGCCGACATGAAAAAACCCAAATAAACCCGGCCCAAAAGTCCAAAAAATACAAAAAAAAAATTTTTTTACCTTGGGAAACACGGGGGTTTACGCTGGCCTTTCCCCCGTTGCTCGCATGTAGTTCACTGAGGGTGGCCTGCCAAACCGTGGTGGCCCTGGTGGCGCGAAAATTTGGGAAATTTAAATTTTTGCGTTGTAGCCTTCGTAAAGGTTTTCCGGTTTAAAAATTCGGTGGGGACCCCCCCCCCACCCCACCGCCAATTTTAAATGCAGGGAAAAATTTATACGCTCTAAAAAGACTGGCGCCATGTTTTTGTGTCATAGCTTTGACCCAAAAGAGCAAACAGCTGTCCCAAACGGGGGCCCCTAAATATTATGTACTACCTCTAAAACACCAACTTGCTTACCCTACTACCGCAAATGACCAGTAACCTCCCCTTTTTAAGGATGTAGTAGGTATTCACTGTGTTTTTTTAAAATTTTAAAAAAATTTTTAGTTTAAAAAGGGAAAAAATGGATAGACAAGAGAAAAAGTGGGCCCCGGTGACCTGACAATTTACGACTTCTGGGGTCGGCATTCCCCTTTTAGGGGCTTAAATGAACCTGCAAAAGACATTTAAAACTAGACAGATAGACGAACTCCTAGAGGAAGGTGAAATTTTATGGGTTTCCTTTTCCCCACATAAACAAAAACATACACCCTTTTGTCACCTACTTTAAACCCCTAAACCTTTAATAACCCTACATTTCTACCTGTTTTCCTTTTATAAATTTTGTTATCTGTCCCAGCTGACCAGTCCCTTGCAAAGGGTTTATTTAAGCTCCCTAAAAAGGAAAGCCGATCCCCGAATTTTCACTTTTTCTGGTGTCAAAGGGCCACTTTGCTCTGTCCCATCCACTTTTTCCTTATAAACTACAACTTACAATTCCCCAAACACAGTGAATAGCTTTAAAATTACTACATCCTTGAAGGAGGATTACTGGTCATCTTTCGGGAGTAGGGGGAATGCAAGTTTGGGTTTGGTTTAGTAAAATAAAACTATAATTTTCGGTTTTTCTGAGGGCCAAAAAAAGCCGATCAGCTGAAACAGGGGAGATCTGAGTTTGGGGAGTTTTCTACGTCCCAACCAATGGGCAGCGGGGTTCCCCCGTGTTTTGATATTTTGGCCCCCCAAAAAGGGCCCTATATTTATTTATTGTGGGATTTTTTTCCCGCAAAAAGAATATGAGTACAGTGATAAAGTAACCTAATTCACCCAAAACTTTATAAAACTCCGTGTTTTAGGGGTGAGTAATGGGGCCATTGTCCAGACCCCTTTTTTTTTTTTCCTAATTTGTTGAAAAGTACATTCCAAACAACAATCCCCCAAATATAATTGATTTCCAGGGCCCTTTTTTCCCCTAAAAAAACCCACTTTTGTAAAAAGCGCGCGAAAAAAAAAAAACTTTCCCCCCAACAAAAGGGGTACGAATGTTATTAATTACTTTAAACGGGGAGCCCGAGCCCTCCCGTCCCGCACCCCGTGGCAAAAGTTTTTGATGAAGCGATTGTACTTTGGTGGGCAGACATGAATCTGGCGCCCGTGGCCGACAAACCTTCCCCACACAAAAAACGCCTTTCAACAAGGCCTGCGCACCAACACCCTTCCCGCACCCCCACACACATACACACCAAAACACAAATGTGTGGGGGGGGCGTGTGTGCAGGCGTGGGGTGTGGGGAAGGAGGGGTGTTGTAAGAAGGGTGTCGGTGTGGGAGGGCGTGGGTGCAGGCGTGGGGTGTGGGAAGGGTGTCGGTGGGCAGGCTTGTGGTGGGGGGGAAGCGTGTGGGGTGGGAAGGGGCGTGGTGTGTGCAGGCGTCCTGTGTGGGAAAAGGGGTCGGTGTGCAGGGGTGTGGGGTGGGGGGGGAAAGGGAAACGTGTCTGCCCGGCGTGTGTGTGGGAAGGAAGGGGGTTTTGGCAGGCGTGTGTGGGGGGAAGGAGGGGTGTATGCAAGCGTGGTGGGGGGGAAAGGGGGCGTGTGGTGGGAGGCCCTGGGTAAAAATTTGGAAGAAATTCCCTTTCCCCCTATCTTTTTTTTTTTTTTTCCCCCATAGCCAACAAGCCTGGGGAACTGGGGGGAATACGGGGGTTTTTTTTGGGGGGGAACAAAAATAAGTGATTTATGGGGTCCCCCCAAAATCATCAAAGTCACTATGTTAAAAAACTAAACCTAACCTAACCTTTAAACCCCAAAATATACCTAAACCCAACCTAACCTAACCTAAACCCTTTAAACCCCAAAAATACCCAACCTTAAACCCTTAAAACCCCAAAGTATACCTAAACCCAAAACCCAAAACCCAACCTTAACCCAAAGTATACCCAACCAACCAACCTTTTAAACCAAAAGTATACCCAAAAACCAACCTAACCCCTTTAAACCCCAAAGTATACCAACCCAAACCCAAACCCTTAAAACCCCAAAGTATAACCCCAACCTAACCTTAAACCCCAAAATATACCTAACCTAACCAACCTTAACCACAAAGTAAACCTAACCTAACCTAACCCAACCTTAAACAAAGTTTTACCTAACCCCAAAACCCAAACCCTTAAACCCCAAAATATACCCAACCTAACCTTTAAACCCAAACCCTTTAACCCCAAAATAACCTAACCTAACCTAACCTTTAAACCCAAAGTTACCTAACCAAACCCAACCTAAAACCCTTTAAACCCCAAAATTTTAAACCTTTAAACCCAACCTTTAAACCAAAAAATTACCTAACCCAACCCCAATCTAACCTTTAACCCCAAAATATCCTAACCCAACCTTAACCACAAAGTAAAACCTAACTAACCCAAAACCCCAAACCCTTTAAAAAAAAGTATACCTAACCTAACCTTTAAATTTAAAACCCCAAAAATATACCTAAAACCCAACCTAACCTTAACCACAAAGTTACCTAAACCCAAACCCAAAACCCTTCCCCAAAGGTAAACCTAACCTAACCAACCTAACCTTAACCCCAAAGTATACCTAACCCAACCTAAACCTTAACCCAAAGTAAAACCTAACCTAAACCAACCTTTAACCCCCAAAATATACCTAACCTAAAACCCAACCAACCTTAAACCCCCAAAATATACCTAACCTAACCCAACCCTTTAAACCCAAATATACCTAACCTAACCTTAACCACAAAGTAATTTTAACCCCAACCTAACCCCTTTAAACCCCAAAAAATATACCTAACCTAACCTTAAACCCCAAAATATACCCAACCTAACCTTTTAAACCCCAAAATATACCTAACCTAAATAAACTAACCTTAACCACCAAAATATAAACCCAACCTAACCTTAACCACAAAATAACCCCAACCTAACCTAACCTAAAACCTTTTAAACCCCAAAGTAAACCCCAAAACCCAACCTAACCCTTAAAACCCCAAAATATACCTAACCCCAACCCCAACCTTAACCACAAAGTATACCCCAACCCAACCTAAAACCCAAAACCCAACCACAAAGTATAAACCCAACCTAACCCAACCTTAAACCAAAAAATAACCTCCTAACCTAACCCTTTAAACCCCCAAGTAAAACCTAACCTAACCCTTTCCCCCAAAGTTTTTAAACCTTTAACCCTAAACCCTTAACCACAAAGTATACCTAACCCAAACCCACTGGACTTAGAATTTTTTGAGGGCCCCCTATTTCATACGGTCCCTTGGGGTTTTAAACCCAAAGGGTGGCGACCTGGAACCTTTACAGGAAAAAGAATACAATAAACCCCCCAATCAGTGCGGGAGTTCATTTATCAAAGCCGGAAGGGTGAGTTTCAAAGTATTTCCCCGGCGTGGGGTGGTGGAAAAGGGGGTCGGGGTGCAAAACCCTGTGTGTAGGAAGGAAAACGTGTGTGGGAGGCGTGGGGGTTTTGGGGGGAAAGGGGGCGGTGTTCAGGCGTTTTTGGGAAGGGTGTCCCGGGGTGGGAAGGCCCTGAGTGTGGGAAGGGTGTCGGTGTGAAGGCGTGGGGGTGGGACGGAGGCGAGTGTGGGAGGCGTGAGTGGGGAAGGTGTCGGGGGGCGGCGTGGGGTGTGGGACGGGGGGCGTGTGTGTGGGAAAGGAGGCTGTGGGGTGTGGGAAAGGGCGTGTGTTTTGGGAAGGGGGGCGTGTATGCAAGCGTGGGGGTGTTGGGGAAGGGGGCGTGTGTGTGGGAAGGGTGTCGGTGGGGCAGGGGGTGTGGGGTGGGGAAGGAAAACATGCTGCCCCCCTAAAAAATTTCATGCATTGGGGATTAGCCCAAAAAAAAACTATCAGAAACCCCCCAAAAAAATCTTTTAAGTACTATTATATTTATTCTCTTGTTTTTTAAAGTGCCTCTGATCACGCGGGAAGAGGAGCCTCCCTGTGCTACGGCCGGGGCCCTGAGCCCCGGGGCGTCTGCAAATTCCTTTAGGCGTTTTTTAGAACTCGGGGAATTTTCAGGGTTTTTTATTGCGGATTAAATTTTTAAAAGGCTGACGGAAACAAAAAGGATACGTATTTTTTGATTTTACTCGTCAATGGCTATGATTTTAAATTTCATTAAATCGGAAAGATGAAATGGTCTGGACGATTTTCTTTAAAAACTTTGTTTGCTGCAAATAAACTGTTTCGCATTTTGCTTCTCACTTTTTTTTTGCGCGAGGACCGCAGTAAACAATGTTTTCGGGCGACAGGACCGCCCCTTGGGCCCAAAACTTTCAAACTTAAAAGAATTTATTTTCACGTTGGAGAGGAATTTTTATATTCCAAGCAAACTTTCCCCCAAACAATGTATATAGGACTTGTTTTTTTTTAAAATCTAATTTCCCCCGAATTCCCCCCGAAATGGCGACTCAAATGTTTGGGTTTTAAAATCTGCTGGGGACTTTTTCTGTATAGTAAAAGAGGTCCCTCTCGGTTTTTTTTTTTTGTAATTTGTTCATTTATAAACCCCAAAAAATAAAAACAGATAAAAACACAAAATGACACCCCACTTTCCAATAGCTCCTTCTAACTTTCCGAAATCATGGATGTACAAATGTAAGTATTAACGCCACCATACGTCTGTAAATAACAAAGAAACGTTGAACTGGCGACTTCACTGTTATCTACGGTAGTAGATAACAGTCAAGTCGCCACCTGCAGTCATGTCGCCAGCCGCCAAATATTACGAATTAAGGCTGTTTCACACTGGCGTTTTTTTCGTCATTTTTATCTGACGAGAAGGGGTCTGGGTCTGGGGCTGGTGTCATGATCGCAATAAGTTTTCAAAAAAAATCACACACCGATCGCTCGGTTTTTATCTACCGACTTGACGAGAATTTCGCGCACCAAATTCAAATAAACGCAGAAGCCAGCACCACCCTCTCCCAAATTACCCCAATTATTGGTATAATTTCGGTATTGGGCACTAAAACTAACAAATTTAACTTTCATCATCGTGCAGATCTTTTCATCCTTAATTTGAATCCAAATTTCCCATGCCAATGGCGATACATATAATACCGAAAATTTTCCATTTAGCTACGGTAGTCATAAACGGTTGTTAGTTTAAATCAGATTATGTTAGGTAGACGTGGGGTTTGATTTAGTAGATGATATCAAGGAAAAAATGAAACTATCAATACTACTTCATAATAGCTATTATGAAGTAGTATTGATAGTTTCATTTTTTCCTTGATATCATCTACTAAATCAAACCCCACGTCTAACCTAACATAATCTGATTTAAACTAACAACCGTTTTATGGCTACCGTAGCTAAAATGGAAAATTTTCGGTATTATATGTATCGCCATTGGCATGGGAAATTTGGATTCAAATTAAGGATGAAAAGATCTGCACGATGATGTAGTTAAATTTGTTATTTTTTTAGTGCCCAATAGGTAAAGTGGGGCGAAAACTTATCTATTGCGCGCCAAATACACACAAGCCAGCCACTATAGCCCCCTATAAGTACCTGTATTATATGATTTAGCGACAACTCGATTTGTGGGCCCACTTGGTCCCAAAGGCCTCCTCGTTCACCGAAGACCCGGGGAAGTTTTTCAGCATTAACCCCCAAGTATATCATGTTAGACATGTATAAAGGATAGACTGTTATCTTGGGAAAATGTTTGTTCTATAAGATTATCACATAAACTTTAGTAAACACATTAAATAAAGGGTCATTTATGAGACTCTGAAGGAATAATGAAAAACTTAACATTCACTTAAAACTGTCGTCATGTATAACTTTGTGGACAGCTTATAAGATGGCAGATATCAATACAAGCGAATTTAATTAGCTTTCCATTGGGCACTTTCGTTTTCTGATACATACAATAATACCATGCAAACATTAAGGTTTAACTAAATAAAAAATTTCTCTCTCCCGCCCCTCTCTCTCCCCCTTCTCTCTCTTCGCTCTCTCTCTCTCTCTCTCTCCTCTCTCTTCTCCTCTCTCTCTTCTCTTCTCTCTCTCTCTCTCTCTCTTCTCCCCTCCCTCTCTCCCTTTCTCTCTCTCTTTCCGTGAAAGAGAGAGAGATCGAGATATATAAGTGAAAGAGATATGAGTGAGAGATATGAGAGTAACCAAAAAAACTTTATAATTCTCTCTCTCTCTCTCTCTCTCTCTCTCTCTCTCTTCTCTCCCCTCTCTCTCTCTCATCTCTCTCTCTCTCTCTCTCTCTCTCTCTCCTCTCTCTCTCTCTCTCCATTCTCTCTCTCTCTCTCTCCTCTCTCTCTCTTCTTTTTTTTACGTTGGCAGAGGAATTTTTTTACATCCAAGCATCTTCCGCAGCTAATATATATAGAGACTTGTTTTACTTTATCTCTAATTTCCCTGAATTCCCCAGAGTGGCGACTCAACTGTTGGGTTAAAATACTAGCTGGCGACTTTACTGTAGTAGGTATAACAACGTCGCCACTCGGTTTTATTTTTATAACTAGCGGCAAAGCCGCCCTCCGGGCGGACTTTTTGGCTAGCTCCTGCGGAGGGCTATTGGTGGGTCTTTGGCCCACCACCTGTGTTTGGTGGGCCGAAGGCCCACCAAACACAGACTCTCCAGATAGCCCCTTCTAGCTTTCCTGAAATCATGGATGTAGAAATGTATGTATTAACGCCAACCTATTCACCCATTATCCATCACCACACACCCATTCACTCACCCATTACCCATCACCCCCCATCTATTCCCTCACCCATCACCCATCACCCCCCACCCATTCACTCACCCATCACCCCACACCCATTACCCATCACCCCCCCCATTCACTCCCCCTTTACCCATCCCCCTTTAATCAATTTTCCCCAAATTCCGCAACCATTTTTTTTTCACAATTCTCGCAAATGGTGCTAAAAAAAAAAAAAAAAAAAGGATGGGATCATTCATAAATAAGTTAAAAACCCTTTCCCTGCTGACCCGGGTTTCCCAAAACTGTGCCATATGAGGGATTCCACCACAGGGGCGCACGGAGGGACACCACAACACCCACACCCCACGGGGTATCCCTGGGAGAGGAAGCACGCTGGGTTCACAACCGAGAAGTCCGGGTTCATTCCCCGGGGGGAGGGGAAAAACGGGAGGGTTGTTCCTTAAAACCGCCCCCCTGTCCCCCAGCAGGAATGGGTACCGGGGGTTACCGGGGGTTTTGTGACCGTTTCCCCGGGGGGGTGCGGGTTTCGGCCAAACACAAAGCATAAGGATGAATGATAAAAATGTTGATATGGAGACGGGCCCACGATCATTGCTCGGGCCCTGAAAAAAAACTAGATGATAAAACTGATGAATACACACACACACAACACACACACACACACACCCCACACCCCACACAAAACCTTTCGCTTATATTATTATAGATTTGTTCTTATAGCCCCTAATATGCCAGATAAAGACACAAAAGAACAGACTTTCCCAATAGCTCTTCTAAAGGCCGGTTTCCCATCACCCCCCGCTTGTAGGGCCCGGTTTACAACAACCCCGCCAACAATGACGTCACCATCATAACGTTTGAGGGTATTTGTGGTAAACGGGGCACAGTTGGCAACTCCGCTCGAGCGGACACCGCCGACGGGAGAGATGATTTGTGGCGGCCTACAGGGGTTTTACGGCTTTTGGGGGTAGATTTGTTGTGACGTCATTAGCGTCTTTTGTTGTACGGCGGCCGGAAAAGGGGGATGATGGAACCGGTTTAACTTTCCTGAAATAGGGAGTAGGAAGTAAGTTTTAAAACGCCACCACACGTCTGAAATAACAAAAAAACGTTGCGGCGACTTTATGTTCTACGGTAGTAGTAGTAATAGTAGTACTATAGTAGATATTTTTTTCATTATTATCATTAAAGTTTATAAATTTAAAATTTAATTATCATTACATCATTCTTTATTGTCAAATTTTCCGATTTCTATCATCGTTTTTTTAAATTTTTTTTATTTAATTATTGTTGTTGTTTTTCAAAACTTGATATTCTTATCATAAGATAAATTATTATCATGATAATAAAAACTAATCATAAATAACCTAACAATAATATTAAAATAATGTAATAATAATAATATTTAAAAATAATAAAATAACCCAAAAATAATAAAATAATGTTGTGGAAATCAGTGTTGTAGGGCTCGAGACTGGTCTTGGGCTCGAGACCGGGCTCGAGACCAGTTTGATTGGGCTTGGTCTTGGTTCGTTTGATGTGGCTTTTGGGCTTGATTTGGTCTCGAAGCTTCTGGTCTCGGAGTTGGCTCGGACCGGTCGAACCAGGGTTTAAAAAATGCATCCGGGGTTGGGGAAGGTCGGAAATTTTTTTATACACGGAGAAAAATCAGGCCTTTTCGATTCAGGCGCGCCTACAGCGTTGTAGTCTATAGATACTGCCTGACAGCTTACAGCAGTGCTCTTAAACTTTATCGTGCAGCGGACGCCTTCAAAGCTAATCATGTGGCGGTCCTTAATCTGAGATTTCCCTTACCTAACCCTTTTCAGTAAAATTTTAAAAGGAGTTGTGGCTAGAATATACTAAAATCATTACTGAATTATTTTTTAATGGCTAACTTAACTGAACTAAAAAAGTTTTACCCACATGTATTTTTTTTTCACAATTTACAATTTACATTTTTTCACACAAATTTCACTGAACAACAACCTTTCGTCCTCACATCTCGATCCTAATGGGATGAATGGTACTGTTTTTGCTGATTCATGATCCAAGAGATGTATCTGGGCTCCATTCTTCTAAGCTTCAGTCACATGTCGGGTTCGACATTGATCCGGTTTGCGCCTTTTTGTTTTAAGATCAACCAGTGTGGAAAATGTAATCTCGCTGTTATATGTTGTTGGGAAGGGCATCAAGTGCCTCAAAGCCAATTCTGCAAGTCCAGGGTTTAGTCTGGCTGTACTTGAGCCCAAAAAAACGTCAAACTTCTCCCTGATTAGTTGTTTAAGTGACTCATTGTTGCAATTTCAACAAGGTTATCAACCTCTTTTGATGGCAGCATAACACTGCCCTTTCTATTTCGGCTTGATCTGTAGCAATGGATTTATAATCCACTCAAAGCTTGGGTCTGGTTCTGGAAAATATTTTCCTAACTCTGAGTAAAGGGCCTTGAATGTGGACTATGAAACCTTTTGTGTTGTGTCCCCATTAGCTCTTCTTCGACAGTGAGAAGGAAGTCTGCTAAGGTAGAAAGACTCAAAATCCTTGCGGTCAAGGCGGCCACACTATAAGTCCAGCTTCATTCGTGTGCTCTGTATTTTGTCCTGCACATTAAAGATGGTTTAGTAGCTTTTCCTTGCAAAGCTAGATTCAATCCATTCCAGTGTGCTGAAAAATATCAGACAGGTACACCAGTTTAAAACCCCAGCTTAGGGGTAATATCCCAGCTATGGGTTAAATAGTGGGCAGCCTGGGGTTAATCCCTACAGGGGTTTCTGCGCCCCCTGGCCACGGTGAGCAGTAAGGCCAATCCCTGACATAGATTGGTTGGGGGGGGGGGGGGTTTGCAACCCTTCCCTGAAAAAAAACTAAACTAGCCACAAACATAGTAAAAGGTAGAGGCCGGGGGCGCGGTAATCGCGCCCCCGACCCGGTTTTGCCGGGGGGCCCGGACCATGCAAACCCCTCCTATGCCGACGCATGGGAGGGTCTGCCCATGACGAGTGGGGGGCAAAGCCCTGGGAATCCCGCACTCAAAATCAAGTGGTAGGGCCCCCTAGCCCAACTTTTTCTTATGGGGTTGGCCGGGGCTTTGCAGAGGCGGCGCCTGCCCGTCGAATCACTCCTGGGATCAACCTGCGGAGGGTTCTTCTTTGTGGGCTCGTGGAACGTTCTGAGCCTCTCAGACGATCATCGACAAACCTCTCCTATGGGGCGAGCTCAGTAGGCTGAGGGGGGATATAGTGGGACTCTTGAGATGAGGAGGCCTGGCGTGGCGGGGACTAGCAGGGGGGGTTACACTACTACTGGTCCGGCATGAGCAAGGGTCACCGTGTACGGGGAGTAGTTTATAGCATCTCCAGCCAAACTGCAGCCGTCAGTTGTTGAGGTTACTCCGGTTTGAGGGAGCGTATAATGCGGGTGAGGATGAAACACACTCTGGGTTTCATGTCTCTTGTTGCAGTGTACGCTCCTACCGAGATGCGTAAAACTGAAGAGAAGGAGATGTTCTACGCCAAAACTCGACTCTGTATTAGACCCAGTGTCCTCCTCGGGACACACTCATTGTCTTGGGCGACTTCAATGCTACTACTGGCACTGTGAGAGAGGCTACGAGTTGTGTGTTGGTCCCCCTGGCTCCGGTAAACCAGAAACACCAACAGTTCTCTGCTTCTGAACTTTGCAAGGTCCAGAAGGTGAGAATTGCAGGTTCTTGGTATCAGAGACCAGAGCTGCACCGCTGGACATGGTATAGTAATGCGGAGGGGTAGCTAAGGAGATCGACCACATCCTCGTTAGTACTCGTTGGAGGGTCCTCCAGAACTGCAGGGTTTACCGGAGTGCTGAGTTCTTTGGAACAGATCACAGACTTTTTGTTGCTACACTTAAGCTTCATGTCAAGTCGAGAAGAATCTCAAGAGGTAACCATACTGTGTTCATCTTGAGAAACTGAAGGACTTTACATGTGCTCATGAGTATGCGGGGGCAGTCTCAAATCAGTTTGATGTGCTCGGTTTCTCTCGGGGACCCGTAGAACTGTGGATACCTTCAAACGTGAAACTCTACAGGCTGCCAAAGGGGTGTATTGGGGAGCGCCCGAGGTCAAGGCGTGGTTTTGTCTCGACGGAGACGCTGGAGAAAATCGAGGAGAGTCGCGCTGCCAGGCTGGTGGAACCGGACCAGCACAGGGCTCTGTCACGCCGGACTAGAACCCTCCTGAGGAGAGACAAGGAGAGGTATGTCAGGAGTCTCGCTGAGGATGTCGAGGGTTCATTTGAACGCTAATGACCTCCGACCCGCCTACCGAGCCCTGAAGAAGCTCCGTTTCCCAAATCTCCTTCTCGGGCCGAGTGCTATTCGAACAGCAGATGGGCGCCTCGTGTCGGACATGGATGGGCAGATGGGTCGTTGGGCTGAGTACTTTGGGCAGTTGTTCACGGGGACCCTCCAACTGAGCAGCTTCACACCACTGGGTTACAGGCAGGGGATGCCGATCCTCCCATGACGAAAAACGCACCCTCTCTTGACGAAGTCAGAGAGGCTGTAGCAAAGTTGAAAGGGGGGAAAGGCAGCTGGTGTTTGTAATATCAGTGCGGAGCTCCTCAAAGCTGGGGGTGAGGCCATGATCCGCGGGTTGCATGCTGTCCTGACTCCGTGTGGCAATCAGGTACCATTCCTCCTGATGGAAAAAAGGGGGGTGGTCGTCTCTATCTGGAAAGGGAAAGGGGACCGTCAGGACTGCAACAATACCGCGGTATTACACTGCTCAGCGTACCCGGCAAGGTGCTTGCCCATCTATTTCTGACACGAATTTGCAGTCATCTGGTGAAGCATCAGAGACCTCAGCAGTCTGGGCTGCTTATATTAACCCTTAACCTGACCTGTCCCTCCAGCGCTAATGACCTCACGCTGAGGCTCTCTCCCCGGCATGCTTGAGGCGATATAGCAGGTCCCACATCGGAATAGACGTGAGAGAGAGAGAGGGGAGATGAGAGAGAGAGAGAGAGAGATGAGAGAGAGAGAGAGAGGAGATGAGAGAGAGAAGAGAGAGTGAGAGAGAGGGGAGAGAGGAGAGAGAGAGAGATGGAGAGAGAGAGAGGAGAGAGAGAGAGAGAGAGAGAGATGAGAGAGGAGGGGGATGAGAAGGACAAAGAGGAGAAAAGGGAGAGAGAGAGAGAGGGAGAGAGAGAGAGAGAGGGGAGAGAGAGAGAGATGAGAGAGAGAGAGGAGAGGATAATGACCGCTTCACGCCCGCTCTCTGCCACCTAAGCCACACTTCTCAAAACCCGTCTTAACTTTTTGCCTCTAAAATATAAAACCTGTCAAACACACCTGTTCTACTTAAAACAGCCCTTGACCTATTATCAACTTCAGCCAAACTGACTGATTTTTGATTTTTGTGGTATGTGTGTGTGTGTATTTTGTGTGTGTATGTGTATGTATATGGTTTGGGGTGTGTGTGTGTTGTGTGTGTGTGTGTGTGTGTGTGTGTATTTGTGTGTGTATGTTTTGGGGGGTGTGTGTGTGTGGGTGTGTATTTACCTAGTTGTATTTACCTAGCTGTAACATACAGGGAAAAGAGCAATGCTCGTACTGTCCCGTCTCCAAACTACTATTATCCAGCTTGCCTTTGAAGTCCTGAATACTTCTTGCAGGGAATTACTTTTGCATCAAGGTTGTTCCAGGCTTCTATGCTTCTATACGGGAAGCTGTATTTTTTTATATCCCTCTTGCAGGGTGTCTTTTAAATTTTCTTTCAGGACCTTTTGCACTTCTATCGTCCCACACAAAACAGATCTTTTTCTATCAATTTTTCCAGACCCATTTGATGGTCTATACACGCATAAAATCTCCCCTTACTCTTCTTTTCCCCAAGAGTTGGGAGTTTTAGTCTTAAAAGTCTTTCTTCATATGGTAAATCTCTCAGGCTTGGAGCCATTTTTTGGGCTCTCTTTGTATTTCTCAATCTTCCTTATATCCTTCTTTTATGGGGTGACCAAATCACTGCCGCATATAAAAACCTTGGTCGAATCAAAGATTTATTCAATTTCTTATTCATCTCTTCATCTAAATATTTGAATGCCATTCTTATATTCCTCAGAAAACTGATATGCATCTCTGTGATTTTGTTTTATATGCTTCTTTGGTGACAAATTATCCGTAATCCACCCTCCCAGATCTTTTTCGACCTTTTGTTTGATTATCCATTCTTTTCCCCATCGAATACTTTCCTCTCTGTCTCTTTTTGCTACTGCCCACTTCCATCCCTTTACACTTTTTAGCATTTAACTCCATTCCCATAGTTGACCCGTCTGAAATCTTATCTAGATCCCTTTTGTAAATCCTCACAGTCTCTTTACTTTCTACTTTTCTTAGTAATTTAGCATCATCAGCGAAAAACTAATATAACAAATTTACTCCTTCTGTCATATCATTTACATAGACCAAGAACATCACTGGGGCCAATACTGACCTTGGGAACTCCATTTTATCACATTTGCACCATTCTTGACTTCTGATCTTTTATTACTGTTCTCATCTCCTGTTGCTGAAAAAGTCTTCCATCACTTTAGCAAACCCCCCTTTCAATCCTCCTACTGTTCTAGCTTCCAGAGCAGTCTCTTATGGGTACCTTGTCAAATGCCTTCTTTAGTGTCCAAGTATATGAAATTTCGACCCACCTCTCTCTTTCCTGTGTCCACATCGATCATTTCGACTAAAAACCCTTAATAATTCGTTGTACATGACATTCCTCCTCTAAATCCAAACTGGCCCCCTGCGAGTGTGTTTGTCTCTTTCAAATATTTCAAAAAATCTGTCCTTCACAATTTTTTCACACATTTTGCCACTACACTTGTAATGATATGGCCTGTAATTTAGTGGTTCTTCTTTGTCTCCTCCTTTGTGAATTGGCACAATATTTGGGTCTTTTCCAATCAAGCGGAACTCTGCTTCTCATTGAGTGAACTCTCAATTTCACTATGTAACTTTCCTGCTAGTTGGTTACTGCACTCTTTTATTATCCAGTTCAGACACTCAATCTGGACCCGGGGCTTTTCTCCCCAAAACTTGACTTTCCATTAGCCTTTTTACTTCTATTACGTCTACTTTTATGCTTCCATCATATTTCTTTTGCTATTATATTTTTCGTTTTAAATTTACTTTCTCTTGTAAATACAGTCTGTAAGCACTTATTTATCACCTCAGCCTGTTGTAATGCATCTCGTACACTATGCCTTCTACCTTCAGCTTTTCTATTCCTTCCCTTTTTTTCATTTTTCCATTAATATATCTATAGAAAACGTCTGGTTCGTTTCTTACATTTTTCTATTATATTTTCTTCATAGTTACTTTCTTTTTTATCTTCCGTTTTTTACATATTCATTTCTAGTTGTTTTTGTACTTCTCCCAAAGGTTGATACCTCCTTTTTTCCTCCAACTATTCCATGTTTTTTCTTTTTAGTCTTGCTAATTCACATATTCTGTTAAAACCATTTTTTTTTTTTTTATTTTCACTGATAACTATCCTGGAACCCTAAAATATTTATTCTTCATGTAAATTCGGATGAACTCATCCATTTTTTCTGGGTATTCCTTGCTGCATGGAAACTACTCCCGTCTGTCTCTCCGAAGAATGTTCTTAATCCGTTTAAAGTCCTGCTTTTCCATAATTGTATCTTCCTTTCTTTGTGTTCTTCTCTTCTCCCCCCCTATTTTGCTATCATTTATTTCAAATTCAATAAGTACATGGTCCCCTCTTCCAAGTGGGCATTGATAATTCACTTTACTAATTACTTCCCCAGTTCTTTCGTTTAATAGTAGGGTCTAGTCTTGATGGTTCTTCGCTACCTCCCGGGAAACTTGTGTTCTCTTTAATCCACTGAGTCATGGGGTTATTCATTACCAAATCCAAAAAATATACCACCCCATGAGTTTTCTCCTCCTTCCCGTATACCATTCTTCCCCGCAAACTTCTTTGCAGTTAAAATCTCCATCAAAATTATGTTCTCACAATTTTCCATCGTATTCTTTTAAAAAAATTTTCTTGTGTCTCTATCATGTCTCCATACTCCTCTCTTCCCCAGGAGTTTGTCTTAGGTGGAAACGTATACGAGTACTAAGTCTCTTATTCTTCCTTTTTTTCATCACCAACTCTACCTCAACACCTCTGCCCTACCTTCCTTTTTCCAATTCTACTACCACACCTTCCTTGTTAACATCATTACACCACCTCCCTTTTTCTGATTTTTGTTTCTCCCCATACATTATTGACCCTCCCCAAAATGGCACTTTCCCCGAATCACTCAGCTTCGTTTCTAATAGACCTAATATGTCGGGTTTCTTGGCTCTCAGGTATCGTACTTCTGTAATGTTGACACTAGCCCATTATATTGTGTACGATACCTGCCATCCTTTTCATTTCCTTTGAACTGTCTCTCTTATCTTTCTCTTTTAGAAAACCACTTCTTCAGTTTTGGTCTAGAACTCTCCAATAGAATTTCTGTTATCCTCCCGTCCAATCGTTTTTTTCTTTGGTTCTTTAAACAGTACATCATCTAGCCTTTCCCATCATTTTCTTTCCTTTTCTATACTGTCCCGCAGTTCCATTTCCTTTAACAATAACCGGCGTAACTTTTGACCTAAAATAATTTAAGGGGCGGGCCCCCTCCAACTAACCAGAACTCTCTATTTTTCTCTTCCGATTTTTCACACTTTAATTCTTGACACTTCTTTTCCTCTTTTTAAATTTTGGGCGCACTTTTCCCTTAACCAAAGGATGACACATTCTTTTCCACGATCCTACTAAATTTATTGGATACTTTTCTACTTTTGGTCAGTTTTTTTCACCGGTCTTCAAATCTGACAAAACATGTCTTTTTTTCTACTTTATGCTTCTCACTTCATTCCTTTGCATTTCCTTTTAGATGAATACATTCTGCGTGATTTCTCCCTTTCATGTCTTGTTTTTTTTTTAAATTTCGTCCACTCTATTTTTAAAAATAGTATTATCCTTTTCCATTTTTGAACACTTTTTTTTCCATCTTTCAAATTTTGTCCATTAGATCGTGTACCACACTTTCCAGAATTACGACTCTTCTCTGGTTCATTTTCAGCCTAATATGTCTTTTTCCTTGGTATCAAAACCATCAAACGGTATTTTGGCGGGAGTTTCCATCCATGTTTACGTTTGTCAAATCCTATTATTTCACTTTTTTTCAGGCTAATCATATGGAGACGGGACTATTAAACTTCATAGCTCTCACCTGTATATACTCAAGGTCTTTTGAGTCCTGCGTCGTTGTTTGGCCACAGGCACCCAGTCACAATAGCCAGTTGTGTTGGGAGCCTTCTGAGCGCGTCTGATACACACAGCTGATCAGCTTTTGTGTGTGTGTGTTTTGGGGGTCTTGCGAGGCTACCGAGATACATATCGGTTTATGTATCTCGGTGGCCTCGGTGTGTGTGTGTGCGCCCCTCTGTTTTCGTCTCCAGGGAGCTGTTCTGATCTTCCCGTCACATGACCTCTCGTGATTGTCTGTCTCCAGGAGAGAGAGAGAGAGAGAGGGGAGGAGAGGAGAGAGAGGAGAGAGAGAGAGAGAGAGAGAGAGATGAGAGAGAGAGAGAGGAGAGAAGGAGAGAGAGAGAGGGGAGAGGAGAGAGAGGAGAGAGAGAGAGAGAGGAAAAGAAGAGAGGAGAGACGAGAGAGGAGAGAGAGAGAGAGGAGGGGAGAGGAGATGAGAGAGAGAGAGAGAGAGAGGGAGAAGAGAGAGAGAGAGGGAGAGAGAGAGAGAGAGGGAGAGAGAGAGAAAGCCATAGCTTTTAGATATATGTCCTTGGAACAGAGAACAGCTTTAGCTTCTGAACACTTATCATTAACTTCTAAGCCAACTGTGGCCATGTGTAACTGACGTTGATAGCTGTTTGAATATAAAAAAATACAAATAAAAGAGAGAGAGAGAGAGAGAGAGAGAGAGAGAGAGAGAGAGAGAGAGAGAGAGAGAGAGAGAGAGAGAGAGAGAGAGAGAGAGAGAGAGAGAGAGAGAGAGAGAGAGAGAGAGAGAGAGTGAGCGGCGTGGCGATTTATTTAGTTAACGCTAATTTATGCATGGTGCTAATTCATTTATCAGAAAACGAAATATATGAATGGAAAGCTAAAAAAATCCGCTTCTATTGATATGCTCCACGTTATAAGCTCTCTCGCAAAATTTTAAAAGGCGACGAGTTTAAGTGAATTTTAAGTTCATGCATATTTCTTCAGTCTCATAATGGCATTTATTTTATGTGTTTTACTGTGTTGTATGTGATAATCTTGTAGAACAAACATTTCCGAAGATAACAGTATATCATTTATACATGTATAATGTGATATACTGCGGGGTCATGCCTTGAGAACTTCCGAAGATCTAGAGTGAACAGAGAAGCCCGGGAAGCAAGATGGCGTCTATAAATCGATTTGACGCTACCCTCTTATAGAGGTATCCTAGGTGCAGCCACTGTGTGAGTTGCCAGGTAGTGAAATAATGCTATTTTCTAGTCTTCGTTCATATATGTCATTAATTGTCACACATGCATATTACTTATCTACATTACATATATATGTAATTAACTGACATACACATGCACGTCCCTAGTTACCGTCATACAGTAAACAATTAAGAATATAAAATGTTATTTTTAGCCATATGGAAGATAAATTACGCACTTTAAAATACTCTTAACATAAAAACGATCGTGTTCATATAATATGGGGAAGGGTCTGAGGTTTTCTTTAACTTTTACATCAGGTAAAACTTTTATAAAAATGTTTTGGATACAATGTACGTATATGTTAAGGTTTGGTTAGGTTAGATTTAGGCTATGTTTAGTTTGGCTAATGGATGTGGAAATTATCCACTAAAACCGCTCTCTAATTATGAGAATGGTATTAATTTGAATGGTGGAATTTGGCGCCTACCAGACGGAGGCGGGATACGAATAAAAATTCCACCTATGTATATATTATTATAGATTTGGGTATAAATTAAGATGTATTTAGATATAGTAATATAATTTTGGTGGTATTCACCTATACCACAATTAATCAAAGGATTAACATAATATAAGAATTCTGAGGAAACTTCCACGTATAGGAGTAAATTATTGGAACATGCTCCACGTGTCAGCTCCAGCTGTCTTGAAAAGTTTTTTTAGTCAAGACATCAGTCACGCGTTATCACCTACACTATGAAGTTGTAGTCAGTCTTTGATTGTACACTAAGGTGTAGTCAAACGCATCTTAATATGAGTAACCTGTAACCGATCAATCGGTTAAGACGAGGACGAGGTGTAAAACACATCTTATAATATCGCGACCAGCTGTGAAAAGCTATAGGTCAGCCTACCACTCAGCGCCGCCATTACGTTACCACAGCCAGCCGCCCTGCCATTCTGTGTACCACAACGTCTCCCGATACTAGCTCAAGATAATGATCAAGAGCCTTCATATCATCAACCCATCTGCCACTGCTGAGTATACCTTAGTTAGCGTCTAAATAGGGTATCAGTGCAGCTTAGGTAGATTTTGGGTTAATTGCAAGGTGAGTTCACGTTAATTAATATTATATTTTCAACAGTTTGTTGTCGTCCATCAGTCGATGGGCGATAATTTCAACAATGGATACGTTTAGATAATGGATAAGCAATGGATACGTTTAGGTTTGGTTACGTTAGATTTAGGTTATGTTTAGGTTTGGTTGATTAATGACAAATATGAAAGAACATTATTTCACTACCTGGCAACTCATCTTTGGCTGCACCAAACGCGTGTGCGCTTGGGAAAAGTGCAGACGGGACACAGTGAGGCAGGATGTGCAGCCACGTCTCCATGGGCCTCCTCCATATGCGGAAGGCGGCCGATGACATCTCCAGATCGCATTTCCCTGGTGATGCCGACAAGGGTACTGTCTGTGCTGGGCGGCTCCTGGCAGTTATCATGGAAATCAGGTCCGGCAACAACACCGTCCATGATGGTCAACGGTCCCTAACTCTGCCAAATGTCCCTCTCTTCTTTAGGCATCTTTCCATTGTTGTAGGGGTTTCCTCCATCTTGTGAGTCACATCAGTAGGCTCTTGAAAACTCACTGTGCCATGTAGGGTTTCCCGTGGGATGAAGGACTCACGTGGAAGGGAGTGGAGGTTTACTGTGTTCTCTTACAAACAGTGTCAGGACGTGACTAGTACCCGGGGGCATATTCCCCAACTCTATGCGAGTATGTGGTTTCCGAGTGAAGACGCTTGGCTGTAGCTCCGAAACTAACCATATGATTTTCTCTAAAATATCCTCATTGTGATTCTCACACAAAGTTACTGTCATGAATCTAGGAAACCTACCCTAAACTGACCGTAACCTAACGTAACCTAACCTGACGTGTTCAAGAGTAAACACGACATACTGTTCCAGAAAACAGGAATATGCTATCCGGGGAGCATATTTACAATTCGCTCTTAGCTTTCAGCCAGGCCCCCCCCCCCACCACCCGCTCGGCTCCACCCACTCTTCCGCTTGAGCTTGAGTTGGGAGTCACCCAGCGGATGCTGGGTGACTCCCAGAATACGTGTGTGGGAGAACGCCGGACCTAAGGCTTCACCGACAGCATCCGCGGGGTGACCCCCAACTCAATCTCAAGCGAAAGAGTGGCGGAGCCGAGGGGTGCCATCATCGGGGCCTCTCTCGCACGAGAAGCTTGTACCCTTTCCCTTTCCCCTTTTGGTATTTTAGTAAAGACATGGTCCAGATGCATTAGTCCACAGGCGAGGTAAAAGCCCAACTGCACCCCCCCACAACTAAAACAAAACCAAAATTTTTGAAGCACTGGGGTCTGCAAAAGGGAAAAACAACTGGTAACAGAAAATAAATGGGGACTCACTGCCCCTTTTGGGCCCAATTTTTTATGGTCCCTTTAAAAAATCGTAAATTTTTTTGCCTTGGCGCAACATATTTGGGCGCTGTCTTTACAGGCAATATCATCAATAATATTAAATAATGATACGTTTATATCCAAAGACAGATAGATCCTGAGTACCATACAACAACAAATATCATGCTTGATGGTGCCAATTTTAAACTTGGATTCAAGTGCACGACCAATATATTTTGGTTTTATCAAAAAATAAGCCCATTTTTTTTCAGATTTTTTGCCATTGCCCTGGTTAAAAAAAATCTAAAAAGGGACCAAAGAATACTCTTCTCTGAAATTTTTAAACCAGGGGTTTTCCCATGGGGCTTATTGTTTTAAAATCGCACCAAGTTGAGGTATTTTTTTTTTAGGAAAGTTTTTTTTTGCAGTAAATGACTCGTACAGTAATAAATTTTTAAAAAGTATCTTTTGTGATTTATTTAAAATTTTTAAAAAACACAGAAAAAATTTAAGCTTACCCTTTTCATCAGTATTTTGTTTTTTTCAGGTAAATAATTCATGGGGGATCTAAAGAGACCATTATCAAAGCGGAAAAGGACCAGATGAATTTCCCGGGAATATCTGCATAGTCCACTACAAGGACTCAATTTTGGATTTGCCTTTTCTGTCTGACAAAGGGTGGGGGGGGGAGAAGTTTGGGGAAGTTGCAGGAAGTCAAAAAAAAGGGGTTCCTCAGCCCCCAAAAACCCCCTATATGATAAAGAAATACTCACATGAGAGCACTCTTCCTGATATCTGGGTCCACCCTGGATTACACTGGGAGTGCTACAAACGTTCCCATGAAATTAGACGGCTGAAACAACCAGCAAAAACGGGCCAAAAAAGGGTACAACTCCCACACGAGGGCTAAATTTAGAGACAACTTTTGTTTAAACCAACCTATTTTTTGGTTCAGAAGGGAGGAAAAGGAAAGGGGCACGGAGCTGGTCAAGTCAGGGATTGAGCCAGTTCGAGTATGATGGTTGGAGGTCAGTAGTGGAGATGGCCGAAGAGAAAACAGGAGGGAAAAGCTCCTGACAAGAATAAGAGGTCTTGATCTTTTTGCCCGTGAAGCGAAGTTCCACAGAAACTGCCGTATGAATTACATACAGAGGGCAAAGAATGCAGGTCCAACTGCACCCCCACTACAACTCTCCGAGACCAAAATATTTTTAAGCATTGGGGTCTCCTAAAGTGGAAAACAACTGGTAACAGAAAATAAACTGGTACTCACTGTCCCAATTGGGCCCATTTTTTATTGTACCCTAAATATCGTGAATCTTCGCCTGTGACGCAACATATTTGGGTTCGCTATCTTTACAGGCAATATCATCAAAAATATTAGGTAATATCCAATAAGTTTATATCCAAAAACAGCATATGATCTCCTGAGTACCATACAATCAACAATTACCATGATTACAATGATGAATTTGTGGGTTTGGATTATGTGCTTTCTTCCAGATCCCCACTTGGTGGTTGACTCTCCTGATAATGAGTAGTTGCCCATTGATCATTGTAATCATGGTAATTGTTGATTGTATGGTACTCAGGAGATCATATGCTGTTTTTGGATATAAACTTATTGGATATTACCTCCTCCAACCTCCAACCATCATACTCGAACTAGCTCAATCCCTGACTTGACCAGCTTCCGTGCACCTTCACCTTTTTCCTGCCTTCTGAACCACAAAATATGCAGTCTGGTTTGAACAAAATCTTGTCTCTAGAATTTATGCGCCTCGTGTGGGATGTTGTAGCCTTTCTTGGTCCGTCTTCTGCTGGTTGTTTCAGCCTGTCCAAGTTCATGGTGAATCGCTTGTAGCACTCCCAGTGTAATCCATGGTGTGGAACCAGAATATCAGGAATGAGTGCACATGTATCTTTCATCATATATGGGATTTTGGTGGCTAAGCCAGACGCCTTTTTTTTTTACTCCCTGCAACTTGCCCAACTTCTTCTCACCATCCTTTAGTTCAGACAGCAAGCGCAAATCACCATAATTGAGTCCTTCTATGTGGACTATGCAGATATTGCCAGGAAATTCATCTGGGTCCCGTTTCCTCTTTGATAATGGTCTCTTCAGATGCTCTTCAGATTTTTAGGGTACCATAAAAAATGGGCCCAATAGGGACAGTGGGTCCCAGTTTATTTTCTGTTACCAGTTGTTTTCCACTTTAGGAGACCCCAGTGCTTCAAAATATTATGGTTTCGGAGAGTTGTGGGGGGGTGGGTGCAGTTGGACCCTACCTGGCTTGTGGACTAATGTCTTACTAATGTTATACACAGGTTAACGTGGCTTGGCCAATAGGTCATATGCAGAGGTGGGCACCGCAAACGAAAATCCACTTTCCGCAAACGCAAATCTGCAAAACCCCAATCCTTATGTTCCGCAACCGCAGTCCGCAAAACCGCAAACCAATTAGGTGATAATTATTTTCTCTGCATATATTGCAAAAATAGAGGTAAAGCACTTTGTGGTAGTAAATTTATATATTATTTATTAAATCACTTATGGCAATAATTATATATATATATATTATATATATATATATATATAATATATATATATATATTATATATATATTATATATCAATATATATATATATATATATAATATATATATACAGTAAAACCCTTATAACTCGGCACTGTATAACTCGGAATTTGATATAACTCGGCATGGCAAAGACAAATGTTTTTTTTTTTTTTTTTTTTTTATTTATTTTTTATTTATTTATTTATTATTATTTTTTTTTTTACCACTATGCCTATAGCTCGTGTAGGCAGTTGAGCTCCAGAGGTGGGATGGTAGGCCCTGGAGGCTCACTCGAGGGCTGTGATAGTTGGCCTCGCCCGTGGTGGCGCAGGCAGGATTGTTATAGTGACGCCTGTGATTAGAGGCTCATGCCGCCCCTGTGTCCTCCATGCACTCACAGTCGAAGGTGGAGTTAATGGACAGGGCATGTGGGTATTCTTAGGCCACTCGACGGTGCAGAAAGATTTCAAGTGGATTTATGGGTCTCACTCGGGATCGAACTCGGTCTTCGAGAAGCACCCGGTGCGCTAACCCTCTGCTACCGCCTCACCTAAACTGCATCTCATGGTTTTCACTCAGCATATCATACCTCACAACCTCTTGTGTGACATGTAAACGAAAGTCGACAAAAAATATGTATCGGATATTGACGTAAAC
>JACEEZ010003710.1:10000-19710 GCA_016584305.1 Chionoecetes opilio | reverse complement strand
CCCAGCTGCTTGAAAGGGGTGGATTCTGTAAATCAATCATGGGGCATACGCGGGGGCACTTGCCTCGCCACCTAGACACACCCCGGGGGCCCACGTGCAGTCCCCATGCAGCTCCCTCCATACCAGCAACTCTAAAGGAACTACTTCCCCGCCACGACCTTTGTGGCGCCCTCCTCCACCCGATTGTCTCTCAATACAACCATGGGAAGGTCTTTCAGTGTAGCGTGCCATTCCCATATACCGAAGTTGTGTGATGACTATGCATGTATAGGCCTCGATTGTCTCACGTGCATCATGATTTGAGACGTAATCATCCTACGATACCCATGATTTCTCGAGACCCTTTTAACCAAAGGCAACGATTCGCCTCTTCAAGTCGCTATTTAGGTTCCATTCTCCACTAGGTAGACAGGGATAAAACGACTTGAAGATGGGATGTTTGTCCTCCTGCACAGGTACGGCAAGCCAATACTCGAGCTGAGGCGAATCCAAACACCGTGGGCTATGCCAATCCGCCGTAAGACTTCTTGACTTGACCCCCATCATATGGCTGCGCTAACCAAAGATAAAAAACTTTCCAAGATCTCAATGTCCTCGCCGCAACGCATTGGGACGCTTTACTGTTTATCTAGTAAGCCTCCAAACCTGACCTTGGTCTTGACTTTTACCCGGGAAATTCCTCAACCCAAAAAGGGCTTTGCCCCTTTGGTGCAGCGCCTCGAGAACCATCACCAGGACCTCAACCCAGCGATACCCCATGATTTTGCGAAGACACTTATTACCAAAGGCAACGATTCGCCTCTTCAAGTCGCTATTTAGTGTCCAAGTCTCACAACCATAGAGTAAGACAGGGATTACAAGCGACTTGCAGATCCGGATCTTTGTCCTCCTGCACAGGTACTGACAAAGCCAATACTCGTGCTGAGCGAATCCATAACACCGTGGGCTATGCCAATCCGCCGTAAGACTTCTTGATGTGACCCGCCATCATTATGGACTGCGCTACCAAGGTATGTAAAACTTTCCAAGATCTCAATGTCCTCGCCGCACGGATGGACAGACTGTACTGTTGCATCTAGTAAGCCTCCAAACACCTGGACCTTGGTCTTGGACTCTTGAGCCAGGAGTCCTCAAGTCCCAAAGGCTTTGCCTCCTCGTGCAGCGCCTCGAGAGCAATCACCAGGACCTCCAGCAACTCAGCAAAGATTACTGCATCATCGGCAAAAATAAGATCAGTGATCCTGGTTTTGCCGAGGGTAGAGTACCTGTATTATATAGAGTAGCGACAACTCGATTTGTGGGCGCCATCTTGGCGCCAAGGCCTCCTCGTTCACCCAAGACCCGGGGAAGTTCTCAAGGCATTACCCCGCAGTATATCATGTTATACATGTATAAAGGATAGACAGTTATCTTCGGAAATGCTTGTTCTATAAGATTATCACATAAAACATAGTAAAACACATTAAATAAAGGTCATTATGAGACTCTGAAGAAATATGATGAACTTAACATTCATTTAAAAACTCGTCGTCATGTAAAACTTTGTGGGACAGCTTATAAGATGGCAGATATCAATAGAAGCAGAATTTAATTAGCTTTCCATTGACCCTTTCGTTTTCTGATACCATACAGAAATACCAGCAAACATTAAGGTTAACTAAATAAATTCCCTCTCTCTCTCTCTCTCTCTCTCTCTCTCGTCTCTCTCTCTCTCTCTCTCCTCTCTCTCTCTCTCTCTCTCTCTCTCTCTCTCTCTCTCCGTGAAAGAGAGAGAGAGAGAGAGATAAGTGAAAGAGAGATGAGTGAGAGATATGAGAGAGTAACCAAAAAACCTTTATAATTCTCTCTCTCTCTCTCTCTCTCTCTCAATATATATATAGAAAAAATATATATATATAATATATATAGGCCTCTTCCATTTGCGACATTTCAAGAACCAGTTCACGGAACCCAAGAATTCGAGAGAACTGGAACCCAAAATGCCAGGGGCCGCTGGCAGTTTTAACTCACTTTTTTTATAATAAGTTGGTCTACTGGAAAACAAAATATGGGCTTATTCCACTGCACTTAAAACACAAAAGTATAATATTAAGAACGATTTTCTTCTATATGTATATTATATAGAAGCCTGATTCTGTAAAACATTGTATATAACCAAATAACCAAGTAGGTTATAGTTGAGGAGGCGAGGTAAATGCTACTCTATGATATTATATAGTCAATAACGAATGTTTAGAAGTTATCTATACCTAGGCAGTCATATTTCCTGTTATTTTGTGTATCAATCAGATAGAAAGCCTGGAAGTGCAATGAGTCGACGCGTGAAGTCGTAATATTTTTATTCAATCGCCCCACCACAATCTCCCCCCCCACCACTCCCCGCCGCGGCACGTCGCCTCCACAATTATAACCTACATTGTCGCAGCAACAAGCCGATTTCGGCATTCTTTATTTTTTCGTTTTCCAAGGCATTGTTTATTGATTTTGACAAGCGTTTGCCAGACGCACAGTACTGTCTTAAAAACAGTGTGAACATCGCCCAAATTTTACATGCCCAATATACATGTAAAAAATATATTAGCTTTGCTACTCGAGGCGAAATAATTTGCATTAAATTTCTATTATAGAACGTTCCATTCGTAATGCATTCATTCATATAATTAGTAGAACAAAAGAAGAACTATATTTTTTGGTATTCAGATGCGGTGCATCAATGTTTATCGCGAAATTAATTTATGAAAATATTAGTCGCGGGGCCAAAACACAGTAGACCAACCTTTGAGTTAAAACTGCCAGCGACCCTGTATACTGGCATTTCTCGAGTTTCAGATCATTGGAATTCAGGCGTTCCATTTGCGCACGAAAACCTGGGTCCGAAGCAAAGCGCGTAGTGACTCAACAAAAAACCCCTGAACTTTTTCTACTCACAAATTTAGAGGTGGGTAGCTTGGGTAGAGTTTTTCAGTTCATAACAAACAATGGTCGCCTTGGGCCCTATTTCTCTTATCGTGAAGGGTTTTCCGCATGCACGAGTCGGAGAGATGTCAGACGGCATAAAAGGGCTACCTAATGGCGGGGAGACCATCTTTTTCCTGCATCTTAAACTTGATATACCCTTCCATAGCACTACTGAGTTATATCCTCGTTATCTCTCTCTCTCTCGTTATCTCTCTCACGTTTTTTCGTTATCTCTCTCCCCTCGATCTCTCTCTCTCGGTATCTCTCTCTCTCTCGTTATCTCTCTCTCTCGTATCTCTCTCCCCTCTCGTTTTCTCTTATCTCTCTCTCTCTCGTTATCTCTCTCCCCCCTCGTTATCTCTCTCTTTTTATCCTCTCTCGGAAATCTCTCTCCTCGGTACTCTCTCTCTCTTATTTCTCTCTCTCTCTCTCTTTCTCTCTCTCTCTTCTTCTCTCCCTCTCCCCCTCTTCTCTTCCCCTTTTCTCTCTCTCTCTTTTTTTATTTTTATTTTTTTATTTAAACACTGACATGGTATACATGGGCTAAAAAACAAAGAGGTTGTTGAAGGAAATGGGTGCGAAGCAAAAGATGCCCCCCGCCCGGGGGGACTGTATCTGAAAGCTATCCCTTATAGGATAACAAAATATAAAATGTTACGACTGAGGTCCTGTCCGTCCGGGCCCTTTTTCAAGCGCACTATTTACACTACACTGTGTCACTGTGTAAATGTGTGTCCTATGTGTGTGTGTCCTATGTATCACTATTGACACGACACTGTTTACCCCTTACGGGCACTAAGGCGGATTAACGGCCCCCATCTGGGGGGCCGCCACCTTCACCTGCTGGGGTTCATGGCCCGAATCCCCTCAACCGTGAAGGTGTTCCACAGTGTCCCGTGGCCCAAGTAAAGGCTCGCTGGCCCTCACGGTGTGGGTCCTCGGGGCCTCGAGGGGAGATCACCTACGCTACCGCCCTCGTAGCGCGCTCTGACCTCCTCCAGGGGCCCAAAGCCCCAAGGGGGGAAGAGGTTGCCCCTGGGCCTTGTGCAACACTGTGAGGGCACCGACTCTCCTCCGGTGCCCCAGGCTGTCAAGCGGGGCCCGGGGGATCGTCCCCCCCACTGCTCCTGCTGATCATTGTTGTTGTTGTTGTTGCTGGTGTTGGAGCTGCAGCTGATGTTGTTGTTGTTGTCGTCGCTGCTGCTGCTCCCCACTGTGGCCGCGGGCGATTTTCCCTTGATTGGTCGTCGGTTGGGGTGTATGAGGCGCTCAGCCGCCTCTGCACTTTGCCCCACAGTGACAGGGCACGGGCATCTCATCCAGGTGAGGGCGTACCCATGACGGGCCTCATTTGGGGCCCTCATACAGCCGCTGAGGCCGTCAGCGTCGAGCAGGTCCTTACTCCGCAAAGAGTCAGGGGCTCAGTGCCATTTCCCTCCGTGGCGGTAAAAGGGGAGCCTGGAGTAAACCTCCCCCCCCCGGATTTATGGAGTCCTTGATAAAGGGGTACACCCCCAAAAACTTAACCCCCTCGAGTACCGGGGTCCCCCCCTCAAAACGTGATAAAACCCAGGCCTGGGCTCTGGGCAGAAATTGACTTGCCACCGTCTTCCCCGGGCCGTGATGTCCCCAAGTTGAGGGTTTGGGTGGCATTTCACGTTCGCAGTCTCCTCTCTGGTGTGGGATGGGACACGGTGCGTCGTCAGCATAGGCCGCGCCACGGGAGGCTTTGGGGAGGTCATTAAAGAAATGTTCCACAGGTGGGGCCCAGACCGATCCCTTTGGACGGAACCTCCACCGGGTACGGGGGCTAGTGCTCCCATTCCCCACCCCCTCAACTCCGGCTGTGCAGGTAGCTCTAACAACGCCAGCAGGTGTTCCGTGATGCCGAGTTTTTTCAAGCTTTCCCAGGGGGGCCCTTTGTGCCACAACAGTCAAAGGCTCCGGCGATGTCCAGGGGAACACCAGCGGGGGCGCCAACCAGGGAGCCTGCCATGATTTGGAAAACAGGAAAGCGGTCCGAGGCGGAGCGCCTTCCTAACCCGTACTGCTGGGGACTCAGGTGGTGGGGTCCCCTTTGGGGGCGGGTCCTTGCCTGCAATAATCCTTTCTAAGATCTGCCCCGCAACTGACAACGAGATTTGGCGATAGTTGGCTGGGCAGTCCTCTCCTTTTTTTTGGTACGGGGGTGACACGAGCCTCCCTTTCCCCGGCATGGCCAGGGGCCCCCTTTGGAGGCACTGCTGAAAAATGTGCGTGGGGGGCCCTTTTCAGCTCATCTGCATGCTTGAGCAAGGGCTCACCCATCGGCCAGGGGGCCTTTTTTTGGGGTTGACGGACGCAGGAGGCGGGCCCGATGTCCTCCGTGACCACCGGCTGTCCGGCCCGGTGACACTACGGGTGAGGCGAGTGGCTGCCTCCAGGTCCTGTGTCGTCATCTTCCTGCTGAAGTGCTCGCCAGGAGGGCTGCCCTTTTCCCGGTTTTTTTTCCACCCAGTCTCCTGCTGGTGTGATGAGAGGCGGGATTCTCTCCTGGTGACGGTGCCTTGTCTCTCCTTCCCAAGGACCCCCTTGCTTGGGGTCAACTTGTTGGGGCATTTCCTCCTACGGTCTTTTCCCCCTGTTCCTGGCCCTGAAGCTGCCTGGTATGGCCTTACAGGTGGCCGGTGCAGGGCCCTTTTTCCTCTGTGTGGGGCGGCGCTTTAAAAGGGGCACCCAGGCCCTTTTATTTATCCCCCGCGGCAAGGCGACACCTGAAACCGCCCCGGCTGGGCTCGCGGGTCACCCCGTACACTCTAGCGGAACATGTTGGCCCGCGCGGCAAAAAGAAAGGGGGTGAAAGGGGGCCACATTGTGATCCACGTCACCGCGGGCGCGGCGGCCCAGTCAAAGTCAACAGGACGCTTTGATGGCCAGCCATCGCTCTATCCCCAGCCCAAAAGACCCGCTGGGATTTTTCCTCCTGGCGGGGTCTAGGCCAATGTGGGAGGCACTGCTATGATCAGAGCTCCCTGTGTTCAGCTGGGTGACTGTACTGAGTCTGCAGGGGATCATGGCACTGGTCCAGAACCACCTCGTACGTTTGGGAAAGGGGACGTGATTGGTGACCCCTGGACCACTGTCAACTCTGGAAAGGGCCCCTTTTTACCAAATGCTGATCAGGCGCCCACTAAAGCTGTTCTGGCAGTCACGGGGGGCCCAAGATGGTTCCAGCGCCATGCCATTGTGGGCGATAAAAACGATAACAAAACAGCACTTTTTCTGTGAGGGGAAGGGGGGAAAACTCGCTTTTTTATTCCTCGGGCCGGGACAGGCAGTAACTGAAGCTGCTCCCCACGGGGACACATGCTACACCGCCGCCCTTTCCGGTGCCTCGATCCACACCGCATCCAGTACAATCCCGGGATTCTTCACATGTGTCACACACCATCATCCCGGAAGTCTCGACGGTCCCACACGTCAGCTTGTTCCTGAGGCGGTGGGTTAGCTCGCCGACATTCGTCCCGAAGCCGCGAACGTTACAAAAGGATCTTGAGGGGCCCCCTCTCTCTCTCTCTCTCTTAAAATTTCCTCGCCAGCTATATGTTTGTAAACAAAAAACGGGTTTTTTTCGTTCCATTTGTGACACGCGAAACCCAAACCCCGAACCCAAAACCCCAAACCCTGCTGAAAGAACTGGTTTTTTGGGGAAATTGGGCACAAAAAGGAAAAGGCCAATATATATTGTTACGCAAACGACGTAGGTTCTGCTTCTAACTGATCAAGTTTTGCACCGCCCCCATAAACCCCACCAACAAGACTTACCTGTCTTACTTTACCCACAAAGGGGCGGGCACACAACCCCTTTACTTCCCCACTTACAAAAGGGTCGGGAGACTTACCCCGGGCGAATAAAGGATATGTAAAACTTTGTCACTTACACAAGGCGAATAAGGAACAATAACACCCGGTACTAAATTCCTACTTTTCTACACAAAGATCACACAAAACACAACCTCCTGAAGGGGGCAGCCGAAGGAAAAACCCTCAGTTACACTTGTCCGTTTAACACAAAGGCTTACACACACGAGTACTGACGAGGTACGCTGGCCTGACGGCGGGGCACCCCCTAGCTACTGACGAACATGACGAAGGCGCTGACGCAAGGCGCTCTCCCCGCCCGCCGCGCTCCAGACCTCCTCCCTGGTCTGTCCCCTCTCGCTCTGCTCTGCCCTGCTAGCCTCCCACTCCTCTGTCTATCTCCCCTCTATGTCTGCCCACGCCTCCTACCCCCAACCAATGACGCTCTAGCAAGCTCATGCCGGACCCAATTACAATCCTCCTGGTGAATGACGTCACCCTGCCTTTGTCTGGTACAGAAAGTTACCCTCACTCGCGGGGCCTCTCGCTCATACAGACACTCACTACCACAGCCCCATCTCTCCAACATACCCAGACACACAGACATACCACGCCAAGTGTAACAATATATATATATATATATATATATATATATATATATATTATATATAAAATTATATATATATATATATATATTTTATATTTTAAAATATATATATATATATATATATTTCTATATATATATATTGAGAGAGAGAGAAGAGAGAGAGGAGAGAGAGAGAGAAGAGGAGAGAGAGAGAGAGAGAGAGAGAGAGAGAGAGCGGTCGACGCCGCCAGGGAAATTTATTTAGTTAACCTTAATATTTGTATAGTACTATTGTATGTATCAGAAAACGAAATATGTCAATGGAAAGCTAATTAAATTCTGCTTGTATTGTTAATCGCCCTATAAGCTGTCCCACAAAGTTATACATGACGACGAGTTTTAAGTGAATGTTAAGTTCATCAATATTCTTCAGAGTCTCCCTAATGACCTTTATTTAATGTGTTTTACTATGTTTTATGTGATAATCTTTTAGAACAAGCATTTCCGAAGATACAGTCTATCCTTTATACATGTATAACATGATATACTGGGGGGATAATGCCTTGAGAACTTCCCCGGGTCTAGAGTGAACGAAGAGGGCCCTTTGGGGCCAAGATGGCGCCCAGTAACGTTACATGGGCCATGAATGGCGCTACCCTCTCTATATAGGTACCCTAATAGAAACCTGAACGGCAGCCGCTCAAATTCTTCTTCTCAAACGCAGCCCAGGTGTCGACTACTCGTTTACCTATCACACAATACATCTGCTCCACTACTAAACATATAGTGAAAAGCAAGTAATGTTGCCACCATAGAATAACTGATAATATAACTATTCTATATAAATATCTATTATGTTACTATCTATTTATAAGAGATGAAAATAAGCTACCGTAGAAAACACTAAAGTCGCCATGACAAAGTTTTTTTCTACAGACGTATGGTGGCGTCCATACTTACATTTCTACATTCATGATTTCAGGAAAGCTAGAAAGGCTTTTCTGGAGAGTCTGTGTCATTTTGTGTCTTCATCTGTGTCCATAGTATGGCTATAAATGAACAATTACAAAAATATAAAACAAGTGGCGACCACAATAAGGTCGCCATCTAGTGTTTTTTTTCTGAGTGTCCTCCCGCCGTCGTCGTCGCGCGAAAAAAAAAAGAGTTGCGAGATTTGAGACCGTATATACTTGCAGATACAAAGCATAAAAACAACGCTGAAACAGGGGAGATTATACAGTCATGATATAACTACTGTTATCATCTTCAGTGGCACATACAAATCAGTAGTGATGCTATAATTCGTAAAATATGGCGGCTGGGGACATTATTGCAGCTGGCGACTATACTGTTATCTACGGGAAATGACCTCTCTACTAGCCTGCCGGGTTCTCAATCTTGCTAATCCCGCAGTAATACAACTGGGGGAAGCCGGCAATACAATGTGCCACGCCCTACCTATCATACCCATGCACATGCCTTTAAAATATATATCTAAAGGGGCCCGGGTTTCCCACTATCCCGCTCGTACGGCCGCCGTACAAAAAACAATAAACGTCACAACAAAGTCTACCGCACCGCCGTAAACCCCTGTACGGCCGCCGTACAAAGTTAAATTCAAGTCATCTCTCCCGCTCGGCGGTGTCCGCTCGAGCGGAGTTGCCAACTATGCCCAGTTACCACAAATACCACTCAAGCGGTGATGATGGTGACGTCATTGTTGTTGTATGGCAGCCGTACAATCGGGATGGTGGGAACCGGGCTTAAGAGTGCACCTGCCTTGACTGGCGCCTGGCGGGCGGCAAGGCGGTGAGGCTTGGCGGGAACCTGTCAGATGCCAGATGCTTACAATTATTATATATATTTTGTGTACCTACATATGAGTGAAAGGTGTTTTTGATGATATGTATATGTATCTGTATTTAATGTCTATAGGCTTGTATCTAAAGGCAATCGGATTACACTACATGGATTATGTATCAATCTTCAGATTGTTAATACATTAACTAGGGTAGTCTTTATAAGTCCTCTGGTCTAAAACACACAACGCCGAGGATTTTACACTTACGTGCTTTTCATTGATGTTAGTGTCTCAAAAAACACTCGGCGCACCTGTCTGTTTCCTGCACCAGGTGATTAGATAAACACCCGTATCTTCCAAGCTGATTAAGAGGAATTTGCTCAGCTCATGAGCCTCTCGGTATATTTTTAAGACAGTACAGAAACGATGATGGTCGCACCTGCTGTATTGTCTCTCCTGGTGAGTTTTACGGTCTTGAGCGTGGATGCAACTCCCAAACGGTCCTGCCCACCACCAGAGGATATT
>JACEEZ010003710.1:0-5000 GCA_016584305.1 Chionoecetes opilio | reverse complement strand
TACTTTGTCCTTATGCCTCATTCTTCCATTGATAAATCTGTAAAACAGCTTGGGTTCTTTTCTTATAATTTTCAACTAAATCCTTCTCATAACTCTACTCTTCCTCTCTCATTATGCACACATATTTATTTCTTGCTTATCTGTAGTCTTCTTTATTTCTTTGTGTCCGATTTCTCTTCACTCTTTTCGATGCCTCATCCCTTATTCTATTTGCCCTCTCACATCTGCCATTAAACCATTCTTGCTTTCCTTTTTCTCTTGGTGTATAATTATAGTGGAACATGTTTTTCAACTCCTTTCTCATATATGTCCAGAAAAATGTCATATTTCACTTGCACATCATTCACTCTTTTCATTTCTTCCTAGTCAATTTCTGCAAAAAAAAATTTAAGTTCTTCCATGTTAGTTTTCCCAAAATCTCTTCTGCTCCTTTTGCACGATTAATCTTCCTCCTTTATGTCCTTTTCCCTCTCCATTTAAAAAATTACATGGTCACTCTTTCCGATGGGGCACCCATACTTTGTTTCATTTGCTAGGTATACCTTTTGTTAACACTAGGTCAAGTCTTGCTGTTTCGTCATCTCCCCTATATGTTGTGTTTTCTGAGACCCACTGAGTCATCGTGTTTTCCATTGTCAGTTTCGACAATGTATCCCCCCAAACATTTTTATTTGATCTTTCAAATGTCTCCCATTTTACTTCCTTGCAGTTAAAATTTCCAACCAGCAGTATCTTTTTATTGCTCTTGATTATTTTGTTTAAGTACTTCAAGGCGTCCTCTAATGCTTTCTCATGTTCTTCCTTGTTCCAAGTATTTTTTCTAGGTAGTACATAGATTGCCACTATAGACTGTGTTTCTCTATTTCTAACTTCTATTTGTACACTCACTATTTCAGCTCTTCCTTCTCCATACTCCAATTTTCTTACTTTCACCCCTAATTGTGTCGGTATCATAACTCCACCACCTCTTCTGCCACTTCTGTCTTTTCTCCACATGTTGTATTTATTACTTATCATCACTTGATCATCTTCTACTAATTTAGTTTAAATTAGACACACCACGTCTGGATCTTTATTTAATAAATAATCTCTTAGTTCCAGCCTTCTTGGTATTATCCCATATATGTTCGTGTACATCACTTTCATTCCTATCTTTACAATATTTTTCCTCACCCCATTTTCCTTTAGTCTTTTTTCTTTATATACCACTTTCTCACTCTGTCGTTTAGTTCCCTCTAAAAATAAAATTATTCTTCCTTCGTTCTTTCTCCATTTCTCTGCTTTCTCTTACATTTTCCTTTCTTTTTCATTCATCGCTTTTTTTACATACACGTCTCTGAAAGCATCAGTTGACCTCAGCCTGAAGACTCTCTCCAGGATTTCTTTGGTTGCCGTCTGTGATTTCAATCTTAGTTTTATCGGTCTATCTCTTCCTTCTGCATAAGGTCCCAATCTTACCACTTCTTCCACTTCATCTGCAAATCTTGTCTCTTCTTTCTCATCATTAAGTTTCATCAAAACGTTCTTTACCATTTATACTTCTTCTCTGTCTCTCCTTATTTAAACAAAATATTCTTCTCCTTCAGTTCATAAATAATAATACATTTTTTTCTTCTCTGCTACATCTCTTATTAAATTATCATTATTCTTCAAAACTTTCACTAGCTCTTTCTTGACATGTTCACTTTGCTCCTTCTTTTGTTGTTCTATACCTTCTTGAAAGTCCACTTTGGCTTTCTCTTTTTCTTCTTTCCAGTTATTAACTTCTCCTTTTATTACAGTTTCCACTTGTTCCTTGACCTTTTTTTCTCCATTTTCACATTTTGCTCTAAGGCCATTATTTTTCTTTCTCAATTTCTCCAATTCATTTTTTTACTCATCATTTTCTTTTACTTTTTATTTTTCCTTCCTTTTTTCAGTTCATCTAATTCAACTTTCAGTCCTTCAATTTCGTCATAACTCTCATACATTGGATCAATCCCCTTCTACTCTGGAACTCCTCAATCAGTCTCCTGACGTCTAGTTTTATCTTATCGCCATCTTCCTCCACTTTGGTAATGCTGGAGTGTAACTTTCCTACCTTTCCATCTTCATTGAACCCAGAGAAGTCCAGTAGAGTCCTTCTAGGCTTCTAGGAATGTCCGCCATCTTTTACTTTTGTAAACTTTTCTAAATATCTTCCTACCTGGATCACACCCTGCTCAGGCCCTGTATGAACACTTAGCTAGGCTCTGGGCAGATGCTGCACTCTCTGTTGCATCCTCGTCTCCCGTCTTCAGTCCTGATCTTCGGTATATGATAAATTACATGGAGCCCTGTTAATCACTTGTCAACACCTCTCGATCTTGAACGTGTGTATTCATCTAGTTGTATTCATCTAGTTGCATTTTACAGGACCAGAGCAATGCTCGTGTGGCCCCGTCTCCATATCAACATTTTTATCATTCATCCTTAGTGCTTTGTGTTGGCCGAAGCCAGCACCCCGGAGAGCAGGTCACAAACCCCGGCTAACACCCGGTACCCATTCACTGCTGGGTGGACAGGGGCTCGGGTTTTAAGGAAACAACCCATCTGTTTCCGCTCCGCCTGGGGATCGAACCCGGGACTTCTCGGTTGTGAACCGAGCGTGCTTCCCTTACACCACGGAGTATCCCGTGTGTGTGTATGTGTGTGTGTGTGTGTGTTTACATTTGTGCCTATAGCACCTGTAGGCAGTGGTGACCCAGGGCCCGGATGGTAGGCTCTAGAGGTTCACTTGAGGGCTGTGATGGTTGATCCTCGCCCGTGGTGGCACAGGCAGGATTTTTATAATGACGCCTGTGATTAGAGGCTCATGCCGCCCCCCTGTGTCCTCCGATGCACTCGCAATTGAAGGTAGAGTTAATGGGCAGGGCATGTGGGTGTTCTTAGGCCACTCGACGGTGCAGAAGGGTTTTGGTTTTCTTCGGGGATCGAACCGTGGCCACCGAGATGACAAGGCCTGCTACATCGCCCGTGACGTCACACCATGCGGATCCCACCCGCTCCGCTCCCCGTACAAGTTTACCTACCTAATATAATGTTTATCAGTATAAAAGATATACTGTTATCTTCGGAAATGTATGTTCTATAATATTATCAAATAAAAAATCGTAAAACACACAAAAGAAATGCCATTATGAGACTTTCAAGAAATATGCATTAACTTAAACTCTTCGCCATTTAATATTTTGCTCTAAAACTCTTTACATGGAGAATATCAATAGAAGCGGAATTTGATTAGCTTTCCATTGATATATTTCCTTTTCTGATAAATGAATTAGCAGCATGCTTAAATTAGCGTTAACTAAGTAAATAACATCATGAAATCGGGTAATTTTTCCCGATTAATGAGGCTATTTATTTAGTTAACGCTAATTTATGTATGGTTCTAATTCATTTATCAGAAAAGGAATATATCAATGGAAAGCTAATGCGATTTCGCTTCTATTGATGTTCTCCATGTAAAAAGTTTTCACGCAAAATATTAAATGGCGAAGAGTTTAAGTTAATGCATATTTCTTGAAAGTCTCATAATGGCATTTTTTTTGTGTGTTTTACGGTTTTTTATTGAATAATATTATAGAACAAACATTTCCAAAGATAACAGTATTTCTTTCATACTGATAAACATATATTAGGTAGGAAATTACCCGATTTCATGATTTTTAATATTTAGTTAACGCTAATTTATGCATGCTGCTTATTCATTTATGTCATCTCGGTGGCCACGATCGAACTCGGGTCACCGAGAACGCCAGTCGGAGACGCTAATAATAACCACTCTGCTACCGCCTGCCCTTGTGTGTTTGGTTGTTTACCTACGTGCACGTGCTTTCAGAAATTCTTATCTTTTTTTCAGAGAATCCATTGGTATGTGGATGTGATATGGCGTGGATAGTACTGAACAAGACATACCTCGCTCTCTTCACGGATACCACCACCTGCGCTAGCGGCGAGAGGGTCATCTTCCTTGACCCTAACATATTTACACTCATGTGCCCACATGTGTGATACTTAACGACACGCCTCCACTCCCCCAGCCTCTACACACCCTCCCCAGCAAAGTCAATGTGTACCCAATACCAATACCGTGTATTACCAATACCAATACCGTGTATTACCAATACCAATACCGTGTATTACCAATACCAATACCGATACCAATACCGGTACCAATACCGTGTAAACACATACCAAATGCCAATACTGGCGTCCTATTCCCTATAGCTTGCCTCTAACACTATCCAAACGTTTGATCCCGCCCGTCAGTTTTCCGCCCTAACATTGCAAAATCCACATATACCACCTGCACTGCTGAACCCTGTGTATACCCACCACCCCCATTTCCATTTACTTACTGCATGCGCCAATTCAGTACAAACCCCATGAAAATAAGTGTTCTTCATTGTCCCTGCTCAATAATATCACTATATTACCACTGTAGTAACCCTCAGAGTTGGGCATCGCAGTTTTTTTTCCAATTCCGCAATCGCAATTCCGCAATTCCGACCTGCACCAGTCCGCAATCGCAATTCCGCAATTTTTTTCAGATAGGCCTTTTCGCAATCGCAATTCCGCAATTCCGCAAACTAATTTTGACACCTACAATTAAAACAAAACACCTACAATTAAAACAAAAAATGTCTATAGACTCTTAAACACCAACAATTAAAACAAAAAATGTCTCAAGACTTTTTATTAGTGTTTATTTTAAATACTTCTGTATTCCTATTGTTTCTGTCTATACTTTTTACTTGTCATTCACAATTAAGTTTTTGTCTCTTTTAGTGTTTTTCTTTATTTTTACACTTCACAGTCTACTGGCTAGTAATCACTAGATGACTAGGGTATCTATATGAAAGAGGGTAACGCCATTCATAGGCCCTATGTTAAACGCTACTGGGCGCCATCTTAGCGCCAGGGCCTCTTCGTTCACCAAGACCCGGGAAGTTCTCAAGGCATGACCCCGAGTATATCAT
>JACEEZ010003708.1:0-25000 GCA_016584305.1 Chionoecetes opilio | reverse complement strand
ACCAATTAACTAAATGACTGACTGACTGACCGACCAATTAACTAACTGACTGACTGACTGACTGACTGACCAATTAACTAACTGACTGACTGACTGACTGACCAATTAACTAACTGACTGACTGACTGACTGACTGACTAAGTGACTAACTAAATTTCTTATCTACTTGATTGATGATTACTCACTCACACTCAATCAATCACAACACACACACACCACACACACACACACACACACACACACACACAACCACACACACACACACACAACACACACACACCACCACACACACACACCACACACACCCACACCCCCCAAAACACAACACCCCCCACACACCAACCCCCACACACCCCCCCCACCCACACAACCACACCCAAAACCCACACCCACCCACCCACACCCCACAGACACCCCCCCACACACACCCCCCCCCCACCCCACACACACCCACCCACACTCACCCCCACACACACATACCCCCCCCCCCCACACCCCACACACAACTCACCCCCCCCCCACCAAAACACAATCCCCCCCCCACACACACACATTTACTTCCACCACACACAACCCCCTTATTTCCACCCACCCTCACACTCCCTAATAAATAGATGTTCCAATAGCTTGATGGGGATTGGTTCGCTTGTCCCGCCTGTAAAACCTGTCTGTGTCTTTTCTGCCTCACCTGTGCCATTACTTCGTGACTCATTAATTACAGCAAGAGGGGGCACAGGTAGAGCGTGGAGAGAGAGGAGAGAGGGGAGAGAGAGGAGGAGAAGAGAGAGAGAGAGAGAGAAGAGTGGGGGGATGGCTGGCTGGGTGTGTGAGTCTGAGTGAGTGAGTTGTTGTTGCTGGCTGGCTGGCTTGGGTGGTGAGTGAGTGAGTGAGTGAGTGAGAGAGAGAGACAGAGAGAGAAGAAGAGAGAGAGAGAGAGAGAGAGAGGGGAGAGAGAGAGAGAGAGAGAGGAGAGAGAGAGAGAGAGAGAGAGAGAGTATACTAAGAATAGGGGAGGTGGGAATGACATTAGAAAGAGGATGAAAAGACAATAAGGTAGAGTGTAGGGGGAGAGAGAGAGAGAGAGAGAGAGAGAGAGAGGAGAGAGAAAGGAGAGAGAGAAGAGAGAGAGGGGAGAGAGGGGGAGAGAGAGAGAGAGGAGTAATAAGAGTAGGTAGAGGGAATGACAAGAAGAGGAGAGGGAAGAGAGAGAGAGAGAAGGAGAGAGAGAGAGAGAGAGGAGAGAGAGAGGAGAGAGAGAGAGAGAGAAGAGAAGAGAGAGAGAGAGAGAGAGAGAGAGAGAGAGAGAGTAATAGAACAGGAGAGGAGGAGGAATGAAGGAAGGGTGAGGGAGAGAAGAGGGAAGGGGAGAGTGGAGATGCCCAGAATATCGCTGAAGTAAGGGGAAGAGAGGGAGAAAAGGGGAAAGAGAGGGAGAAAAGGGGAAAGAGTGAAAATGAAGAGAGGGGAAAGAATAGGAGGGGAGGGGAGAGTAAAAATGAAGAGAAGGGAAAGAGAGGGGAAAAGGGGAAGCGAAGAAAGGGAAAATGTAGAGAGGGAAAAAAATAAGAGAAAAGGGGAGAGTGAAAATGAAGAGAGGGGAAAGAGAGGGAGAAAAGGGGAAAGAGAAAATTAAGAAAGAGGGGAAGGAAAGGAGATAAGGGAAAGAGAAGTCCGGAAGTTAGGAGCCACATTCTTTTGGGCCTCCTCCTCCTCCTCCCCCTCCTCCTCCTCCTCCCCCTCCCCCCTCCTCCCTTCCTCCCCCTCCTCCCTCCTCCCTCCCCCTCCCCTCCTCCTCTTCCCCTCCTCCCCCTCACCCTCCTCCTCCCCTCCCCTCCTCCCCCCCCCTTTTTCCCCCTCCTCCTCCTCCTCCTCCTCCTCCTCGTTAAGGCTGTCACAATGTACTGTACTAAACCTTTTTTTTTTTACAACTAACTCGTTTTCTCTATAATTAAAAAAGGAAAATAAAGAATAGTGTGGGAGTGATATTTTGTCTGTGAAATATTAGGTAGTATATGTATAGTAAGAGGAAGGGGAGGAGGGGGGAGGGAAGGGGGGGAGGAGCGGGGCAAAGGGGAAAGGGGAGGAGGGGAGGGGGGCGGGGGTGTGTATATATAGTAGAAAGGGTGTATTAGTATATACTAGTATAAAATAGTGGTAATGTGTATTGTTGTTATTATTATTACCTCCGCCAAGGGTTTGCGGGTTATGTTTTCCACCCGTCTGTCTGCTGTCTGTCTGTCTTTTTCTTTTAGTGTACGGGATTTCTCAAAAATTTACGAAAAATTTGGCCCAAAAACTCGTAGCCAGTCTTTTTGGGAAAAGGGAAAGGGACTGTTTTAAATTTTTGGATGAAATCTTTGAACTTTTGCCAGGGAAACCCAAAATTAGAGAGAACGCAAACTCGAGAAATGCCAGTGGTCCTGGCATTTTTTAACTCAAAGGGGGTCTACTGTGTTTTGGCTCCGCGACTAATATTTTTCATAATTTTTTCGCGATAAATATTGTGCACCGATCTGAATACCAAAAAAATTAGTTCTTCTGTTTTTTCTACTAATTAAAATGGATGACATCTTACGAGGGAACGTTTTTTTGAAAAGCAATTTAATGCAATTACTCGCCTCAGTAGAAAAGCTTAATGATTTTTACATTTATTGTGGGTGAAAATTTGGGCGATGTTCACATGTTTTCTAAGACGTACGCTGCGTCTGGCAAACGCTTGTCAAAAAACAATAAGCAATGCCTTGGAAAAAAAAGAAAAGAAAGCCGAAAACGGTTGTTGCGCGACAAATTGGTTATAATTGTGGGGGCGAAAGTGCCGCGGCGGGGGGTGGTGGGGGGGGAGATTTTGGCGGGGAGATTGAAACAAAAAAATTGCCCTTCACGCTCGACTCATTGCCTTCTAGGGTTTCTATCATTGATACACAAAAATAACAGGAAATATGACTGCCTAGGTAAGATACTTCTAAAAATTCGTTATTGACTATATATTCAAGGTAGCATTTCCCCCGCCTCCTCAACTATAACCTACTTGGTTATTTGGTTTTATACAATGTTTTACAGAATCAGGCTTCTATAAAAATATACATATAGAAAAAATCGTTCTTAATATTATACTTGTTGTTTTAATACATGGAAAAACCCCCTATTTTTTTTCTTCCCCCCCGGGTTTAAAAAAAAAAACCAACCTTTTTCACCCCAAAAAAACCAACCCCCCTTGGGGAAAAAAAAAAAAAAAAAAAAAAAATTTTTTATTTTTAAATTATAAATATTGTGGGGGAAATTATAATATATAAAATTATATTTATATTTTATATATATTATATATATAAAAATAATATAAAATATATATATTTTAAATAAAATTGTTAAATATTCGGGCGGGGGTATGCCTCTCTGGTGCCCCCCCCCCCCTAGTTGTTATTGTTTTTAAATGGTGTTCTGGATACAAGTGTTAATTATTTTTTTTCTCTTTTCGGGTGAGTGTTACGAAATGGGAGTCTAGGGGGCCACGAGTAAGTATCTCTCTCTCTCTCTCTCTCTTCTCCTCTCTCTCTCCCCTCTCTCTCTCTCTCTCTCCCCTCCCCCCCTCTCCCCTTCTCTCCTCTCTCCCTTCCCCTCATCTCTCTCTCCCCTATCTCCTTCTCGCCTCTCCCCCTCTCTCTTCTCTCTCTGTGTTCACACAGATCCCAAAAGAGCCTTTTAACATACTCCCCAAACCCTCCCTTTTTCTTTTTATTTAAACTAAAACACCACTGAAATAAAACGTAATTCAAATTAAAAGTTACATCTCCGGGCCCATGATGAAATAAATATGAAAAAAAAATAAAGAATGCTCTGAATAATTTCACCTTTTCTATTTCTTAAAAAAATCATTTCAAAGGGTACCTTTTCCGATCAAAATAAATTGCTCAAATTGCCTTTTTTTTTTAAAGAGGTGAAAATTTTAAAATCAAAATTATAGCCCAAATTTAAATATTGCCAAGTTTATAAGTTTTTGAAAAAAAATGGTAATGAGATTAAGGTTACCTCTCAAAACACTAAATTTTAACTCCAAACCCCAACAGGGTTTCCCGTCCCCAGTTTTCCCTGAATTAGCTCTACCATATCTGGTCGAACTTTACAATCACGGGAAAATAAAATGCACAAAAAAAACAGTTTTTTTTGTGACCTCACAAAAGCATTTGAACAATTTCTCACCAATCTTATTACACAAATTTCTATCTATGGAATACTGGTGTGCTCACACTGTTCAAAAGTTTTTAAGATAGAAAGCAAATACTAATAATTACATCTCTCCTTATAATACTCACATGTGGAGTACCCCGGGGTTCAATTCTTGGTCCTGTGTTTTTTTTAATATACATAAATGCATCTTCTAGCATAATAAACTTGAATTCAAACTTTTCGCTGATGTACCACAATCTTTTTAAAGGCCCAAAATCTTGAAAATATTACAATTACTTGAATGAAAAATTTAATAAATTTTCAAATTGGATTAAGACAACAAATTAACTTTAAATATTAATAAAACTTGCTTTAGGGTTCCCCGTCCCCCTTATGCCACCGACCACACAAAAAAAGAATAAATAATCTATCATTACATGGGTTTTTTTCCGAATTTAAAAAATTTCTAGGGATATATATAGATTAAGTTGAAAGGAAAACATATTAAATTTTGGTAAAATCTAGGAATCGTTATACACGGCAACTTTACAGACTAGGCACTATTTAAAGTAAAATGTTTACTAAATTTTTTTTTACCCTAATAATCCACATCTTTTTTTAAATTTTTCATCTTTATGGGGAGGTGCCTATAAAAAACCTTCATTGACAGCCTCTTTTTTAGTCAAAAAAAGTTTTTACTTTTTTTTTCTTTAAAAAAAACTTATACCATACCATCATATTTTCCAGCTTCAATTATTAAACTTCCAGATATCTCTCCTTCAAAAACCCAATCTTTTTGTACAAATCCCTACCTCTTTACCTTTAGACCTTGGGGTTTTGAGAAAACCCCACAATGTAAAACCCAAGACCCCATGATTTTACGTATACCTTGTGCAGCCCCATGCACACAGAGTATCTTGTCAAGAGGGCTAAACGGAACAACCCTTTCCAGAACATTTTATTTCGATGGAAAAAAAATTAAAAACTTTTTTAACGTACTTTATAAAAAGCATGCTTGACAAATACAAAAAAATTTATAAAAATCTTTACAACCTAAAAGTCATATTGTTTTTTTTTTTTTTTTTTTTTTTTATGGGTTTTTAAAATTTTTTTTTTTTTTATGATTTAAAAAATTTTGGTTTACTATTGTTACCTTCCTATTATCATCCATAAAATGTTATATTTTCAAATGGCCTGACCGTCCCTTGCTAGTTTTTTATGTATTTTTGCTTTCAGGTCCTAAAATAAAAACTTTGGCTTATTGGGCCTGGGTTTTATCACTAATGGGAATTGTTCATATGTACAAAAAATACATGGGCCAATAAATAAAATCAAAATCAAATTTTTTCTCTCTCTCTCTCTCTTCCCTTCTCCTCCTACCCCCTCCCTCTCTCTCTCCCCCCCTCCCCTTTTCTTTTTCCCCCCCCCCCCCTCTAACTTTCGCTGCTCAAAAACCTAGAATTTTCGTCTTTTTAATCGTCCCATTATTTCGAGTCTCCTCTCTTTCTCTCTTTCACACACCACCCACACAAACACACACCACACACCACACAACACACACCACCACACAAACACACACACACACACACCCACCACACACACACACACACACAACCACACACACAAAAACCACCCACAACCCACACACACCCACACACACCACACACACACCCCCACACACCACACACACACACACAAAACACACACACACACACACAAAACACACACACACACAACCACACACACACACACACACACACACACACACACACACAAACACACACACACCCCACACACCCCACACACACAACACACACAAAAACACCAAAACACAACACCACACACACACACACACACCACACACAACACACACACACAACACCCCCACACACACACACACACACAACACAAACCACACACACCCCACACACACAAACACCCACACACAACCACCCCCACCCCACACACACACACACAACACACACAACACACACCAAAAACACACACACCACACACAACAAACACACCCCAAACACCACACACCACACACACCACACACACACACAACCACACCCACACACACACACACAAACAACACACACACACACACACACAAAAACCCACACACACACCCCACACCCCAAAACCACAACACACAAACACACACAACACACACACACACACACACACACCAACACACACACCACACACCACACACACACACAACACCACACACCCCACACACACACACACACCCCAACACCACACACACAAAAACCCCACACAAAAACCCACACACACACACACACACACACACACCACACACACACACACACACACACACACACACACAACCACCCACAAAACACACACACAACACACGTAGTGTAAGGGATACACGCTCGGCTCAAAACCCGGAAGTCCCGGGTTCGTCCCCGGGGCGGAGCGAAGCAGGGGGCGGTCTTCTTAAAACCCCAGCCCCTTCCCCCGCTGAATGGGTACCGGGGGGGTTTGCCGGGGTTTGTGACCCGCCTCCCGGGGGTGGGGAAAAAAAAAAAAAAAAAATTTATATGGAACGGGGCCTACCTTCCCCCCCTTAAAAAACTAGGGAAAACACACACCCACAAAAACCAACACACAACACCCCCACCACACACACACAACACAAACACAGGCGGGGGGGGGGAACCCTTGGGGTGAATGGAGCAAAGGGTTTTTGTTTTTTTTGGGGGGGGCTTCCCCCCTTAGGGGCAGAGAGAGAGAGGAGAGAGAAGAGAGAGAGAGAGAGAGAGAGAGAGAGAGAGAGAGAGAGAGAGAGAGGAGAGATATAGTATATAGATAGGAAGGGAGAAGGAGGGAATGAACGGAAGAGGACGAGGAACGAACAAGAGAATGAAGGTAGGGAGAGAGAGAAGAGAGAGAGAGAGAGAGAGAGAGAGAGAGAGAGAGAAAAGAGAGAGAGAGAGGAGAGAGAGAGAGAAGGCTGTAGGGTAAGTCAACATAATATCGACACAAAGGAAAACAAGAGCAACTAAAAAGAAGAGAAAACTACTACTACTACTACTACTACTACACACACACACACACACACACACACACACACCACACACACACACACACACACACACACCACACACACACACACACACGCACACCACACACGCACACCACACACACACACGTCACACACACACACACACACACACACACGCACACTCACACCCACACCACACACGTCACACACCACACACACACACGCACACCACACACACACCCCACCACACACACACACACACACAACAAAACACACCACCCACCTACTACTTCAACTACTAAATACTACTACTACTTTCTACTACTACTACTACTACTACTACTACTGCTACTACTACTACTACCACTGCTACTATACTACTACTACTACTACTTACTTACTACTACTACTACTATTACTATACTACCACTACTACTACTACTACTACCACCACCACCATCCCTACTCTCATCCTTTTGAACACACACACACACACACACACGACACACACACACCCACACACACACCACAGTAAGGAGGTCCGTCTCCAAAGGGCCAATATGACGCCCTTCAAAGGCTGTGTTCAAGGGCCGGAGTGACGCGGGAGAAGGGAGAGGATGAAGAGGACCAAAGTTTTATATATTTTTTCTCTTCCCTTATTCATTTTTCATTTTGCTTTTTTTTCATAATTCTGGAAAGTTACTTGATTAACTTTATAACAAGTACGTGCGTGAACTTAGGAGTTTATTTATGGTTTTTGTTTTCGTGTGTGTGTGTGTGTGTGTGTGTGTGTGTGTGTGTGTGTGTGTGTGTGTGTGTGTGTGTGTGTGTGTGTGTGTGTGTGTGTGTGTGTGTGTGTGGAAAGGAGGGAGGATAGGACCATTTGATATGTATGTGCGTATTTGTACCCTCCTACACACACACACACACACACACACACACACATAGGCACATACGCGTGCGCTGGCCTTCCAATAGCGCGATAGTGTGCTGGCCTTCCATTCTGCTGTAGCCGGTTCGAATCCTCACTGCTCACGAGAATTTTTCACTGATAAATTATGGCGGTTACTGTCCCCCTTGAGCAAAGAGATGGGTGTGTGCGGTGTGTGAGGTCCCAGCATTACCTAAAGATCGATAATAATGAGGATGAAACTCCTTGCTCCGGGAGGATGAAACTGGCGATCGCGAGTCAGAGTCGCGTGAACAAGACCGTGGGTAAATAACACACACACAGTCACATACGGAAACCCCCCCTCCACACACACACACACACACACAACACACACACACACACAACCACACAACACACACCACGACACACCACACACACACACACACACACACACACAGACACACACACCCCTCCCCACACAACACAGTCACACACACATACACAGACCACCCCCTCCCCACACACACACAGACCCCACCTCCCCACACACACAGAGACACACCCCTCCCCACACACACAGACCCCCCCCTCCCCACACACACACAGACCCCACCTCCCCACACACCACAGAGACACACCCCTCCCCACACACACACAGACCCCCCCTCCCCACACACACACAGACCCCACCTCCCCACACACCGAGACACACCCCTCCCCACACACACACACAGACCCCCCTCCCCACACAAACACAGACCCCACCTCCCCACACACACAGTCACACACCATACACAACACCCCCCTCCCCACACACACACAGACCCCACCTCCCCACACACACACAGACCCCCCCTCCCCACACACACAGACACACCCCTTCCACACACACACAGACCCCCCCTCCCCACACACACACAGACCCCACCTCCCCACACACACAGTCACACACACACACACACACACAACCATCACGAGAGAAGATTAAGAAAGATAAAGAAGAGTGATGCACCTTTAGAGGAGTGTAATAATCCTGCTTTGAAGTGACAGTCGGGGCAGAAAAGAAGCTAAATTAGAAGGTGGACTTTGCCGCTACAACTCTTTCTCTCGCCTCTCTCCTCTCTTCTTGCTCTGGCCCTACTACTTTTTATGTATTCCTCTGTAGCAGTACCACACCAGCTTCACTAGGCGGTATTCTGTGTTTTACACGCGCTAGCGCCGTCTTTGGGCGTGCACTACAGTTCCCTTAGGACCTTTTAGTCAGTCCCTATACTTAGACCACTACAAGAGACAAACACTCCTCAAACTAACTATTACATCACTATATTGCTATGTATTTACATCTGCGCTAACTACGTTAACAATTATGGTGCAAACCCCCCAGGGTTGCCTTTAATCCTATACTATTACATGTCACGACTATTAACAATACCATTTTACACAGTTATGGAGACAAATACTACTCCTTCAAGCTATACTACTACTATACTTAATGTTGTAGTCACACGTACAACTACACAGACTTTTCTTACTTTGGAAAACAACCCCCCTTCAAGCTATAACTCACAACCAACCTATTTTTCTATGTTCTTAAAATACCCTTTTCTAAGTTTGAGAAAACATTTTCCCACTACTAAAACATCTATACTATCTATCTATGTATCTATCTACGTATCTATACAAATACTACTTCTTTTACTACAGTTATAGTTTTTTTTTTTTTTTTTTTAGCCCAACACGTGTAGATTTTAATACCGGTTTACGTTATTTTGTTTTCCTTGCAACACTATGCCACTTCTTTTTCCTCTGTATATATTTTTTTTTCGGTTTTTCTCTATATTTTCTATTTTCTGACACACAAATTTGAATACAGTAAACCCTTCTAAATGGAAACCGTATGATTCAAACTTTGGATAATTCGACCTGTTTCAGGCCAGTTCTAATTTTTCAATAACTTCATAATTCGAGCAAGTTTGAATTATCCTTAGCCTTACTAGTGGAAGTCCGACCTCTCCCATGTGGTGCGTGCCGCGGCTGCCTAGCGTGGTCTGATATATGATCATTTATAATTATCGTATAAATTTGATAGGTGGAGGAAGAAGGCGGGAGGGGGAGGAGGAAGAAGGGGAGAGGAGGAGGAATGGGGGGAGGGGAAGGAGGGGAGAGGGAGAGGAGAAGGAAAGGAGGAGGAGGAGGAAGGAGAAGAAGAAGAAAGGGAGGAGGGGAAATGGGAGAACAATTTTTTTTAAGTATCCTTCGCTTTGTATACAATTCTTCAGAGTCCTTCACGGGCCTCTTCGCTCCTTTACGCATCCTACAGGAGTCATGGGAGGGCATTAGAAGTCCCACAGGATTGCTATAGTATTCCTAGGTTTTTATAACTACTTTGACAATCGCATGGGTGGGTCAAATAGGGATTAATAATGCTAATACTAACACTGATAATACTAATACTGGTCATTGTATTGAAGTAATGATTAATCTAGCAATTCCTATCATATTTTTATCTCTTGTAGTAAGTTTTGTCTAATTTGTGTTTTTAAGGAATATCTAGGGAAATATCATGTCATTTTGAATTGGCTGAAATAGGGACTTTTAATCATTGTAACTCAAAACTGACTCCATATTCGTGTTCAGCATGCCCGAAAACTGCTAGGAACAGATTTTCAAGCAAATCTACTTTAAAAAAAATATTGCAAATTTTGCAAGGGGTATGCCTTGATTTTTTTTAAATCACGTTTTTTTTTTCAATAACTAAAAAACTATAGGCATATAAGTGCAAACATAATAAGAAGTAAATATGAAGTAGATCAAGGGCTAATTTTTACGTAAAGCAAAAAAATATTGATTGGTAAATAACCGAGAAAATAGCATATTCGTACATTTATACAAAATATCAATTTTTCTCGACAACCATGAGGTGTTTTGACAACCGATTACCCGCGTCATGTAGAACACCTCAACTGAACCTTTGTTACTTCGATAAGTTTTCTTCTACGGCTCATAGTTTTGCGGCAAAATAACAAAAACCTGATCGTCGTCAATTTTGGAATGTTTTTGGAGCAGCTAGAAATCCGAAAATATTTTTTTCGATAAATAATTATAATTGGAAATGCCTGGGATACAATTGTAGATCCATCCATTTACAATAACTTTTGATGGGTAAGTGTTGCTGTGTGAGAAACAAGTTGTGAGCTGAACGCGTTATAGTTTATAATTCAGAAACTGTTCATGATAGGTCACCGGGGGTAGACGCGAGACCAGTGTTGCCACCTCAGTGTAGGGGAAGGGACTAACTCTATATGATTTTCACGCATGTAATATATCATACTTCTAGTTTAATCAGTTTTACTTTGAAAATCGCAAGTTAGACTGAACCTAAGCACAAAAAATAGAATTGCAACCAGCATATTTTTATTAACATCTACATCCTTACATACATACATACATACATTACATATACCTTAACATTTCCATCATAGATTCCTTAACATTTCTTTAAGTAGTACGAAATTGATGGTTTATGAGTTCTTATGTGTATATGTTCTATTGTAATCTATATGTTTATTATTATTATCATGTGGCATTACAAGTGTGTGTACTTATACTAATAGTATAAATACAATGGCTTTGGTGAGTACAAGTTAAAATCTTTGCTTGTTTTTGGCATGTTTGAGTCCCTTTTTCTGTTTGGAGTACTAGAGGTCCCCCCGGATAATTTCGACTTTCGGCTATTCGACCCCGGTTTTCTCCCCCCAATTGGACCCCAATTGAGGTTTCTGTCCGCTCCGTTATTTTTTTCTTTCGGAACCCGAAGAGTTGGCATCCCAACTCTGGAAGGTTTCGTCCCAAGACTCATACCTACTCCCGCAAACACCGAGGTAAACAAAACATAGAACGGCTGTTTGTTTAGAGAGGGAAATGTGGAAGAAGCAAAAAGAACAATCAACAGTTTTTTTTGACCAGAGTAAGGAAGTTGAAGAAGAAACTAAAAGCCCAGAATCTAGCCGACCACTACTTACTACCTCAGCACAAGAAGAAACACTCAATTCCATAAAAACCAACTTCCGCCCACACTGACTGACTGCCTTTTTTTTTATATTATCGTAACACTGACACACCCTCTGAAGTTACAAAAGCTCTTTTTTTAAATATTTTTAGGCCTATCCCTATTAAAAAAAAGGGTTATAGGCTACCTACTTACTTATCTACCTCCCTACTTATCTACTACCCTACTTATCTACTACCATACTTATCTACTTATCTACTTCCCTACTTATCTACTTCCCTACTTATCTACTACCCTACTTATCTACTTCCCTACTTATCTACTACCCTATTTATCTACTTCCCTACTTATCTACTACCCTATTTATCTACTTCCCTACTTATCTACTACCCTACTTATCTACTTCCCTACTTATCTACTTCCCTACTTATCTACTTCCCTACTTATCTATTTCCCCTACTTTCTCCCTTCCCTACTTATCTATTTCCCACTTTCTACTTCCCACTTATCTCTTCCCTACTTACTACTTCCCTACTTATCTCCTTACCCTATTTCCTATTTATCTACTTCCCTCTTATCACTTCCTCTACTTATCTCTTCCCACTTATCTACTTCTACTCCCTACTTATCTACTTCCCTACTTATCTATTTCCCCTACTTCTACTTCCCACTATCCCCTACCTACTTATTTTCCCTACCCTATTTAATTCCTACTTCCCTCCCTTATCTACTCCCTATTATTCTACTTTCCCTACTTATCTACTACCCTATTTTCTACTTCCCTACTTATCTACTTACCCTACTTATCTATTTCCTACTTATCTCCCTTCCTACTTATCTAACTTCCCTACTTATCTATTCCCCTCCCTTATCTAACCTTCCCTCCCTTATCTACTTCCTACTTATCTACTTCCCTACTTATCTACTTCCCTACTTATCTACTTCCCTACTTATCTACTCCCTACTTATCTACTTCCCTACTTATCTACTTCCCTACTTATCTACTTCCCTACTTATCTACTTCCCTACTTATCTACTTCCCTACTTATCTACTTCCCTACTTATCTACTTCCCTACTTATCTACTACCCTACTTATCTACTACCCTACTTATCTAATTATCTACTTCCCTACTTATAAATTTATCTATCTATATCTGTCTTCGTACATACCTATACTTATCTACTTTACTTATTACTTACTTTCTTACTTTACTTACCTACTTACCTACTTTACTTATTGCTTACTCTCTCTTACTTTAATTAATTTACTTATTTTCTTACTTTACTTACCTACTTATCTACTTTACTTATTGCTTACTTTCTCCTACTCTCTAACTTCCCTTTACCACTTACCCTTGTTCTTACTTTACTTACTGCTTTTTACGTCACTTATTACTAATTAACTTCCCTTCCCTCTTACTTACTCCTACTTACTTAACCTACCCCCTTACCTTTTACTTTACTTACACTCACCTACTTACTTCCCTTAACTTCTACCTACCCCTTACTTACCCCTCTTCTTACTCTCTTCTTCCCTCCTCTTCTCCTCTTTTTTTCTTCCTCTTCTTTCTTCTCACCTACCCACTGTTCCTTTGTATCCCCTTCATCCTACCTTCTCCCCGCTCTTTTTCTCTCCATCCCTACCCTCTCCTCTCCCCCTCCTATCTAAAACGACACTTTCCTCTCTCTCCTCCCTCTCCTCTCTCCCCTCCCCTCCTCTCCCTCTCTTCTCTCTCATTCTCTCCTCTCTCTCCCTCTCTCCTTTCTCCTCCCTCTCTCCTCCCTCCTCTTCTCTCCTCTTCCCTCCTTCCCCCGCTCCCTTCTCCTCCTCCCTCCCCCTCTCCTCCTCTCTCTCCTCCTCTCTCTCCCCCTCTCTCTTCTCCTCTCTCCTCCCCCCTTCTCTCCCTCTTCCCCTCTCCTCTCTCTCTCTCTCTCTCCCCCCTCCTCTCCTCTCTCTTCTCCTCTCCCTTTCTCTCTCTCTCCCTTTTCTCCTCTTCCCCCTCTCTCCCCCATCTCTCTCTCTCTCTCTCTCCCCTCTCTCTATGGCGGTGCTTGTGCTTTTTGGGAAAAGGAAGGGGAAAAGTTAGGTGCGAGTTTTGTATAGCTCTCTTCCCCTTCTGGTCCTCCTCATCCTTCCCCTCCTCCTCCTCCCTCCTCCTCCCCTCCTCCTCCTCCTCCTCCTCCCTCCTCCTCCTCCTCTCCTCTCCTCTCTCCTCCTCCTCCTCCCCCTCCTCCTCCTCCTCCTCCTCCTCCTCCTCCCCTCCTTTCCTCTTTCTCACCTCTTCCTCCCCCTCTCCCCCCTCTCCCTTTTTTCCCCTTCCTCAATTTTCCCCTTCTTTCTTCCCTCCCTACCTTCCCTTCCCTTCCCGCCCCTTCCTTCCTCCCTTTTTTCCCCTTCTCCCCTTCCCCTTCCCTTCCCCTTCCCCTTCCCTTCCTCCCCTTCCCTTCCCTCCCTTCCTTCTCTCCCTTCCCCTTCCCTCCCCCCTTTCCCTCTCCCTTTTCCCCTTTCCCTCCTCCTTCTCTCCCCTCCCCTTCCCCTTTCCCTCCCTTCCTTCTCTCCCTTCCCCTTTTCCCCCCTTTCCCCTTCCCTTTCCCCTTTCCCTTCATCCTTTTCCCCTTCCCTCCCTCCCTCTCTCTCCCTTCCCTTCCCCTCCTCCCTTCCCTCCCTTCCTTTCTCTCCCTTCCCCCTCCTCCTTCCCCCCCTCCCCTTCCTCCCTCCCCCTTCTCCCCCCTTTCCCCTTCCCCTTTTTTCCCTCCTTTCCCCTTTCCTTTCCCTTCCTCCTTTTTCCTTCCCTCCCCTTACCTTTCTCCCTTAAACCCCTTTCCCCTCCCTCCTCCCTCCCCTTTCCCTCCCTTCCTTCCCTCCCCTTTCCCCTTCCCTTCCCCTTCCCCTTCCTCCCTTCCCTCCCTCCCCTTTCCCCTCCCTCCCCTTCCTCCTCCCCTTCCCCTCCTCCCCTTCCCTCCCTCCTCCCTTCCTCCCCTCTCCCTTTCTTTCCCCTCTCACCTTCCCTTCCCCTTCCTCCCTTCCTCCCTTTTCTATCAGAAGTCTCTTCATCCCCTTTTCCTCCTCCTCCTCCCTTTCCTCCCCCCTCCTCTCCCTCCCTCCTTCCCATCATCATCATCATCTCATCATAATTTTAAATTTTACCTTTCTATATTAGGGAATGGGGTATCTCTTTTTTTCTCTCTTCTTTTCCCGTCATCTTTGGGGTTTTCCTCAATCCACTTTTACCTCGGCACTTCTTGCGGCTATTTGGGGGGAAAAGGGGTAGAAGAGAAGAGAGGAGAGGAGAGAAGGGGACGAAGACACTATGGGGGAGGAGAAGAGGACATTGAGGAGAGAGGAAGGGAAAAAAAAAAACAAATCGTTTTCCCCAAATCCCCGCCCTTTACCCTCTTTTCCTCCCTCCTCCCTCCCTCTTCCTCCCTTCCCCCTCCCTCCCTCCCCCCTTCCCTTCACTCCTCCTCTCTCCTCCTCTCTCCCCCTCTCTCTCTCTCTCTTTTTTCTTTAAATCGCTGTTTTCAGCGCCTGGCCCAAAAGGAGGAAAGAAGAGAGGGGAAGGAAAAGAAAAAACCACAAAACTCCTCATATCCCCTTCTCTCCTCCTCCCTCCTCCTCCCCTCTCCTCTCCTCCTCCTCCTCCTCCTCCCTCTTCCTTCCTCCCGCCTCTTCTTGCCAATGTTAATCTTCAATAACGTGGTTAAGGGGGGGGGGGGGGGGGCCTCTCACTCTCCTCCCTCTCCGCCCTCTCTCTCCCCTCTCTCTCTCTCCTTCTCTCCCCTCTTCTCCTCTTCCCTTTTCATCTCTCTCTCTCCCCTCTCCTGTCCCTCCCTCCTCTCTCTCTCTCTCTCTCTCTCCCCCTCTCTCTCTCTCTCACTTTGGCAATGGAGTAATTTTAGCAACTCCTCAAAGGATCCTAAAGTGAAGTGGTGGGAGTGACTTCAACGCTAAATTTAGAACCGAACCAATGTGTGTGTTAGTTTTGTGTATTTGTGTGTGTGGGGTGTGTGTGTGTGTGTGTGTGTGTGTGTGTGTTTTGTGTGTGTGTGTTTTTGCAAGGAGTGTGAATCGTATAAAATGTTAGAGTTGTAAGAATGATAAAATCTTCTTCCTCCTCCTCCTCCTCCTCCTCCTCCTCCTCCTCCTCCTCCTCCTCCTCCCCCTTCTTCTTTTTCCTTAACTATCCTATCCCTTGTTATAGGTGGTTGGAAAAGGTCAGTGCAATCCAACGAACCTTTAATTATTATTATTATTATTATTATTATTATTTAATTAAGAAGCTGAAAGTATTTTGCTGTTTGTGAATCCATCAGACTAATGAATAATGTGGTATGTAAGAAATCCTTTGTCATCTTCTTTCTCCTCCTTATGAATGATAGTGGGTGGGGGGGGGAGGGGAGATATATGCATACTGGATTCTTGCACGACCTCCCCCAACTCTTCCTCCTCCTCCTCCTCCTCCCCCCCTCCTCCTCCTCCTTCCTCCTCCTCCTCCTCCTCCTCCTCCTTCTCCTTTCCCTTCCCCCCCTCCTTCTCCTCCTCCTTCTCGTCCTTCTCTTCCACCTCCTCCTCCTCCTCCTCCTCCTCCTCCTCCTCCGTCTCCTTCTCCTCCTCCTTCTCGTCCTTCTCTTCCTCCTCCTCCTCCTCCTCCTCCTCCTCCGCCTCCTCTTCCACCTTCTCCTCGTTTCCATTCCTGTTTGCCACTCTTTGTAGTATGAGAGAGAAAAGAGAGAGAGAGAGAGAGAGAGAGAGAGAGAGAAAGAGAAAAAAAAGGGGAAAGAGGAAAGTATTCAAAAGGAAAAGGAAAGAAGAGGAAGGAAAGGATGAAAAGAGGTGAGGTGAAAGTGAGGTCGCACATACCAGCGGAAGTGAGGGGACCTTGAGAGAGAAAAAGAGAGAGAGAGAGAGAGAGAAAAGAGGGGAGAGAGAGAGAGAGAGAGAGAGAGAGATTAACCTTTCAGATTTCTTGCTTGCTGATGCTTTTCATGTCTTTATCACAAGGAGATCACAAACCCTTCTCTCTCTCTCTCCTTCTCCTCTCCTCTCTCTCTCTCTCTCCCTTCTCATCCTCACTTCTCCGTCCTCTCTCTAATCTCTCCCTCTCCCGCCTGTTCTCTCCTCCTCCTCCTCCTCCTCCTCTTTTAAAAATTTTTCAAGCTTTTTTTCCCAATTCCTTCCTCCTTCCCTCTTTCTCCCTCCTTCCTTTTAACTAATAGTTGGTAATTGCTTGGCTTGGAATTTTTCTCCCGAACAATTTTTTGGTCAATATTGGTTTTAAATTTTCATAAAAAGGCAAGGTTTTTAGAGGCAAGGTTTAATGTTTTTTGGTTGTAAAAGGTTGGTGGTTAAAGGGAGGTTGTTTGAGGAAAAGGTATTTTAAGGTGAGGGTATTTTAAAAGTTGACTTTAGCCTGTGCGAGCTTGGACACGTTCCACATCTTTAGTGTGGACGTCTATTTCCTAGTTTTTTCTCTTCTCATTCAAAATACATTAGTTTTTTTTTACATTAGAGACATGAAGTTTTTTTTTACAATAGAGACATGAAGTTTTTTTTTACTTGAGACATGAAGGTTTTTTTTTACATTAGAGACATGAAGGTTTTTTTACATTAGAGACATGAAGGTTTTTTTACATTAGAGACATGAAGGTTTTTTTACATTAGAGACATGAAGGTTTTTTTTACATTAGAGCTGAGTTTTTTTACATTTGGACATGAGGTTTTTTTTTTAAAACATAAGGTTTTTTACATTTGAGACATGAAGGTTTTTTTTACATTAGAGACATGAAGGTTTTTTTACATTAGAGACATGAAGGTTTTTTTTACATTAGAGACATCAAGGTTTTTTTTTACATTAAGACATGAATTTTTTTTTTACATTAATACATCAAGGTTTTTTTTTACATTAGAGACATAAAGGGGTTTTTTTTTACATTAGAGACATGAAGGTTTTTTTTTAATTAGAGACTCAAGGTTTTTTTTTACATTAAGACATGAAGGTTTTTTTTACATTAGAGACATAAAGGGGTTTTTTTTTACATTAGAAAACATGAAGGTTTTTTTTACATTAGAGACATGAAGTTTTTTTTACATTAGAGACATGAAGTTGTTTTTTACATTAGAGACATGAAGGGTTTTTTTTACATTAGAGACCATGAAGTTTTTTTTACATAGAGACTTTAAGGTTTTTTTTACATAGAGACATGAATTGTTTTTTACATTAGAGACATGAAGGTTTTTTTTACATTAAGACATGAAGTTTTTTTTTTACATTAGAGACATGAAGGTTTTTTTTACTTGAGACATGAGGTTTTTTTACATTGAGACATGAAGGGGTTTTTTTACATTAGAGACATGAAGGTTTTTTTTTACATTAGAGACATGAAGGTTTTTTTACATTAGAGACATGAAGGTTTTTTTTACATTAGAGACATGAAGGTTTTTTTACATTAGAGACATGAAGGTTTTTTTTACATTAGAGACATGAAGGTTTTTTTTACATTAGAGACATGAAGTTTTTTTTTACATTAGAGACATGAAGGTTTTTTTTACATTAGAGACATGAAGGTTTTTTTTACATTAGAGACATGAAGTTTTTTTTCTTTACATTAGAGACTGAAGGTTTTTTTACATTGAGACATCAGGTTTTTTTTACATTAGAGACATGAAGGTTTTTTTACATTAGAGACATGAAGGTTTTTTTACATTAGAGACATGAAGTTTTTTTTACATTAGAGACATGAAGGTTTTTTTACATTAGAGACATGAAGGTTTTTTTACATTAGAGACATGAAGGGTTTTTTTTACATTAGAGACATGAAGGTTTTTTTTACATTAGAGACATGAAGGTTTTTTTTACATTAGAGACATGAAGGTTTTTTTTACATTAGAGACATGAAGGGTTTTTTACATTAGAGACATGAAGTTTTTTTTACATTAGAGACATGAAGGGTTTTTTTACATTAGAGACATAAAGGTTTTTTTTACATTAGAGACATGAAGGTTTTTTTACATTAGAGACATGAAGGTTTTTTCTCTCATTTATAATACAGTAGTTCCCTTTTATGTTTCACTAAATAAAATACATCAGTTTCCTTTTTTAGTCTTCTCATTCATAATAATAATAATAATAATGATTTTATTATTATTTATGATAGGTTAGCTTCCTTTTTCTCTTTTCTCATATAAAATACATCAGTTTTTTTTGCTACTTTATTTTACTACTTTTCTAATTTTCCTTTTTTTCCTAATCCACTACTTTGTCAATAAAATGTTCAAGACCAAGACAATGCTCACTAAAATACATCAGGTTTTTTTTGCTACTTTATTTTACTACTTTTCCAATTTTCCTTTTTTTCATAACATAATCCACTACTTTGTCAATAAAATATTCAAGACAACGCTCACTCAAACCTTCCTACTTTTTTACTTCTTACTATTACTATTACTATTACTATACTTTTTACTTGATTTCCAGTTCTTTATTACTAGAATGGGTAGTATATAGAGCGTCTGTACTACCCTCAAACAGCTGTATTAACCTTTAGGCCCAGAGCGTAATTTCCATTGTAATCTGGGTACCATTAGACGATTTTTAGTGAATATAAGCAATATTTTATAGCTATGACCTGTTTAGTATCCTTGCCCACTAACTCATTTGGTATATTCAGTTACTTTTTGTAATTTTATGGCTCGACAACAGATACATTTTTATAGCAAAGGAAAAATCTGGGCGTGAAGGGGTTACCAATGACCTGTTGATGTATGCTAAAATTATCTATATATCTATATATCTGTCTATCTTGCTATCTATTTATATATCAATCCATCTGTCTATCTTGCTATCTATCTTTCTATCTATCCATCTGTCTATCTTGCTATCTATCTTTCTATCTATCCATCTGTATCTTGCTATCTATCTTTCTATCTATCCATCTGTCTATCTTGCTATCTATCTTTCTATCTATCCATCTGTCTATCTTGCTATCTAAACTTTTTATCTATCCATCCCTTTTATCTTGCTATCTATCTTTATCTATCTATCTGTCTATCTTGCTATCTATCTTTCTATCAATCCATCTGTCTATCTTTGCTATCTATCTTTCTATCTATCCATCTGTCTATCTTGCTATCTATCTTTATCTATCTATCTGTCTATCTTGCTATCTATCTTTCTATCAATCCATCTGTCTATCTTGCTATCTATCTTTCTATCTATCCATCTGTCTATCTTGCTATCTATCTTTATCTATCTATCTGTCTATCTTGCTATCTATCTTTCTATCTATCCATCTGTCTATCTTGCTATCTATCTTTCTATCTATCCATCTGTCTATCTTGCTATCTATCTTTCTATCTATCCATCTGTCTATCTTGCTATCTATCTTTCTATCTATCCATCTGTCTATCTTGCTATCTATCTTTATCTATCTATCTGTCTATCTTGCTATCTATCTTTCTATCTATCCATCTGTCTATCTTGCTATCTATCTTTCTATCTATCTTGCTATCTATCTTTCTATCTGTCCATCTGTCGATCTTGCTATCTATCTATCTATCTGTCTATCTTGCTATCTATCTTTCTATCTATCTATCTGTCTATCTTGCTATCTATCTTTCTATCTATCTATCTGTCTATCTTGCTATCTATCTATCTATCTATCTATCTATCTGTCTATCTTGCTATCTATCTTTCTATCTATCTATCTGTCTATCTTGCTATCTATCTTTCTATCAATCCATCTATCTATCTTGCTATCTATCTATCTATCTATCTACTTACTTTTCCTAAGGTATTATTTCTCTTCTCCTTGTTCCATATTTCTCCTCATTCCCTTATTCTCTCCTTCCTTTCTTTCCTTTATTACTTCCCCCCTTCTTTATCATTCCTTTTATTTCTTCGCCTTTTCTCTAGTTTTATCTGCATGTTCCTCCCTCTCTCCTTTTATTCCTTTTCTTTTCACTCCTCTGTTGACTCCTTTGTTTAGCTCCCTTCCAGCAGCCCTTCTCTTTCCTCTGCATTCCTTTATTATTCTCCTCCTCCTCCTCCTCCTCCTCCTCCTCCTCCTCCTCCTCCTCCTCCTCCTCCTCCTCCTCCTCCTCCTCCTCCTCCTCCTCCTCCTCCTCCTCCTCCTCCTCCTCCTCCTCCTCCTCCAGCCAGGCAAGGCTGCCGCACCACCCCTGAACTTCCACACTGAGCCTACACCAACACTAGATTAGACCTCATAACACACACAGATAGCCCCGAGTTAACGGTTACCACACTACTCTCGACCTGTGACGGCTGTGGTTCAGTTAGGGTCCTGACAGTTAGTGACCACCATCGGATTTAAGGTACCAGGGTCACTGCTGCAGGAGGCATTTTAAGTGTACGGCGTCCTACATGGGAAAATACACAATCCGCAGTGGATTGAACGGAGCTGGGCCTGATTGACTCTGCCTCCCAAGAAAGCGCCAGGCAAGGCTGCCGCACCACCCTTTAACCTCCACACTGTGTTCACACCATTACAAAACACACATAACATGACCTATCTATCAAGCACTAAACCTACCCCCCACAAAATAGTAGTAGTTAGCCATAGATTTACAACTTTTAACTTTCCTCACAAATTCCATGCAGTTTTTCTATATTGCTGGTAATCACTTCTTTTCCGGCCATCTTCGGCTGGAGGGATGGGTGGGTGAGGAGGGAGCCTTCTACTTCCTATCCTTTCTCTCTTATTATCTAGTTAGTGTAGTATAGTTAAACAAACAGTCTTGTAAGGACCTATCGGTCTGTTGCTGTTTTTTTTTCCTTTGTATTCCTTTGTATTTGTATTCCTCCTCCTCCTCCTCCTCCTCCTCCTCCTCCTCCTCCTCTTCACTACTCTCTTCGCCTCTTTTTTTATTTTCTCATTTAAAATACATTATAGTTTTTTTATTATGTGTATTTTCTATTTGTGTTTATTTTCCCTCCAGTCAGCCTTTCTCTGTCCTCTGCATCTCTTTATTCTTCCTCCTCCTCCTCCTTCAGCTCCTTCTTCTCCTCCTCCCTCTTCTTGTCTTCCTCCTCCTCCTCTACTTCTTCTTCTTCTTCATCTTGTTGTTCTTCTTTTATTCCTCCTCCTCCTCCTCCTCCTCCTCCTCCTCCTCCTCCTCCTCCTCCTCCTCCTCCTCCTCCTCCTCCCCTCTACCTCCTCCTCTACCATCAACACCTCCTTCTCCTCTACTTCTTCTTCTTCTACTTTTTTTCTTCTCCTCCTCCTCCTCCTCCTCCTCCTCCTCCTCCTCCTCCTCCTCCTCCTCCTCCTCCTCCTCCTCCTCCTCCTGGGTGTACTCAGGTGTCACACGGTCCTGTAGGGTAATTAGCACTGTTACCGCACCACACCTCACCTGGCGCTACCTGCAGGACGAGGAGGAGAGAGAGAGAGAGAGAGAGAGAGAGAGAGAGAGAGAGAGAGAGAGAGAGAGAGAGAGAGAGAGAGAGAGAGGAAAAGTGAGGAAGAAGGTGATAAGAGGTGAAGGAGAAAATTAAGAAGGCAAAGAAGAGATTAAAACGTAACTATTTGTCACAAGAGAGAGAGAGAGAGAGAGAGAGAGAGAGAGAGAGAGAGAGAGAGAGAGAGAGAGAGAGAGAGAGAGAGAGAGAGAGAGAGAGAGAGGATGAAGGAGATGAAGGAATGTAATTAACGTAGAGGTAAAAGGTGGTAAGAGGAGGAGAAAAAAAAGGCAAAGGGAATATAATGTAACTGTTTCTCGCTAGATACACATAAACCTTACATGTATTTATTTATTCACTCGTTTATTTATTCTATTTGCCATTTTTCATTATATTTTTCATTATATTTTTTATTATATTTTTCATTATATTTTTCATTATATTTTTCATTATATTTTTCATTATATTTTTCGTTATATTTTATATTATATTTTTCATTATATTTTTTATTATTTTTTCATTATATTTTTCATTATATTTTTCATTATATTTTTTATTATATTTTTCATTATATTTTTCATTATATTTTTCATTATATTTTTCATTATATTTTTTATTCTATTTTTCATTATATTTTTCATTATATTTTTCATTTATTTTTTCATTATATTTTTCATTATATTTTTCATTATATTTTTCATTATATTTTTTATTCTATTTTTCATTATATTTTTCATTATATTTTTCATATTTTTCATTATATTTTTCATTATATTTTTCATTATATTTTTCATTATATTTTTTATTATATTTTTCATTATATTTTTCATTATATTTTTATTATTTTTCATTATATTTTTCATTATATTTTCATTATATTTTTCATATTTTTTATTCTATTTTTCATTATATTTTTCATTATATTTTTCATTATTTTTTCATTATATTTTTCATTATATTTTCATTATATTTTTCATTATTTTTTATCATTTTCATTAATTTTTCATTAATTTTTATTATTTTTTCATTAATTTCATTATATTTCATTATATTTTTCATTAATTTTTATTATATTTTTCATTATTTTCATTATATTTTCATTATTTTCATTATATTTCATTATATTTCATATATTTTTATTTTTATCTATTTTTCATATTTTTTCATTTTTTTCATTATATTTTTCATTATATTTTTCATTATATTTTTCATTATATTTTTCATTATATTTTTCATTGCCATTTTTTCCATTTTCATTTCATTGCCATCATTGAATAATCTGAAGAATATTGAAGTCTGATATCTTGACCTTAGAATTGACCTGTTTACTGTCTCACTACTATAGGAAAGAGGTCATCATAGATTCATAGGTCGACCCTCCTCCCCATACACACGTCACACACACACAAACACACACACGCACACACACACACACACACACACACACACACACACACACACACACACACACACACACACACACACACACACACACACATCGTAATGACGGAGGATGGCACAGGTTTATAGTCACAGGTAAGGGAGAAGGAGGTGATTGGTGATTGGAGGTGATGAGAGGAAGGATTAGGCGTGGATTAGGGAGAGGCGGTAATGATTGGGGGAAGGAGGAGGGAGGCAGGTGTGAAGGGAGGGATTACCTGTACACAGAGAAAGGGGATGGGGAGCAAATAGAAGAATGAGATAAAAGTATGATAAAAAGAGGGATTGATGATTTTATAGAGTAGGGATTAATTGGTGAGGTTTAAAGGGATGTAAGAGGAGGATTACTTGTAGGATTTTATAGAGTAGGGATTATTTTGTGAGGTTAATTTAGGGATGCAAGATGAGGATTACTTGTAGGATTTTATAGAGTAGGGATTAATTTGTGAGGTTAATTTAGGGATGCAAGATGAGGATTACTTGTAGGATTTCATAGAGTAGGGATTATTTTGTGAGGTTAATTTAGGGATGCAAGATGAGGATTACTTGTAGGATTTTATAGAGTAGAGATTAATTTGTGAGGTTAATTTAGGGATGCAAGATGAGGATTACTTGTAGGATTTTATAGAGTAGAGATTAATTTGTGAGGTTAATTTAGGGATGCAAGATGGGATTACTTGTAGGATTTTATAGAGTAGGGATTATAATGGGATGTAAAGTAGGATAAAAAGAGGGAATAGGAAAGATAAAGAGAGGGATTGATGATTTTATAGAGTAGGGATTATTTTGGGATGAAAAGTAGGATAAAAAAGGGAATAGAAGGGATTACTTTGGGATTTAAAGTAGGTTATAAAGAAGGAAATAGAAGGGATTTTATAGAGTAGGGATTATTTTGTGATGAAAAGTAGGATATAAAGATGGAATATATTGGATTTTATAGAGTAGGGATTATTTTGTGAGCTTAAAAGTTGGATAAAAAAAGGGATTAAGGATTTTATAGAGTAGGGATTATTTTGTGAGCTTTTAAAGGGATGCAAGGGAAGGA
>JACEEZ010003707.1:0-32744 GCA_016584305.1 Chionoecetes opilio | reverse complement strand
AATATTTTGAAAGGGGTTTTTTTTTTTGAAATTAAAAGCATTTTGTCTCGCTGGTAGGAGCAGCAGAACATAAGGCAAAAGGGAAGCTACAAGAGGCCGTGGGACCTGGGTTTTTTACACTGGCAGTTTGTCTTAACACTTACCTACCCACCTACAGGACATGTTTATAGACCGGGTGGGGGCAGCTGTTTGATGGATTTTAGAGTGTTGGGCCCCTCCCGGAAAGGCAAGATTCGAGGCATTTGAGGATCCTGATGACGCGGGAAGCAAGCTGGGGGGGCCGCAGAAAAAGGCCCCCCTCGGTATCGCTTTTTTTCCGTCGGCAAATTGTAAACGCTTAGCTTCAAGGGTCGTTTTGGTGCGGGGGTTTGGTATACACCTTATTTTGATTTTTGCTGGAATCTCTTATCATCACTCATGTTAGTGTCATGTTCGTGCAGCCAAGTATCTCTACGAGACACAGTCGATCAGCTGCAAAACCCACGAAAATTTTTCCCCTTGTCGCATTGGACCCAACTTTCAAGGAAACCCTTTAGATGAATCTTTCCCAATTATCATCATTGTTACGCTTTTCTTTATCATTATCATCTTACTAAATCTAGATATTTTTTATCTTTCCCGGGTTGGGTCGCCGCGGGGGGGAGCGATGGGTGGGCCGGGGTCTGATTTTCCTCCCCTTGTGTAAGTGTTCTTTTGATCACCACGTCCATTACGAATACAATGATGCATGGGGGTTGCCGGGGGGGGGGGGGGGGGGGGGGGGGGGGGGGGTGATGGGTGCAATGCATAGTCGTTGTATACTGTTAAAAAGATGGCATCATAAGGAAATATTTTCCATAAAAACTGAAATGTGCGTATATATGGCTCATCGAATAATGACTCTCCTCCTTTTTCTTCTCTCTTTTTCTCTCTCCCTCTCCTTCTTTCCCTCTCCCTCTCCTTCTCTCCCCTCCTCTCTCCCTCTTCTCTCTCCCTTCTCTCTCTCTCTCCTCTCTCTCTCTCTCTCCCCCTTTCCCCTCTCTCTTCTCTTCCCCCTCTCCTCTTCTCTCTCTCTCTCCTCTCTCTCTCTCTCTCTCTTTCCCCGCTCGCTCGCTCTCTCTCTCTCCTCTCTCTCTTTTCCTCTCTCTCTCTTCTCCTCTCCTCTCTCTCTTCCTTTTCTCCTCCTCTTTTCTCTCTCTCTCTCCCCTCACACAGACCGGCTCATCGTCACCTTAGTGTTGGTTTCTTAAAACGCTAAGCGGTAAAAACAGTATTTTCAATGATTTTTATTCTGATGGTTGCCCTAACACACACACACAAAAACACACACACACACACACACATACACATACACATACACACAAAACACACACAACACACACACCAACACACACAAACACCCACACTGTGACAGGCGTGCACAAACTTGGAATTTCCCCTGAGATATCTCTCAAACTTTTAAATTATTTGTTCCCAAAGAAGACAGGAAAAAATACTCGTAAAACCATACTTTCATCCCCACTCTGAAAAAGCGTCTTAATCTCCCTAACATCAGCAGTAGTTACGGCATCCCAAACGTGAGATCAAGGCAAAAAAACCCCTCTAGAATTAGTAAAAGGACATTATTGATTACACACCTGGGAAGTAATCCCTACAGTTTGCAAGATGCCAGGGTAAAAGGTTATATTAAAAAGAGGGTTTTGATTTTCTTTGAAAATACGGTTTTTTAATAACTCAAAAAAAAATGATGGGTACGAATAAATGTATATATGAAAAAAACATAGGATAGGTCAAGGCCTTTTATATGGCTAAGTAAAAGGAAATGGGGGTGGTAATTAACTGAAAAAATTACATTAAATGTTATTGAAAAAAATAAAATTTTTTGTATTTTCTACCACGTGTAGGTCTCGCGGCCTCTTTAGCTTACTTATTTTTTTAGTGCTAAACTTTTATTTCCCACATCTTCCTTCCCCTTTCATTCCCTTAACCGTAAGAAAACCCCGTGATCCAAGTCGCTATTTTTTCTACTCAGGGATGTATTGTATTTACTATTTGAGGGGGGAGAAAAAACATACATCGGGGGGGCAAAGGTTTCCCCATTTAAAAAGGGGGCGCACTTTTACGTGTTGGGTTTTGTGGCAGTCACTAAATGTTCATGGGTACAAGCTTGGCATAGTACTTTATTTCGTTAGCTTATTAGCCAGGAGCCAAAGGGGTGTTTTCGTGTTTTAGAGGGCCCGAGATCACTCACCTGATTTTTATACCAAACACAAAAAACCCCCTTGGCTCCAGGAGTATTCTGCATCACCCCAAAAATTTATTTAAAAATTCCTTGCTTGGATTACTGTCCTATAAAATCGTTTTTAGAAGGTGTGTTTTATGACTCTTTCTATGGTGTTCTGTCAGCCTTTAGCGCGAGGAAAGACCCCTTCCTTGTGGGATTTAAAGGAGGACCCCTTTCCCCTTAGGACGTAGTGTACCTTAGGGGGAAATTGACCATAAGGAGTCTTTTTCTATATGACTTTTCCTTCGCAATCATTTTTTCTGCAAAAAAAACAAAAACTTGTTTGAGAGAGGTGTGTCTACCCTTTTTTTCTCCCGTACCCCCCCAATTTTTGGGGAAAGGGTAAAGGTAAAGTGAGGGCATACTTATGCGGGTGGGGCCCTTTGGGGTGCTCATCTCCTCACATAAGCCCTGACCTGTGGTGGTACAATCCGCTCCCCCGGGACACGGGGTGTGTGGCATCCGGGTTACCACTTTCCCTTCCCCAGGTTTTTCTCAGGTCCCCATTTATCGACCAACCCCAAAGAGGAAGGTGAACCCTGTTCGCGGGCCCCCGCTCCCCCAATCGGGTCAGTGCCGGATTTAATGTCGCGGGCCCTGGGCACAGGCTAGGCGGACCCCCATCAATCAATCATTGGGGCATACGCCCGGGGGCGCGCGCCTCGCCCCCCCTACGACATCACTCCCGGGGGTACCACGCGCGGGTCCCCCTGTAGGCCCCTTCCCATACCAATCACTCTAACGGGAAACATCAACTTGCCCCCGCCACGACCTTGTGGTAGCCCCCTTGGCCCCCCTACACCCCGAAAATCTAACAGATACAACCCATGGGAAGGGGGGGTTTCAGTGTAGCGTGCCCGTCCCTACAACCGAAGTTTGGGGCGACGGACTATGCAGGTAATAGGTCCGATTTTATTCGGTTTAGTCGAAGTCACAGAAGCTCCAAGGGGGCTCACGATGCACTGAGTCAAACGCTTTCTTCAGGTCAACATAGGCTGCAAGCATCCCTGTCGAAACTCACGTCGGCGTTCCACCATAGGGCCCCCTATGATCTTACTATAATCATGTGAGCTACTATGCCTATTAATTACGTGTTTCATAATGTCATACAGCGGGATTTTAATGATTAAAATTAGTACAAGAATCCAAGCCGGACGTGAACATATTTGCACTTTGTCCATATTAGCTATTCATACTATATATGACTGAACAAACGAATGCGTCCAGATAACATAACTGTACATGTAGTGATGTAAGTATGCTATAGCCTATAATTATATAATCCAAGCTCCCCTATTTTGTCGATAGTGTTTATTTCCTTAGCCTAGTTATTTATGTGACAGTATACGATAGTCATAATATGAAGTGAAATATCAAATATATTCCATTGCATAAGGTAGCATTAACATATAATAGAGAAATTATAATTTACCTTCAGAAATAAGGTGGTCAGTGCTCGCTAAACACAGCCGTCCAATGTGACGCTCATGCCAGCTGACTCCGCTGAGACGCTGAGCCTGACACATGTATTTGATTCCTTAACAACATATTCATTATTTAGAGTTGGAAAAAATATAACAAAACTATTTATTTTTCTTAATTATAACCCATATCATAATGAAGTTATGTTTGTATTCAGACAGTCCTAGTGGGACGATGGGGCACGCAAATAATTTCAATTGATTTCTGGTAATTACCAAATGCGTGAGGCCTCTAAAAGCGCAAGGCCCTGGGGGGGAGATGCTGAGAAGTACCTTAGAGGTAAGGCGAACTGAGCGCCTTAACCGTCTTCAAGCGCTTTTGTAACGGCCCGGCTAAGGCACCGGCTAAGGCCTATATAGAGACGATATTCCAGGGGCCTTTGCCTTGCATTACACCTTCAACGTCTCAGGTGTTGGGCATGGTCCGAGAATCCTAGGTCTCATGGCCTCTTGAACCTTCCATATTATCGTATGTTCTTATGTTCTTAAGGCAACCCTCCAACACATTATCTGATCTGAAGATTTCTGCTCAATTTATATGAATTAAGTTCATAAAATTTGCGAGTTCTTTATATATGAAATTATTGCCTGATAAATTACTTCCTGATGCAAGAATGATCACCTACCTATACATACATCTGCGGTTTCGGTCCCTCGGTCCTCGGGGCGAGTCGGTCCTCGCCGACGTCCACGGCTCGTTTCGGTCAGTAAACAAAATATGGCTGCCGCTGTCAGTGTCAGGTGGACACGTGAAGTGATATTGACAATTTAATAAGGAATATCTCGGCGATGAAGCTGCCCTCCAGTTTATGGGAGGTCGCAGTGTTCTGTTTGAAGTTCAATGCCAAGACCACAGGCTTTTTTGTTCTGGAAAGCCAGACATTCACGGTGCAGTATCTGTGGTGAGTGGACCGCCGCCGCCGCCACAAGTCACCGAGCTGGACGCTGTCGCTGTGAACCTTCGCCGCAACCTCAACCCTCAGCATCCCGCCAGCAAGGTGACAAGGGCCCATAACCCCCATATGCAAGACATTTTCTCCACCCGTTGCACCGCGCAGCGGCAAGCAAGAATCATTTGAAAACACTCCACCCGTTGCGTTCCACTGGTTGCGTTGCTCCACTGGTTGTGTTGTCCATGCCTTGTCCTCTGTCCTTATTCCATCATATTTCTTCCCAAACCATTACAGGCGAGTTTTCAACATAACCGAGAGTGACATGCATACACTGTGAGTGCACACGTGTCATAATTAAAGTAAAATTAGGTGCAGGAGGCCTTATATTGTTATGATAAGTGGTGACGAGGGAGAGCGGCGGTGGTGGAGGTGGTCAGCCATATTGCTTTGTGGCGACTGGCGGGACGTTCAAATGTACTCACAAGCATCACTCGGGCCAATTTTTTCTACATCAACACCTCAGATAAGTGACGAACACTAACAAAGCTATTATTTTAATGGCAGCAATGATAAATTAGGCTAGAAAAAGGAATTAGATAGGTGTAAAACAGTCAAAATACTGATGCCGCCTTGGACTCGCTTGTGCTGGTACAACTGCCCAAATCTCCACTGGCTGGGCATTTCTTGACTATCCCACCGGTAGAGATACGACGGTCGGGAATCTCCACCTGCCGGGATTTGACGAGCATTCTTGCATTTAGCCCAAGGTGATCTCGCAGCCTCCTGCTGGGGCTGCGAGATGGATGTGGTGGAGGGAGCGCGGTGGCGTGGCAAGGTATCTCTTATCAGTGGGGGGGGGAGAGGCACCGTGAAGGAAACAGCTGAGTATGGGGGAACACTACCATAGATAACAATTTAATCGCCACCTGCAGTGATGTCTCCAGCCGCCATATATTACGTATTATAGCATTACTACTGATTTGTATGTGCCACTGAAGATGATACACAGTAGTTTATATCATGACTGTATAATCTACCCTGTTTCAGGGTTGTTTTATGCTTTGTATCTGCAATTATATACGGTTTCAAATTTCACTACCCGGTTTTTTTTTCGGGCGACGACGACGGCGGGAGGACACTCAGAACATAAACACTAGATGGCGACCTTAGTGTAGCTCCATTAACAATGTCGCCACTCGGTTATATTTTTGTAATTTGTTCATTTATAACCATAATATGACACAGATGAAGACACAAAATTACACCTCTCCAGATAGCCCCTTCTAACTTTGCTGAAATCATGGATGTAGAAATGTAAGTATTAACGCCACCAGACGTCTGTAAATAAAAATAATACGTTGCCCTGGCGACTTTAGTGTTATCTAGGGTAGGTAGGCAAGCGAGTATTATTTAGGTATTATTCTAGTGTTTGCCCATACTCCCCCCTCTTCCCAAAACAAGCTTGGGGACCTTGGGGAAAGCGGGATATTTGGCTGGTGTCCAAAATATGCGTCGCAACCACATCGTTTTTGAGTTAGGGGTGTTGTAAAAATTCCTTAGGTCTTGGGAAAATAGATTGGATTTCTTCTAAGTCCAGACACGTGTGAACTTGACGATCCTTACAAACAGAATGATGATCGGAGTGTCGAGAACCCCCCACCCCCCCACCCCTGCTAAGAGGTTATGTTAAATTATAATTTTCGGAGGGTCGTGGGGGCGGAGCCCCCATGTTAGGTTAGGTTAAATTTGGTTAGGTCAGGTTAGGCTAGATTACCAGGGGAAGGTCAGGTAAAATTTGGTTAGTTAAGTTTCCCTATTTCTAGGGAAGTTACCCTAGATCTAGGGAATTTTATATACCCTGCAGAACTAAAAAAAATATGTCTTTTCGATGCATTATTTGTTCCCCACCCGAAAACCCGGGATTCCCACATGTCCTCAAGCTTGTTTGGGGGAAGGGGGGGAGTATGGGCAAGCGCTAGAAATTTACCATTATTTTACACTAGGACCAGAATTCCCTACACAGTTGGGAGTATGGTTTCTGTTTACCTTATTGGTTTCCCGGAAACATTCTCTATGAGCTTCCGTCGCAAATCATAACTTATAGAGATATGACATCCCGAATGGTTCAGGTAATGTTATGAGAACAGGTTATGCGAGTAGAGCGAGGTGGAATGATAGGAAGGTGATGGGGAACTAGCTGTAGATGGTGTGGCAGGGGGAGGGGGTTGCCTCACCATCAGGAAGACCAGACACACACCTGCACGCACACAGAGTTTATGGCGAATTAGAAGCTGGGCTGAGCACCTTATCTTACCTGGTCATTTTAAGGCATATGTTAGCGAGGACACAGGGAAGATTTTGTATAACAACATTTATTATAAATTCTGGAAGGATAGTATGTTATGTGTTGCTGGTCATTTTAAGGCATATGTTAGCAAGGACACAGGGAAGGTTTTGTATAACAGCATATATTATAAATTCAGCAAGGGCACACAATCAGTCCATCTTTGTTACCATTGTATTCCAATTATATTTAATTCAAGGACTGGTATACCTGTAGATATGAGTGGCCCCTCTATTACTATTGTGCCCGCTGTTCTCTCCCTGGACATGATGATCAGATACTAGTGGTGGCTAACCAGGTGAGCTAAGGAGTACTGTTGTTGAGCGTGGCCAGAAAAGGGTATTCACAGACCACGAGTGCCTGGACGAAGGGAAGCAAGGGTCACGAAGAGGAATGTGACCCAAGGTAACGGTTACAGTAAAACGGGAGTCCAGGCAGACAGATAGTTATATATTATAGTTTTAAGGTGCCGTAACTGCGGGGTTATTGACGCCTGCTTACATAAGACAGTATAAGTAATATTAAAATGCAAATTTTAAGATATAATCAAAATATATAATATAACAAAACATATACAAGAACAATAGTTTATTGGTTGCAATACTAAAATAATATTAAAAACATCATAACGTGTTGAGAAGGCCAACCCTCTCATAAGAACATAAGAACATAAGAAAATAAGGAAGCTACAAGAGGCCGCGAGGCCTACACGTGGTAGTTCCTGTCACCTAACACTACCTACATCCACCTTTCATCCCAATCCATGAACTTATCCAGCTCCCCTTTAAAGCTCCCTAATGACTCCGCACTAACTACCTGTCTACTGAGACCATTCCACTCATTCACCACCCTATTTGTGAACCAGTTTTTCCCTATTTCCTTTCTAAATCTACGCTTTTCCAGCTTGAATCCGTTACTTCTTGTTCTACCCTGGTTAAAAGCCGTAAGAACTTTTCCTACCTCTCCTTTATTAAATCCCTTTATCCACTTAAAAACTTCTATCAGATCGCCCCTTACTCTGCGTCTCTCGAGTGAGTGTAATTTTAATAACTTCAATCTCCTCTCATAACTAAAGTTACGCATCCCTTGTATCATTTTGGTCATCCTTCTCTGCACTTTTTCTAACAACACTATATCCATCCTGTAATATGGAGACCAAAACTGAACTGCATAGTCTAGGTGAGGCCTGACTAGAGCCAGATAAAGCTTTAGAATAACTTCCGCACTTCTACTTTTAACACTTCTGGTAATGAATCCTAATACTCTATTAGCTCTATTTCTGGCCTCAATACATTGTTTCCTAGGTCGGAGGTCTGGGCTCACCCTCACTCCAAGATCTTTTTCACCTTCTGATCTTTTCAGCGATACATTGCTTATGGTGTATCTATTACCAGGGTTTTTTCTACCAACATTCATAACGCTACATTTATCAATATTAAATTCCATCTGCCATCTGACTGCCCACTCGTTAAGTTTATCTAAGTCTCCCTGCAATATGTTTACGTCAGACTGTGATCCAATAATCCTACCTAACTTAGTATCATCAGCAAACTTGCTGATATCACTGCTAATCCCACTATCCAAGTCGTTGATGTAAATCAAAAATAGTAATGGGCCCAAACAGACCCTTGTGGAACTCCACTTGTCACCAGTCCCCTTTTCAGATTTGGAACCATTAATTGTAACCCTTTGTTGCCTATTACTTAGCCAAGCTCTGATCCAATGAAGAACCTTCCCATCTATACCATGAGCCCTAACCTTATTTAAGAGTCGCTCGTGTGGTACTTTGTCAATGCCTTACTAAAGTCCAAATATTATATCATAATCCTTATCATTATCTGCCGTCTCATAAACTTTCCTATAAAAACTCAATAAATTGGTGAGACATGACCTACCCTTGGTGAATCCATGTGTGAATCATTGATCAAACTATGTTTATCTAAGTGCTCTCTAATGTTTTTTGCAATAATAGATTCCAATAATTTACCCACCACTGATGTTAGACTTACGGGTCGATAATTTGACTTTAGTCCTCTGTCTCCCTTCTTAAATATGGGAAACAACATTTCCTTTCCTCCACATAATGGCACATCGCCTATCTCAACCGATTTCCTAAAAATGTGCACTAACGACTCACTAACAACCTCCTTGCATTCCTTTAATACACTGGGATACACTTCATCTGGTCCTGGCGATTTAAATGTTTTCATTTTTTCTATACCCTCTTCCACCATTTCCCTAGTTATCACAATATCTTTGAGTTTCTCCTCATCGCTTCCTTTGAACATCTGTTCACTATCAGGTATCGTCTGTGTATCCTCCTCCGTAAAAACACTTAAGAAATAATCATTTAGACTCCTACACATATCCTCATCCGTATTTAAGACCTCACCTTGTCCTGACCTTAAGGGCCCAACTAATTCCCTTGTCTTTGTTTTATAAACCTGATAGAACCCCTTTGGGTCCTGTTCGCTTGTTCTGCTACTTTAATCTCATAATTGTTCTTAGCAACTCGAGTTAATTTCTTCACTGTCCTCGCCATCACGTTATACTGTTCTTTGTTTACCAATCCTGCCTTGAACCTTAAATAAATGTTTCTTTTTACTCCAATGTGGTGTTTTAACTTGGTGGTCATCCATTTTGGATCACTCTTTCTGGACCTTATTTCCCTATAAGGAATATTTCTTTTCTGTCCGTCAATTATATTCCTTACAAATGAGGTATAATCCTCCTCAGCTCCGACCTCACTTCCCCTTCTAACCTCTCTAATTACCTCCTCAGCCCTGACCTCACTTCCCTGTCTAACCGCTCTAATTATCTCCTCAGCCTCGACCTCACTACCATATCTGACCGCGCCAATTACCTCCAGGTGCCTTCCTAATCCTTCATAATTGGCCTTTCCACCTGACAACGCCTTGTCCTGGGAAATTTTCTGCTCCTCCATCCCACACCTCTTATTAATAACCTCCAGGTGTCTTCTTAATCCCGCATAATTGGCCTTTCTGAAATTAGGTATTCGATGCCTATTGCCACTTAATTTTCCAACTTCCCATTTTAAGCTAAATCTGATCTCATAATGGTCGCTATTATCTAAACTCCCCCCGACCTCCACATTTGTAACTAAATCGTCTCTATTTGTCAGCAATAGATCTAGAATATTATCTCTTCTAGTAGTACCTCTCAATAAAGGTATGGACCTCATGTCCCGGGGAGAAACACCTCTCTCCGAATGCCAGGGAGAAACACCTCTCTCCGAATGCCAGGGAGAGATGGTAGGCACCGTCCGTCTCCCGACACCGGGACAAGAATTGCTCACGTAGGTCCCCAAGACTAGGACACTCGACCAGCAAGTGCCGCACAGTTAAGGGGACCAAGCAATCATCACAGTAAGGAGGGTGGCCTCCCTCCATGAGGAATCCATGTGTATATAAAGTGTGACCAATACGCAATCGTGCCAAGGCAGTCTCCCATCTCCGGGAGAGACCGCAGTAGCTCCAGTCCTCGATACTTTGGCGGATGGTGCGTAGTTTATTTTGCCCTATATTATTCCATCGCTCCTGCCAACTGGTGTGAACTGATCTATGGATTGCCGAGCGTAGGTCTGTAGCTGTCACTGCAAACTGTGATAGAGCTGGTCTTCTAGCTGCAGCTTTTGCCAAGGCATCAGCTTCCTCATTACCGGCAACACCCACATGTGCCGGAACCCAACAAAAGCTGACAGTCCGGCCTCGCCTCTTGAGCAGATAAAGCCATTCCAAGATGGCATTGACCAGCGGATGGGGAGAGTTAAAATTACATAGTGATTGAAGAGCACTACAAGAATCACTAAAAATTGTTAAAGAGACATCCGGAAGGGTAAAAATAATCATGAGACCATATAAAATAGCACTTATTTCAGCCTTAAAAACAGATGAAACATTTGGAAGGCTGACGCCTTTGTTAAACGATGGGAATACGACACCGTATCCAACTCCTTCGTCTGATTTGGAACCATCAGTAAAGACAGGGACAGAACCCTGATATGTGCAATAGTGGTCTAAAAACTGGGCACGCTCAGTCTGACGAGGTAAAGAGCCTTATGAGAGCGGAAGGCTTTTGCAGAAGGACACTTCTGGGAGAAGCCATGGACCGACTCTCGTAGGTCTATGCTGGCAGATCCGCAAAGCAGGGAAGGATAGCGTCTCCATAATAGCTTATAATCGGAAACCAAGGGGCTTTGGTAAGCCTATTCGCTCAAGGTAAATTTGCGATCCTGAATCACATGACACAGCACGGCAAGCTATTGAGTCACGGAAGCGTTGAAGGCGGTAACAACATCTAAACATGAGGGACTGGCGTTGAAGAGCTAATGGGAGGACACAAACATCCACCAATAGACTTGGGATGGGAGATGACCTGAATGCCCCAGTTGCCAGACGGACAACAGCATGGTGTACAGAATCCAATATCCGCAGTCGAGTGGGTGTGGCAGAGGAATACACTTCACATCCATATTCAAGCTTCGAAAGGATAAGAGAGCGATGGAGATATAGGAGTGTAGCGCGATCAGCTCCCCAGCTGGTGTGCGATAGGACTTTCAGTAGATCCATAGTTCGAAGACAGTCAGTCTTGAGAGTACAAAGGTGAGGTACCCAAGTCAGTCTATTGTCAAAAATGAGTCCTAAAAACTGGGCCTCTTCCCTACATGGTATTCTCTTCCCGTAAAGATACAGGTCTGGGTCGGTATGAATCCCACGGGTTCTGTAAAAATTAACCGCTACAGTCTTCGCTGGAAAAAACCGGAAGCCGCGATTCGTCGTCCATTCACAAACTTTGTCAATAGCAAGTTGAAATCTTCTCTCTGCAACCGACATCCTGGAAGCAGCAAAAGAGATTGATAAATCATCCACGTATAATGTACTAACAATCCCCTCTGGCAGTACATCACATACCATTGATGCCACAGCGAACAGAGCTACACTCAAGACGCTACCTTGGGTGCCCCTGGACGTGTCAAGAAGCACTGACTTAAGAACCCGGTNCGGGGCCCCTTTTTGGGCATTTAACCCTTTCCTTTGCAACACCTTCAACCCCCTCAGGTGTGGGCATGGTCCGAGAACCCTAGGTTCAGGGCTCTTAAACCCTTTCCCATATTATCGTTGTTTTATGTTTTTAAAGGAAAACCCTCCAACACATTATCTGATCAAAGATTTTCCCCTCAATTTAATGAATTTAAGTTAAAAAAAATTTGCGGGGTTTTTTATATATAAAATTTAATTGCTAAAAAATTTTCCCTTTTGGCAAGAAGTCACCACCTATACATACATCTGGGTTTCGGTCCCCGGTCCTCGGGGCAGTCGGTCCTCGCCGACGCCCACGGCTCGTTTCGGTCAGTAAACAAAATAGGCGCCGCTGTAGTGTCAGGGGGGACACGTGAAGTGATATTGAAAATTTAAAAAGGAAATCTCGGCGATGAACTGCCCCCCAGTTTATGGGGGGTCGCATTTTTTTTGTTTGAATTTCAATGCCAAGACACAGGTTTTTTTTGTTCTGAAAGCCAAAAAATTAGGGTGCAGTATCTGTGGTGAGTGGACCGCCCCCGCCCCACAAGTCACCGAGCTGGACGCTGCGTGTAAACCTTCGCCGCAACCTCAACCCTCAGAAAATCCCCCCAGCAAAGGTGAAAAGGGCCCAAACCCCCATATGAAGACTTTTTTCTCCACCCGTTGCAGGGGCGCAGCGGCAAGCAAGAATCTTTGAAAACACTCCACCCTTTGCTTTCCCAAAGGTGCGTTGCCCCACTGGGTGTTGTCCAGCCTTGCCCTCTGTCCTTATTCCATCATATTTTTTCCCAAACCATTACGGCGATTTTTTCGACTAACCGAGGTGACTGCATACCTGTGAATGCACACGTGTCAAAAATTAAAAGTAAATTAGGTGCAGGGGGCCTTAATTGTATGATAAGGGGTGACGAGGGAGAGGGGGGCGGTGGGGGAAGGTGGCAGCCATATTTTTTTGTGGCGCTGGCGGAGTTCAAATGTACTCACAAGCATCACTCGGGGGAATTTTTTCTACATCAACCCTCAGATAAGTGACGAACACTAACAAACTATTTTTTTTAATGGCAGCAATGATAAAATTTGGTGAAAAAAAATTAATAGGGGTAAAACGTCAAAATACTGATGCCGCCCGGTCGCTTGTGTGGGACAACGCCCCAAATCTCCCCTGGTGGGCATTTCTTGACTATCCCACCGGTAGAGATACGACGGTCGGGAATCCCCACCTGCCGGGATTTGCGAGATTTTTGCATTTAGCCCCAAGGGATCTCGCAGCCCCCCCTGCCGGGGGGCTGCGAGAGGTGGGGGTGGGGGGAGCGCGGTGGCGGGCAAGGTATTCTTTCAGTGGGGGGGGGAGAGGCCCCGTGAAGGAAACAGCTGAGTAGGGGGAAACACTACCCAAGATAACAATTTAATCCCCACTGCAGTGATGTCCCCAGCCGATATATTACGTATTATAGCATTACTACGATTGTATGTCCCACTGAAGATGATACCATATTTTATCATGACTGTATAATCTCCCCTGTTTGGGGGTTTGTTTTTATGCTTTGTATCTGCAATTAAAACGGTTTCAAAATTTCACTACCCTTTTTTTTTTTTCGGGCGACGACACGGCGGGAGGACCTCAGAACAAAAAACCCCTAGAGGGCGATTAGTGTGCCCCTTAACATTGTCATGGGTTATTTTTTTGTAATTTTTTCATTTATAACCATAATATGACACGATGAAGACACAAAATTACACCTCTCCAGTAGCCCCATCAAAAACTTTGCTGAAATCAGGATGTAAAAATGTAAGTTTTAACCCACCGACGTCGTAAAAAAAAATACGTTTCCCCTGGCGATTTAATGTTATCGGGGTAGGTGGCAAGCGGTATTATTTAGGATTATTCTAGTGTTTGCCCATACTCCCCCCTCTTCCCAAAACAATTTGGGGACCGGGGGGAAAGCGGGATTTTTGGCGGGGGCCCAAAATATGCGTCGAAACCCAAACATCTTTTTTTTGAGTTAGGGGGTTTTGTAAAATTCCTTAGGTCTTGGGAAAAGAGTTTGGTTTTTTCTTCTAAGTCCAGACACGTGGAACTTGACATCCTTAAAAACAGAATGAGATCGGAGTGTCAGAACCCCCACCCCCCCCCCCCTGCAAAGGGGTTTATTTTTAAATTATAATTTTCGGGGGGGCGGGGGGGCGGACCCCCCATGTTAGGTTGGGTTTAAAATTTTGGTTAGGTGGGTTGGGCAGATTACCAGGGGAAGGTCAGGTAAAATTTGGTTATTTAAAAGTTTCCCTATTTCTGGGGAAAAAGTTACCCAGATTGGGAATTTTATTACCCTGCAAACTAAAAAAATTTTTTTCGACATTATTTTTCCCCCACCCAAAAAACCCGGGATTCCCACATGCCCCCAAGCTTGTTTGGGGGAAGGGGGGGGGGGGGGGAAAAAAAAAAAAACATTTTTTACACTAGGACCAGAATTCCCCCCCACAGTTGGGTATGGTTTGTTTACTTATTTGGGTTTCCCGGGAAAAATTTCTATGGTTTCCGTGCAAATCATAACTTTAGAGAAAAGACATCCCGTGGTTTTAGGAATGTTTTTGAGAAAAGGTTATGCAAATAGACGAGGTGGAATGATAGGGAAGGTGATGGGGAACTCTGTAGATGGTTGGCAGGGGGAGGGGGTTGCCCCACCCTCAGGAAGACCAGGGCACACACCGGGACGCACAAGAGTTTTTGGGGGAATTAGAAGCTGGGCTGAGCACCTTATCTTCCCGGTCATTTTTAAGGGGATAGTTGCGAGGACAAGGGGAAAATTTGTATAACAAATTTATTTTTAAATTCTGGAAGGAAGTATGTTTTTGTGGGTTCTGGTCATTTTTTAAGGGATATGTTAGCAAGGACACAGGGAAGGTTTTTTATAACAGCATATTATAAATTCAGCAAGGGCACACAAACAGTCCCTCTTTGTTACCCTTTTTTCCAAATATTTAAAATTTAAGGGCGGTAACCTGTAGATATGGTGGCCCCCTATTTCTTTGGCCCCCCCTTTTTTCTCCCGGACTGATGAAGATACTAGTGGTGGCTAACCCGGGGAGGAAGGAGTACTGTTTTTTGAGCGTGGCCGAAAAGGGTATTCACAACCCCGAGTGTGGAGAAGGGAAACAAAGGGGCACGAAGAGGGGAAAGTGCCCCCGGAACGGTTACAGTAAAACGGGAGTCCAGGCAGACAGATAGTTAATATTATATTTTTAAAGGTGCCGTAACTGCGGGGTTATGACGCCCTGCTTACATAAGACAGTATAAGTAATATTAAAATGCAAATTTTAAGATATAATCAAAATATATAATATAACAAAACATAAACAAGAACAATAGTTTATTGGTTGCAATACTAAAATAATATTAAAAACATCATAACGTGTTGAGAAGGCCAACCCTCTCAATAAAGGTATGGACCTCATGTCCCGGGGAGAAAAACCTCTCTCCCAATGCCAGGGAGAGACGGTGGGGCACCGTCCGTCTCCCGACACCGGGACAAGAATTGCTCACGTAGGTCCCCAAGACTAGGACACTCGACCAGCAAGTGCCGCACAATTTAAAGGGGCCCAAGCAATCATCACAGTAAGGAGGGTGGCCCCCTACGCAATCGTGCCAAGGCAGTTTTCCCATCTCCGGAGAAAACCGCAGTAGCTCCAGTCCTCGATACTTTGGCGGATGGTGCGTAGTTTATTTTCCTATATTATTCCATCGCTCCTGCCATCTGGTGTAAAACTGATCTATGGATTGCCGAGCGTAGGTCTGTAGCTGTCACTGCCAAACTGTGATAGAGCTGGTCTTCTAGCTCCCAGCTTTTGCCAAGGCATCAGCTTCCTCATTACCGGCAACATCCACATGTCCCGGAAAACCCAACAAAAGCTGACAGCCCGGGCCCCTCGCCTCTTGAGCAGATAAAGCCATTCCAAGATGGCATTGACCAGCGGATGGGGAGAGTTAAATTACATAGTGATGAAGAGCACTACAAGAATCACTAAAAATTGTTAAAGAGACATCCGGAAGGGTAAAAATAATCATGAGACCATATAAAATAGCACTTATTTCAGCCTTCAAAACAGATGAAACATTTGGAAGGCTGACGCCTTTGTTAAACGATGGGAATACGACACCGTATCCAACTCCTTCGTCTGATTTGGAACCATCAGAAAAAGACAGGGACAAACCCTGATATGTGCAATAGTGGTCAAAAAAAACTGGGCACGCTCAGTCTGACGAGGTTTAAAGAGCCTATGAGAGCGGAAGGCTTTTGCAGAAGGACACTTTGGGAGAAGCCAGGACCGACTCTCGAGGTCTATGTGGCAGATCCGCAAAGCAGGGAAGGATAGCGTCTCCATAATAGCTTATAATCGGAAACCAAGGGGCTTTGGTAAGCCTATTCGCTCAAGGTAAATTTGCGATCCTGAATCACATGACACAGCACGGCAAGCTATTGAGTCACGGAGGCGTTGAAGGTGGTAACAACATCTAAACATGAGGGACTGGCGTTGAAGAGCTAATGGGAGGACACAAGCATCCACCAATAGACTTGGGATGGGAGATGACCTGAATGCCCCAGTTGCCAGACGGACAACAGCATGGTGTACAGAATCCAATATCCGCAGTCGAGTGGGTGTGGCAGAGGAATACACTTCACATCCATATTCAAGCTTCGAAAGGATAAGAGAGCGATGGAGATATAGGAGTGTAGCGCGATCAGCTCCCCAGCTGGTGTGCGATAGGACTTTCAGTAGATCCATGGTTCGAAGACAGTCAGTCTTGAGAGTACAAAGGTGAGGTACCCAAGTCAGTCTATTGTCAAAAATGAGTCCTAAAAACCGGGCCTCTTCCCTACATGGTATTCTCTTCCCGTAAAGATACAGGTCTGGGTCGGTATGAATCCCACGGGTTCTGTAAAAATTAACCGCTACAGTCTTCGCTGGAAAAAACCGGAAGCCGCGATTCGTCGTCCATTCACAAACTTTGTCAATAGCAAGTTGAAGTCTTCTCTCTGCAACCGACATCCTGGAAGCAGCAAAAGAGATTGATAAATCATCCACGTATAATGTACTAACAATCCCCTCTGGCAGTACATCAGCAATACCATTGATGGCCACAGCGAACAGAGCTACACTCAAGACGCTGCCTTGGGGGATGCCACCTGGAAGCAGGTGTTCAAAAGACATTATATTGCCAACTCGGACTTGAAGAACCCGGTTGGTTAGGAAACTCTGGAGGAACACAGGCAAACAACCTCCTAGACCAATGTCATACAGAGACTGCAATATACCGTGTCTCCAAGCTGTGCCATAAGCCTTCTCAAGGTCGAAAAATATGGTCACATAGTGTTGTCGAGAGGCAAATGCCCCGCATATGGATGACTCTAAGGAAATAAGCGCTTCCGTAGTGAAATGATGCTTACGGAATCCACACTGTGAACGGGCGAAAAAGTTTTCCCCTTCCAAAAACCATATAAGTCGACTATTTACCATTTTTTCGAACAGCTTACACACACATGAAGTTAGGGATATGGGAAATTCTTCGGTAGTGAGTGGTCCTTCCCAGGCTTCGGGATCGGGATCACCACCGCCACAACCCAGCTTCTTGGGAAGGTTCCTTCAATCTATATTATATTATAGATGCTCAACAAGAAATCTAGAGCCTCATCTCTTAGATGACTGAGCATCGCATATGGTATATCATCTTGGCCTGGGAAGTGTCTGCGAAAACCCTTTCAGGGTTTTGGCAAAGGTCACGAGGTGTATAAAGAACATTGTAAGATTCCCCGCCGCTAGATGAAAAATCTATGCCTCTCTGTGTAGTTCAGTGGGTAGTTTACATCTTAATGACTGTTGGGTCTGTAATTAGTGTTGGGTAGTTTATCTTTGGGAACAAGCGTTAGGTGGCGCTGATCGTACATCGACGTGGCAGGAATCACGTGATCAAGCGAGGTGGGCTCAGGGACGGAGGAAGGTGTGGGAAAGAGACGACGTAACCACTCCACCACAGCCGGACGGCTGCCTTACTCTGTGCAAGCAACACCTACCCGCCTACTCAGCAGTGCACCTTGTTAACACTTGTTTTGCGGTAGAAGAAAGTAAAGAGAAAACGCAGGTCCTTGTTTAATTACTGCCACAAGCTATCGAGGCAGTATGGTGGGACAAGGTGAAGAAAGTTACTTCGATGTAAAGCTGATTCCCGAGTGTGATGGAAGCGGCACACAGTCTGTGGTGGAGTGGCTGGAGAAGCTGGAACTCGTGTGAAAAACTCAGGGGCCCAGTCAAGGATATAGAAAGTGTGTTTTCCCCTTCGCTTGACTGGTGGTGCCTTCGCTGTGTATTTGCAGCTGTCTGAGGAGGACAGGAAAAAGACAGACAAAGTAAAGGAGGCGTTGCTGGCTGCGTTTGCTGTGGATCCCTACGTAGCCTACGAACAGTTTATCGGCAGGAAACTACGCACTGGAGAATCACCTGATGTGTTCCTGGCTGAGCTGCGGCGCCTGGCGTCCCGGTTCGGTGGGATGACCGACGAGGCTCTGGGCTGTGCCTTTGTGGCTGGGTTGCCAGAGGACGTCCACCAGCTGCTGAGGGTTGGTTCACGTATGGAAGCTCTCGATTTGGATCAGATTCTGGCGCGGGCGAGGGCGGTCATCAGGGACGACAATCCCCACGGGTCGTCCGAGGCGTGCCTTGGCGCCACAGCCTACCACGGCGCTGCATCTCACGTGGCTGCTACTAGTCAACGATGCTATCTGTGCAGTGGCCCAAATCACTTCGCCAGGGACTGTTTAATTCCCCCACCAGGGGGAAAGGGGTGGGTGGTGAAGCAATGCGTATGGGTGGAGGTCGATCTCGGCGTCGTGTGAATTTTTACGGTGTGGTGGTTTAGGCCACTATGCCTCTGCGTGCCCGGGAAACGAGGGGAGAGGAGGCGTCAGCGCCAGCCTCCTCTCTTGCAGGCCAGTGAGCGAGGCGCTAACCCCGTGCTGGGGGTGAGCGTGGCGGTGTCAAGTGTCGTTTTTGGTGGACACCGGGTTGTTCGCGAAGCAAATTTCCCACGTTTCGTGCTGCAAGGCGTGGAAGAAGGGTGTCGTCAGCATGACTACCGTGAGCGGGGAGGAGTGGCAGTGCGAGGGAACAGGCATTGTACGCCTCCAGCTCAGTGCGGAGCTTTTACCCCCGTCCCTGTGAGTGTGACTGCAGGGGAAGCCTCTTGGTTTTGAGTTTTTTCTCGGCATGGATAGTATTAAGGCACTCGATGGGGTCACAGTTGACGCACGGAATGGTGGTGCGTTTGGTGTAGAAAAGTCTGAGTTCTGCGCGACTGCCAACACCGTCGTAGCTGTTGACGAGCATGACTTCAGTGCTACATATAACCTGTTTACTAATCTTGGACGGCAGCCTGGAAATGGTTTAGAGGGCAAGGAGCCTGATGTACTAAAGAATCAGGTAGAGTTTATACTCAGTACCCCCTGACGCCAGGGACTTGTACGAAGAGGAGTTAGAGAGCTGGATTAAAGATGGCTGGCTACTTCCTTTGACGAAAGTCAATTCGGTCAGCCAAGGGGTTGATTCCACTGATGGCGGGGTACAGCACAACAAAAGGAAAGTGCGTCCTGTGCTGGACTTCAGGGAGCTCAACACTTACATTGACGTGTTTTTTGGCAGATTCTGAACGTGTGTGCAGACAGACTACGTGAGTGGAGCAGACAAGGGTGAATGTGTCTGTGGTGGGACTTGGCGAAAGCCTATTTGCCAAAAATTTAAAATCCACGAATCTTTGTGGCCGTACCAGACCGTGATGTTTAGAGGCCAGAGGTATTGTCTGACGCGGTTGGGATTCGGCCTGAACGTTGCTCCGTTAGTGATGAAGGCTGTACTGAACTGTGTGCTCTCACAAGACCCAGATGTAAGGAGGGGGACGTCAGCATATATTGACGACATCTTTGTGAACGAGGACGTTGTTAAAACCAGCCGTGTGGAAGATCATCTCCGGAACTTTGGGTTAACTAGCAAGCCACCTATAAGAGTAGTTAATGGAGCACGAGTGTTGGGACTAAAAGTCTGGGGGGAGCAGGGAGGTCTCGTTTGGAGGAGAGATAACGAAGTGAGCGACGTGCCGAGTGAGATCACGCGGCGGACAGTGTTCTCGTACTGCGGCAAGCTGGTGGGCCACTACCCTGTGTGCGGTTGGCTGCGAGTGGCAACGGCGTTCATCAAGAGAAGAGTCTATCACCTCACGGAGAGATGGGATGAAGTCGTTACCGATGAAGAATTGAGAAGATGCATGAGAGAGACTCTGGATGAAGTCAGGAAGAACGACCCAGTGCAAGGACGATGGGACGTGAGAGGTGACAAGGCCAAGGTTTGGGTGGACGCCAGCTCTCTAGCACTCGGTGTCGCAGTTGAGATCGACGGGCGCGTCATCGAAGACGCCAGTTGGCTGCGTAAGGAAGACTCCTGCCACATCAATATGGCTGAGCTGGATGCAGTCATCAAAGGTTTGAACCTTGCAGTGGCTTGGAAGATCAAGGAAGTGGAATTGATGAATGATTCCTCGACAGTACATCGGTGGATCACAGATGGCCTCTCGGGAAGAAGCAGACTCAAGGCCAAGGCTGCAAGTGAGATGCTTATCAGGAGGAGAGTAGGGATTGTGCTGTCGCTGATCGAGGAGTGTGGCCTCCAGCTGTCAGTCACCCTCGTGCCTTCCACTAACAACAGGGCTGACAGTCTAACACGCGTGCCACAGCGCTGGTTGAAGGTTCCCACTGTCTACACCCGAGCTGTGGGAACCTATATGTGCAGCGCGTTGAAATGATGAAAAGATCGCAGAGATACATAATTCCGAGGGCATCAGGCGTGAAAACGTACTCTTTATTTTGTGAAGAGAGCCAACCCCAAACAGTCACCAGGCCGGCAGGTGCACGCTTTCGCCGCCGACATGTGAGGCGTGCAGTCCATCGATCAGCACCCGTGAAGTGGCGGAAGGGAGACTGGATGTGCAGAAAGTAGGGCAGAGGGTTGGTATGGATATTACCCAATGCAGTGGTCGGCCGTACTTGACTTGATAGGGCTGTGGTTTCCATCGAGATTTGCCCTCTGGCGTCGGCTGAGGCTTTAGACCAGCGCAAGCATCATCGAGCAGCTGGAAGCAGGTTCTGTGAACGGAACGTGGGGGCAAACCCGAAGAATTGTTAACAGATAATGATACTGCTTTTCGCAGCAGAATGTTTGCTGACTTCGCATCTCGGTGGTGTGTGCGTCTTCGTTGTCGATGTGCTCATGTTCCTTCCCGAAACGGAATAGTAGAGAGGTGCCACCGTACTATAAAAGGCATTGCTGCAAGGAAGGGCTGTTCTGTAGCGGAAGCAGTGTACCTATACAACCTGATGCCTCGAGATGACTGCGTCGTAAACTGCTCCTGCAAATATGCTGTACCAGTACTCTGTCAGGAGTACGCGGAGTGGACCCCTGCCAGGAGGAGGACACGGAAGTGAGCAGCCCTTACCAGGCTGGGGGTGAAGTGTGGGTAAGGCCGCCAAAACATTCGATGTGATGGACGTCACAGAAGGGCATAATCACGAGAGTTATGTCTGACCAGGCGGGTTTAAGTCGATGGAATGCCCCGCCAACGTCAGAGATCTTCACCGTTGCACGACACACGATTTTGAATAAAAAGCGGTCACCACGGATGGCGGGGACGAGGAGCTTCTTATTCAACTCCCTGCCCCAAGTTGAAGTGAGAGAAGAATCTGGCTCAGAGGATGATGCAGATGAGCCAGACCGTGAGTTGCCGAGGCGTTCCTCAAGGATCAGAAGGGCTCGAGTATGCGACCCGTGTGATTAGTATATCAAGGGGGAGTGTAGTTTTAGTGGGTAGTTTTGATTTAATGACTGTTGGGCCTGTAAATTTAAAGTTGGGTAGTTTATCTTTGGGAACAAGGTTAGGTGGCGCTGATCGTACATCGACGTAGCAGGAATCACGTGATCAAGCGAGATGGGCTCAAAGGGGCGGAGGAAGGTGTTGGAAGAGACGGACGTAAAACCCCTCCACCACAGCCGGACGGCTGCCTTACTTGTGCAAGCAACGCCTACCCGCCTACTCAGCAGTGTACCTTGTTAAAAAACTTGTTTTTGCTGCTGTCCATTCTTAAGTATTCTTAAGTAAAGAGAAAACGCAAGTCCTTGTTTAATTACTGCCACATCTGTTCCTGTCGCAGTCTTTTCCCCAGCACTTGGGGGACGCAAGGTCTGTCTGCCCCCACTGATACAAAATGGGGAAAGGGAAAATTCCTCTGCTACAGTCAAGGGATTTGCCATAGGGTCTCATTAATCGATAGAACTGGAGGAAAAGGTGGGGTAAACTTCCCCTTTATTTTTCTCACTCTTTGCCAAAAAAAACCTTGGACACCGGGGTAGATGCACAGACGAACTTATATAAGCCCTCCAAGAGGAGTGACGAGCCTCCTTCATTACGCGATGGTATCGAGCTCTTGACCTGTGGAAGGTTATTTTTTAGTTCTTCTGAAGTTGGCTGCGATATGTATTGCGCCTCAGCACGGTGGGAGGGACTCCTCGCTGCCGTACAGTCCTGATTCCACCACGGAACAGGCCGGCGGGGGAAAGAGCCGGAAGTGCGGGGGATGCTCAGCGAGGCTGCAGAATGGATTCGAGACACAAAATAATCAACGGCCTCATCTATTGTTTGAAAGTTATCGATTATTTGTTAAAAAAAACACAAGCCTTTTGAAAGTCCTCCCAGTCTGCACGAGAGAGGCACCATTTTGGGAGACATCTGGAAGGGGGGATGACACTGCTCTTAGGAGAATGGGATAATGGTCACTCCCTCGAAGAGAATCGGCCACCTCCCATGAGAAGTCGAGGGCGACCTGTGGACTGCAGAGTGATAGGTCAATAGCAGTCAATGTTCCCGTCTGCGAATGGAAATGTGTAGGTTCTCCTGTGTTTAATATATTTAGGTTATTGCCATCGATAAAAATTACGAGAGAGACAGAGATATTATAGTTTTAAGGCGCCGCAACTGCTGGGATATTGACGCCTGCTTACAAAAGATACAGTAAAAGTAATATTAAAAAACAAATTTTAAGATATAACAATATATTTAAATTAACATAATATATATAGAAGAAAAATAGTGTATTAAAAGTAATAATAAAAGAATATTAAAAACATCATAACTCGTTAAGAAGGCCAACTCTCTCAATAAAGGTATGGACCTCATGTACCGGGAGAAAACACTTCTCTCCCAATGCCAGGGAAAGACGGAAGGCACCGTCCGCCCCTCGACACCGGGACAAGAATTGCTCACGTAGGTCCCCAAGACTAGGACACTCGACCAGCAAGTGCCGCACAGTTAAGGGGACCAAGCAATCATCACAGTAAGGAGGGTGGCTCCCCTCCATGAGGAATCCATGTGTATATAAAGTGTGACCAATACGCAATCGTGCCAAGGCAGTCTCCCATCTCCAGGAGAGACCGCAGTAGCTCCAGTCTTCGATACTTTGGCAGATGGAGCGCAATTTATTTTGCCCTATATTATTCCATCGTTCCTGCCAACTGGTGTTAACTGATCTATGCATTGCCGAGCGTAGGACTGTAGCCGGCACTGCAAAATGTGATAGAGCTGGTCTTCTAGCTGCAGCTTTTGCCAAGGCATCAGCTTCCTCATTACCGGCAACACCTACATGTGCCGGAACCCAACAAAAGCTGACCGTCCGGCTTCGCCTCTTGAGCATTTGATTGTATTTGAAGGTATGATGATTGTATTTAGTGGTAGGAAAAGGGGAGGAGGAGCCTAGGAAAAGTGCGAGGCTACAACAACCTTACCTAGAGGAGGAAGAGGATATAGTGGGGGAGTATTTGTTTGGAGATGGGAATGTGGAAGAAGCAAAAAGAACAATCAACAGTTTTTGTATGACCAGAAAAAATAAGAAGAAAGAAACAAATAAGATAGAATAAGAGAAGACAACTAAATAAGGACCCAGACAGCAAGAAGAAACACGTCAGGGAGTGCCGTTGAAAAAGGTCTGACTCCCGACCAACAACTGAACTGAACTGAACGGAGGAGACTGAGATCTCATTACCAAACACAATGTAGGTAAGCATTGCATGCATCGTACTTTTTATTATTTTTGCCTTAGTAATTGTTAAATCCATTTATAAGTTGCTGTGGCAAACACAGACAGTGTGTTCAGCTGAATCACCGGAAATTACAGTTAGCCATTTAATAACGGTTATGGCTTGATTGTTCAAGCGAGCGAAGCGAGCTTGGACACCTATTTCAGCCGAAATCAGGTGTCATATAGGCTTGTAAAATGTTTCCAGGAATTCTTCTTCTTCTTCTTCTTGTGACTACTTTTGTGGGCAACGGGTATACAGGCGCAAAGGAAGAGATTTGGCGCAGAAAGTTATATTTCGTCTTTTAACTCATTTATGCAGGAACTATTCACTATATGATAAACAAATAAGAGTTAATGTATGTCTAAAGTATTTTTATTTACAGATTATACGCGTAAAACTGTTTATTTTAGGCTGTGCACTGTGCAGGCCATAAAAGTGTTGCCAAGTCAAAAGTTACAGTTTGACGAAATTGTTTTGGCTTCGAAAGGGAAAGAAAAAGGCATAAATGGGGAAAAAAGAAACCATTGAGTTCATGTTAAATATTTATATGTGCGTGTGCGTGTGTGTGACAGGAAATATGAGTCAAAAAGAGGAGTGTTAATTCCAAATAAGGATATTTATGAGGTGATCTGGCAACTGTGAGTGGTAGGCCATGGCGGCAGCTCCCGGCCGGCTCAGTGCTGCAGATGCAGGCAAATTTCCCTGTTAGGGAAATCAGGTCACTACAGGGAAACAGGAGAAATGAAAATAACCAAATATAGGGAAATCGAAAGATACGGAGATATAATTTTTNAGTTGTGAATCATTGATAAAAAATATGTTTCAAAGTGTCTCTAATGTTTTTTGAAATAATAGTTTCCCAAATAATTACCTCCCACTGACTTTTAGACTAACGGGTCGATAATTTGACTTTAGTCTTCTGTCCCCCTTCTTAAATCTGGGGACTACTTTTCCCTTTCCTCCACAATAACAGCACGTCGCCTATCTTAACCGATTCCGAAAAAAGTGCACAAAACGAATCATTAACAACCCTTTTTTTGCATTCCTTTAATACCCTGGGATACATTTCCCATCTGGTCCTCCCGACTTAAAATTATTCATTTTATCTAAAACCCTCTTCCACCATTTCCTAGTTATCACAATATCTTGATTTTCTCCCTCATCGCTTCCATTAAACATCTGTTCACTTCCAGGTATTGTTTATCCTCCTGAGTAAAAACACTTAAGAAATAGTCATTGAAATTTTTACACATATCTTCATCTGTATTTAACACCTCACCCTGCTCTAATCTTAACGGCCCCACTAATTCCCTTGTCTTGGTTTTATATACCTGATAGAACCCATTAGAGTCGTTTTTTGCCAGTCCTGCTACCTTAATCTCATAGTTGTTCCTAGCTACTCTTGTTAATCTTTTCACGGTCCTCGCCATCACGGTATATTGTTCTTTGCTCACCTGTCCAGCCTTAAACCTTAAGTACATGTATCTGTTTACTCCAATTATGTGTTTTAAACTAGCGGTCATCCATTTCGGGTCACTCTTCCTTGACCTTATCTCCCTATAAGGAATATTTCTTTTCTGTCCTGCAATTAAATTCCTTACAAATAATGTATAGCCCTCCTCCACCCCGACCTCACTTCCAGGTCTATCTGCGCTGACCTTGGAACACTCCTCTATCCCACCCCACGAGTTAATCCCTCCAAGTGTCTTCCTAATCCTGCCTAATTGGCCTTTCCCGCTGTCGTCGCGCTATCCTTGGAACCTTCCTTAAACTGGTACACACTGAGCTTTTTTCGGCATTTTTGTAGACAGAGAAGTCTGTCTCTTGCGGGCTAGTGCGGACATTACGTTCACACACGCAATTCGTTTCGGTCGACACATCTTCTTCTTCTTCTTCTTGTGACCTTTTCTGCTTAGTATCGCCAAAGACACTCTCGTTGTAGTGTCTTTGGTATCGCTTTGTAGGTCGTCTGTCAGGCTCGTGTTGACGACCAGGGTCGTCCCTGACTTCCCGTGCCTGACCTGCAGGGCCAGGGGTCACGTCACGCTAAAGGGGCTAGGGGCTAGGGGCTGGCTTGTGTGTATTTGGCGCGCGATAGATAAGTTTTCGAGCACTTTACCTATTATGAAGTAGTATTGATGGTTTCATTTTTTCCTTGATATCATCTACTAAATCAAACCCCACGTCTAATCTAACATAATCTGATTTAAACTAACAACCGTTTATGGCTAGCTAATAGGAAAATTTACGGTATTATATGTGTCGCCATTGGCATGGGAAATTGGGAAATTGGGATTCAAATTAAGGATGAAAAGATCTGCACGATGGGGTAAGTTAAATTTGTTAGTTTTCAGTGCCAAATACCGAAATTATACCAATAATTGGGGTGAGTGGGGAAGTGGGTGGTGCTGGCTTCTGCGTTTATTTGAATTTGGCGCGCGAAATTCTCGGCAACTCGGTCGATAAAAGACCGAGTGAGCGGTGTGTGATTTTTTTTTTAAACATAGGCGATCATGACACCAGCTCCAGACCCAGACCTCTTCTGTCTACAAAATGCCGAAAAAACTCAGTGTGAACCAGCCTTTACTCTCTATCTCACACCCCCAGATAATCCTCTCCAGTTGTCTTCTTAATCCTGCATAATTGCCCTTTTTGAAGTCAGGTACGCTTTGCCTATTAAAACTTATTTTTCCAACTTCCCTTCCTTAAGGTTAAAGTTATGTTAAGAATAATTATATAGAATATAAATAAGAATCATAATATTTATAGTAGAATAGTATTCTCCTTTATCTTCCTTTACCTACTGACTAATACGGAATCCATCATTGCTATACCTACACTTTCATCTCTCGTTTTTCATCCTAACCTTTTACCTTCCCTTTCCCTCAATAAGATATAGCCTACCCTCATATCATCATCCCTCCTTTCTGTGCTCTCAGATCTCTCCTCCTCCTCCTCCATCTTCTATCTAGTCCTTCCCTATCTTCTCTCTCCTTCCTAACCACGCCTCAATGGTTACATGTCATTTGGTACTGAAACGATTGGTACTGAGGTCAAGTGATCATAAGTTCACTTCGTCCACGCGCCATATGGGACACAGGTTAATTAGGCCTCAAACCGTCTAGGCCTCAAACCGTCTAGGCCACGAGTCAATTGGGACCCAACTCGAACTGGCCATAGTCAGATAGGACCCAAAACCGGGGAGGGAGAGAGGGAGAGTTTCTCTTTTTTTGCTAATATATCATTATTATTATTATTGTTGTTTCTATTATTATTATCATTATTATTTTTAATATCGCTATCAACATTATTATCATAATGCTTCCTGAAGAAAGAAAAAACACACACATAAGGTGTTGTGTTTCTGTTGTGTGTAGTCTACTAATGTTTTTTGACATAATAGATTCCAATAATTTACCTACATGACGTTTAGACTAACGGGTCGATAATTTGACTTTAGTCTTCTGTCCCCCTTCTTAAATCTGCGGGAACTACATTTCTTTCCTCCACACATAAACAGCACGTCGCCTATCTTAACCGATTTCCGAACAAAAGTGCACTAACGAATCATTAACAACCTTTTTGCATTCCTTTAATACCCTGCGGATTACACTTCTCAATCTGGTCCTGCCGACCTGAAAATTATTCATTTTATCTATACCCTCTTGTCCACCATTGCCCTAGTATCACAAATATCTGGATTTTCTCCTCATCGCTTCCATTAAACAATCGTTTCACTTTCCAAGGTAGGTTTATCCTGCTGAGTAAAAAAAAGGTAAAAAAAAAAAACACTTTAAGAAAGAAATCTTTCCTTAAGAAATAGGGTCATTTAAATTTTTGTACAAACATATCTTAATCTGTATTTAACACCCTCACCTGCCCTCCTTGTGCTTGCCTAATCTTAACGGCCCCCCCCACCCCCCACCTCCCACTCCAACTAATTCCCTTTTGTCTTGGTTTTTTATATTACCTGGATTAGAACCATTAGATAGAGTCGCTTTTTGCCAGTCCTGCTTGCCTGCTACCTTAATCTCATAGTTGTTTTCCTTAGCTACTCTTGTTAATCTTTTTCACGGTCCTCGCAATCACGGTTATATTGTTCTCTTGCCTTGCTCACCTGTTCCAGCCTAAACCTTAAGTACATGTATCTGTTTACTAAATTTATGTGTTTTTTTAAAAATAGCGCGTCATCCATTTCGGGTTCACTCTTCCTTGACCTTATCTCCCCTATAAGGAATATTTCTTTCTGTTCCTGTCAATTTTAAATTCTTACAAATAATGTTGCTTTTTCCTCCTTAATAGCCCTCATCCACCCCGACCCCCCCCGACCTCCCACTTCCAGGTCTATCTCGACTGACCTTGGAAACTACCTCTATCCCCACCCCACGAGTAATCCTCCAAGTGTCTTTCCTAATCCTGCCTAATTGGCCCTTCCCGCTGTCGTCGCGCTTATCCTTGGAACCTTCCCCTGAAACTGGTACACACTGAGCTTTTTTCGGGCATTTTTTGTAGACAGAGAAAGTCTGTCTCTTGCGGGCTAGTGCGGACATTACGTTCACACACGCAAGCGTTTTCCGGTCGACACAACTTCTTCTTCCTTTTCTTGTGACCGTTTCTGCTTAGTATCGCCAAAAGAAACTCTGCGTTGTAGTGTCTTTGGTATCGCTTTGTAGGTACGTACTGTCAGGCTGTGTTGACGACCAGGGTCCCGTCCCTGATTCCCGTGCATGACCGCAGGGCCAGGGGTCACGTCACGCTAAAGGGGCTAGGGCTAGGGGCTGGCTTGTGTTGTATTGGCGTCGCGATAGATAAGTTTCTGAGCACGTTACATAATTATGGCACGTAGTATTGAGGTTTTCATTTTTTCCTTGATATCATCTACTAAATCAAAAACCCCACGTATACTCTAACATAATCTGATTTAAACTAACAACCGTTTATGGCTAGCCTAAATAGGAAAATTACGTATTATATGTGTCCGCCATTGCATGGGAAATGGGAAATGGATTCAAATTAAGGATGAAAAGATCTGCACGAATGGGGTGGTAAGTTAAATTTGTTAGTTTTCAGTGCCAAATACCGAAATTATACCATAATTGGGGTTTTGAGTGGGGGGATAGTGGCACGTGGTGCTGCTTTTATGCGTTTATTTGATTTGGAGCGCACGCGAAAAATTCCGCAAACTCGGTTCGATTAAAAGGACGGTGAGCGTTGTCGTCTTTGTGTGATTTTTTTTTTAAACATAGGCGTATCGATGACACCAAGCTTCCAGACCCAGACCTCTTCTGTCTACAAAATGCCGGAGAACAAAACACTCAGTGTGAACCAGCCTTTACTCTCTATCTCACACCCCAGATAATCCTCTCCAGTTGTCTTCTTAATCCTGCATAATTTGCCCTTTTTGAAGTCAGGTACGCTTGCCTATTAAAAACTGTATTTTTCCAACTTCCCTTACTTAAGGTTAAAGTTAAGTTAGTTAAGAATAATTATATAGAATATAAATAAGAATCATAATATTTTGTAGAATTAGTATTTCCTTATCTTCCTTTAACCTACGACTAATAACGGAATCCATCTTTTTTTGCTATACCTACACGTTCAGCTCTTCGTTTTGCATCCTAACCTTTTACCGTCCCTTTCCCTCAATAAGATATAGCCTACCCTCATATCATCATCCCTCCTTCTGTGCTCTCAGGATTCCCTCTCCTCCTCCATCTTCTATCTAGTCCTCCCTATCTTCTCCTCTCCTTCCTACCACGCCTCAATGGTTACATCATTGGTACTGAAACATTGGTACTGAGTTCAAGTGATTTAAGTTCACTTGTCCACGCGCAGTATGGGACACAGGGTTAATGGCCTCAAACCGTCTAGGCCTCAAACCGTTAGGGCACGACGTCAAATTGGGACCCAATCTCGAACGGCCATAGTAAGATAGGACCAAAACCGGGGAGGGAGAGGAGGGAGAGTTTCTCTTTTCTTTGCTAATATATCATTATTATTATTTATTGTTGTTTCTATTATTTATTATCATTATTATTTTTAATTCGCTATCAACATTATAACTATTCATAACTGCTTCACCTGAAGAAAAAAAAAAAAAAAAAACACACACTTTAAAAATGTCTGTCTGTGTGTGTGTTGTGTGGTGTGTGTGTGGTGTGTGTGTGTGGGTTGTGTGCGTGTGTGTGTATGTGTGTGGTGATGAGTGTGCTTTATGTGTGGTTCGTATGTGGGGTTTTTGTTGTGTGTGCCCCCCTCTTCCTCTTTCCCCAAGGGAAACTGCCCTGCCTCTCCCCCCCCTCCCCTCCCTCCCCCCCTCCTCCCTCCCTCGCGAAAGTGTGTTGTTGTTGTTGTCTTTTGTCTGTGTGTGTGTGTGGTATAGGTTCCCCCCCCCGGGGGCGCAAACCCCGAAGGGCACATTTTTGGAATAGGTTGACCAGGGAAGGTCATAACCCTACTTATGAATGATCCGACACTTTTTTTTCCCTTTTTTTTTAGCAGCCTTTAGCGAAAATTGTGAAAACAAAAGGGGTTGCGAGAATTGAGGAACCCTTGATGTAGGGTGATGGGTAATGGGTGAGGAATGGGTGGGGTGAGGGAAATGGGTGTGGGGTGATGGGGAGTGAATGGGGGGGGGGGTGATGGGTGAGGGTGAGGGAATAGGGGGGGGGGTGATGGGAATTGGTGAGTGAATGGGTGTGTGGTGAGGGGTAAGGGTGAGTGAATTGGGTGGGAGGTGAGGGTAATGGGTGAGTGAATGGGGGGGGGCGATGGGAAGGGGTGGTGAATGGGTTGTGGTGATAGGTAAGGGGTGAGTGAAGGGTGGGGGTGTGGGTAATGGGTGAGTGAATGGGGGGGGGTGTGGGTAATGGGTATGAATGGGTGGGGGGTGATGGGTAATGGGTGAGTAAAGGGTGGGGGGTGATGGGTAATGGGTGAGTGAATGGGTGGGGGGAATACATACATTTCACACCCATATTTCAGGAAAGTTAAAAGGGGGCTATCTGGGGGGAGTCCATTTTTTGGTGGGCCGAAGCCCCCCCAAAACCAGGTAAGGGGCCCCCCCCTCCCCAGGGGCTAGCCAAAAAGTCCGCCCGTAGGGGGGCTTTGCGGCTAGTATGTATATATTATATATTATATATATATATATATATATATTATATTATATATATATATAATAAAATTTTATATAATAAATATATATATATATATATATATATATATATTTTATATATATATATATATATTTTTTATATTATATATTTTTAATATAATATTTTATATATTTTATATATTTTATATAATATTTATTATATAATATTTTTTAAATATTATAATATATATATATATATAAATTATATATAATATTATAGTAATATAATATATATATTATAATATATTATAGTTTTTTTAAAAAAAAAAATATATAATAAAATATAATAATAAATATAAATAATAATATATAAAATATATATAGATATATATATATATAAAAATATATATAATATATTATATTATATATATATATATATATATATATATTTTATATATATATATATATATATATAATTTTTAAAATAATATATATATATATATATATATAAATATATATTTTTTTTTAAAAAAAAAAAAAAAAAATATATATATAAATAATAAAAATATAATAATATAATATTATATATATATATATATATATATATATATATATATATAAAATATATAGTTATTTTTAAATAATATATATATATAAATATATATATATATATAATATTAATATATAATATATAATATATATAATTTATATATATATATATATATAATAAATTTTATAATAATATAATATATATAATAATATAATATAAAATAAAAATTTTTAATATATATATATATATATATATATATATATTTTATAATATATATATATATATATTTTATATTATAATTAAAATAATATTATATAAATAAAAAAAATAAAATAAGTATATTTTATAAATTTTAATTATATAAAATATTTAAATAAATATTATATATATATATATTAGAAATAAAAAAAAAAAGGGAAAAAATTTTTAATATATAAAATAGAGATATATTATATATTATATATATATATATATATAATTTAAAAATATATATAGTTTTTATAAAAATATTTTTTAAAAAAAAAAATTAAAAAAATTTTTTATTTTTTAATTTTAAAAAAAAAAAAAAAATAATTTTTTTTTTTTTTTAAAAATTTTTTTTTAAATTAAATAAAAAAAAAAAAAATTTTTTTTTTTTTTTTTTAATTTAATAGTTAAAAAAATTATTTAAAAAAATATATAATATTAAAAAAATATATAAAATTTAAAAAAAAAAAAAAAAAAAAAAAAAAAAAAAAAAAAAAAAAAAAAAAAAAAAAAAAAAAAAAAAAAAAAAAAAAAAAAAAAAAAAAAAAAAAAAAAAAAAAAAAAAAAAAAAAAAAAAAAAAAAAATATTTTTTTTATAGAAAAAAAAAAAAAAAAATATTATAATATAATCTTTTTTTTTTTAAATTTTTATTATTTTATTATATAT
>JACEEZ010003706.1:116902-120810 GCA_016584305.1 Chionoecetes opilio | reverse complement strand
ACCATTTGCCTACCTTCTACCTAAGGCTCTTCCTCTACCCTTGATAACCGCTGCCTCAGCAGACTGACTCGCTCTCTGTGAAATTTGTCGGCTGAAAATTTGTGCTTGTTGTGACTGCACTGGAATTCTAGGTTGCATACTGCTAGATACTCTGGTCCGTTCAGGGTTATGATTGTTTAGATCTGAGAGGGATTAGTTTTCGTTTACAGTAAATTATGTAGTAGGTCATCATTGTTTTGGTCATACAATGTCTAGGAGTATGTTGTACCCTCTTGTGGGAGTGGTTTGATGGACTGTTGTAAACAGAAATCCACTGCAAAGTTCCATTCAAAGACAGCTTCTGACGGAGTCCGCATGTCCCCCTTCCCATACTTATCATACACTCTCCAACTTCCCGTCTATGAGCGGGAGTTTAGAAATTCACCATGTTGAGCATAAAGGGTAGGCATGGGTGGTGGTGAGTAGGTCCATGACGTAATTACTTTCTCTAATCTGTGGTGTTGCGTCATTACATTTTATTTGTTGCGGGGGCACACGCTTGGGTGCGCAGTGTTGTATAAATTTATATATACCCTAATAAGGGCACGGTAAGTTATTAGTACAAGGGATTATGCGGTACAAGTTTTGATTGCCCTGAGTGGAGAACTTGTGTCATAAGCGCCAGAAAGTGTCTCTTTTTTATGTGTGTCATCCACGTAAGTGATGACAGACCGCCTTTTTTCTTGTTTTGGGTCTCTGTCCGTTTCATATGGTACAACCGTTTGTGGTGTATTTCAGCTTCTCTGATGTCTTCTGAGGGTGACCGTGTTTCTGTTAGGGGGGAATGATTATACAGCGCATTTGCAGTTTGTGCCATTTCGCGTGAGTAATTATTTTTTTGCCTCTAAATTTTTTGTTTCCTTTATACGGTAAAGGCCAGCAATATTAGAGTGATCATTTTATAAAGGCTGCTCCGGCATTGCTTGAAACCTGTTGTATTGCTGGTATTCCTTGTAGCGTTTGCGTGGTGGGCCCCACGCCAACCGGCACTGCTTCAGCATTTATGCAGTATATGTTGCTGTAAGTGTGTTTGCATTTGTTGCCAGATTGCCTGCCAATAAAAAAGACTGGTAGTAGCATTTTGTTGTTTTAGTAGTTCTGGTCCCTCATGTGGGGGGGCTCCACTTTCCCATGCATTGTGGGCTTAGGGCGTGATGGCGTCATGGTGAACCAGGGTAGTTGTTTTGGCGGGGTGCGACCGTGTTGCCTTGGTTTGCTGTGTCTGGTAGTTGATCGTGTCATAGGGGCTTGAGTTCCGCGTGCCGTAGTGCCCATCTCAAAATGTAATACTTTTAATCCTATATTCAAAACACTACCGCTTTCTTCTGCCCATAGCCTTATTGGTGGATTGTAGAATAGACGCCAATCCTTACCCTTTTAGTCCACCCTCGTGCTGGTTCCAGACCGTTTACAACATACTTCTAGCTGCACAGTCGGGGGTCGCGGAATTTGGACAAATCACGGCCCCTTTGAATATTACACTTGTCGGTTTTATTTTGTATATAGTAGAATACTTCTCTTTTCCGTTGGTCGCTAGCATGGTTGCCATTTCCTGACGGTAGTTCTGGGGGTGGCACAAGGACAAACAACGCCTTGTTTGCCATGAGCAGTAGAGTTGTTTGTGTATTTTGGATTTGGTGGAGGATGGTTCGTTGGCGCCCTCATTACTTCCTTATTTTCCCCACCATGTTTATTTTAGTTGGTCACGTCAAGTCATTTATTCTCATCAACGCGCTTACAACATTTCAAGGCACCCCTTCATTGCCTTCCAAACGTTTCGGTTGTCTGTTTTACCTCCCTCATCCCTCTACAATAGGGCGTACAACTTACACCTGCACGCAACACGGCACACCCGGCACATCATTCGCCCCACTGTGGTCTCTCTGCACTTCTTCACAAGTTGTTAATGCACACCCTTTATTTATTAAAAGGATAGCTCACCTATGGGCAAGTAACGCAGGGAGGTTTGAGCAAGGTCAGCCATTAATTAGAATTTTACATTCTAGGCCTCTCAATTACCAATCCAGTCCCGTAAACATTGTTGTCTGCCACCTTGACACAGTAAGCATCCACGGATCGGTCCGGAGGGTTTCCATTGTGTACTGTAATGAAAATACCACCTCGATAAATAGCACAGTCAAAGCAAGATTTCACGAGATAGAAGTTGTACTAACACGGGAGCGCAGCTTCTGCAACGTCTCCATCCCCACCCTACACTTGTAGTGATCAAACACACACCACACCACATCTACACCATCAACACCACACACACACACATCAAAACCCAACAACACACACACACACCCAACACAACACACACCACAACACACACACCACACACACCACACACCTTAAAACTATATTGCTACTGCCCTGAAGACGTCAGTAATGATCAAGTTGGCCCAGATGGATTGGTTCAAACTGTATATCGGAATCTGTGTGTCCTAATGCATCGTATCAATATATTTCTTTCAATATTTTAACAAATTTCCAGGAATTAACCTCCCAATGAAGCAAATTCGCGCTAAGGTAAAACCTTCAAATGTCATCAACACCAACATCACTTCCTGCCTCGAGGAACAAGCATCAAAGAAAAGAAAAGGGTACGAGATATTAGCCACAAGATGTGCCAATTCACTGTTTAGAGAAACCTATCGAAATCTATTAGAAATAAATTTTAACATCTGTTTTAGAGTCGCGACGAAGAAAGAGCAATACCAATATCATAAAGAACAATTAAAGCAAATCAATGGTAATTACCAAATCACACTGGCAGTATAAAGTCTATTAATAAAAAACCCTTGGCAGAAGTTCATAAAACATTCAATATACTCAATTGAATTACACCAATGTAATAACACTATTGCAGATAACCAATTTTACGATAGTTCTCTGCGGTTCCCGGACGACTCCAACCAATAATACATGAAATTAAATATCTCACATAACAATATTTATGCATCCTCCAGCCTTTTCTCATATGTATCGACTCAGTAGAGGCAACGGAGATCTGGAGAAGTACCTAACAAGCCATAAGTCTTGACGACAGCCCGAAAGTGGTTTCTTTGTGACGGACCCTCTTCACCTAAACTTTTTAAAAGATCCACTGCCTCTTCTATTCTAGTCCAATTGACCACACATATTAATCTCTCCTTAAAAACAGGTTACATTTCCAGATCAATTAAAAAACGGCCAATAGGTACCCCCACTCTCTTGGGTAATACACATGACATAAATCATGGAACAAAGAGAAGACATCAAAAAAACTACGCACCATCTCATCCTTCCGGATCTTTTTAGCAAAAATATTGAAAAGGGTCAATTTCTACTGCCTATTAACCTCTTACTTGGATTGGGAAAAAAAGCTTATTAATGACTCCCTAAACATGGCATCTTCAGAGCAAACCGCTCTACAGAAACAACCAATTTTATCAGTTGTCAGTCGACGATATACCAAAACTTAGTAAGGTAAGTAAAAATTATGTTGCAGGAATATTGATAGATTTATCTAAAAGCCTGTCTGATTTTTTAAATTCACCACGATACCTTCTCGAAAAAATTAGAAAAAAAAAATAGGATAAGAGCCGCGAATCTAAGCCCTCACCCAACTGCGTTTTTTAACACAGCTATTCTTAGTAACAGGTCACAAAGTGCTTTTTGTATAACTTCCAATTATTTCTCTTTCCAAAATCATATATAAAGGTGTTACCTCAGGGCATTATTTAGAGCCTAGACAGTTGTTTTGTTATATAATATATATACATATTATGCATTATATTATTATAATATATATATTATATATATTTACTATATATAATTATATGTATATATATATATATTATATATACATTGCAAGAGCATCATATATA
>JACEEZ010003706.1:101902-109402 GCA_016584305.1 Chionoecetes opilio | reverse complement strand
TGTAATAACAATACAGATAAGGGTAACATAAATGATGAACAGCTTGGGATACGAACAACCAATAGTATAAAACAGTACCGTAAAATAAGGAACAATTAATACACGTGAGCGATATATTGTGGAAACACATTGAGTCCGTGAACGTAAGCAGAGAGAGACAGAGAGAGACACAAAATTGTTTAAGCTGCGTCAGACAAACACTGGCCTTGCGTGATTTTTCCGCGATTCAGCATCTCCTCTTAAAGATCTCCCCGTTCATATCATTACTAAAACCACAACAAACAGAGTTATCAATTAATAACTCCCCAGTATAGAGAATCCAGCCTACATTGACTCAGAGATTCAGCGACGAGAACAGGAGGACAAGATTCTTTTGCATTAATTGCTCTGGGACTACAGATTTTTTCACGAACACCGCGAGGACAAGGACGCGTATCTCCGCGAGGACAAGGACAAGGACGCGTGGAAGAACGCGGACGAGGACGCTGTTATCGTGTGTACGGAAGAGGCCCCGACTTCTTACGAGGTCATCACAACACCCCAGCCGACACCTGCTTCCCCCCACTCTTGCTGATCTGGCTTCTGCATTGGCATCTCTTGGAAGAAGCCCTTCTGATTCAGCAGTACGGAAGAACTTGCCTGTGCTGACTCTAACACAATGTTAGTGAGTATACAGCATCTAGCTGACCTTACAAGAAACATACTTTAATAACGCCACTCGTTTACATAAATAAAACTTAGTGGTGAGATATGTATTTTTCACATTTGTTTTTGCTTAAATAGCCATGTGAAAGAATTTCAAGTATTTAATTTGTCAGTTATTTTTATATAAATTTTTTTTAATATGCTTACCGCTAATATTTCATAATTTTTGTAATTCTTAATCATTTGTTAGCTTCCCTTATATGTAATATATATATATTCAATTCTCCTTCTTGAATTGCTTTAAAAGCCAGGTGATGGGAGATAATAGTTAACTTAATTAAAGTTTTACTTATGAATTTATTGACTCCTAAACAAAAGTTAGAATGTGAGTGAATTACTTGCTAGTATGTATAAGTATAGCAGATGTACTCCTAGTCTCTGAGGAAGCAGGAAATGACAGTACAGGGAAGTTAACCTTTTGTTTGAGGAATTAACTCTTGAATTGAGGGATGAATGTAATCACCTCCGAGTACCTCCGTTTGTAACATAAAATAACCTTGCTGCACCTCAGATTATCTCCTCTACTAACTCGAAGTCTATTTCTAACACATCCGTTGCAGGTAGTTTTTATTTATTTTGCTCCTGCCGAAGACTCTTCCTCAGGCCACTAGTGCTATTTCGCCAAGTTTATCTGCCAGGAAATATTTTTGTCTATGTAAGGATATTATAACACAAAAACTATTAATTTAGCAGCCAAGTGCTACAGGCACTCGTGTCAAAAGAGATTAATTACTGCCATTGGCACTCTTTATGCACATTTTATTGTTTAGAATACTATTCTAGCTGAAGGCAGCTCTTATCACTTCCTAGAGAATGATTAAATAAATACATTACTCTCTGATATGCAATGAAATAACATACATGCATATCTTAATGTCTAAATTTATATTCCAGACCCGGAGTCCATATTTTTATTAGCTGAGAAGCTGTAAATAATAGGTTCATAAATAACGAAATAATATAAATAAATAAAATTAATAAACTCTTAAAAGCAGCAAAAGCCAATGTCAAGGGAAGTTACTGCCATTTTTTTTTGCACTCCCAGCACAACATTTATGATTGAGTTTTAATACTATTTGAGCTGAAATCAGTTCCTATTACTTTTATTTTGTATGCAAATAATACATATGCATATCTTAATGTGGTGAACATTTTTAGTACCGACCCGGAGTCAGATTTTATTGGCATTGCAAGCCGCATCTACTCCTTAAGTTTAAAGAAGCAGGTCTTAAAATATAAATAATAAATGAATGAAATAAATATAACTGCCAGTGCGATTAGTCACGTTCTCAAGGCACTGCTGTGTTTTATCTTCTCTCCACACTTCGTGTTATTAAGTGATTACGCAGTAGAGTTTTGCCAAACGCACTTCTTAATATTTGCAGGGATATTAACACATTACTAACAGACTTTGAGTTCATTTTTATTCTAATAACTCATGTTTAGATTCTGTTGTAAAGTATTCTACCAGTTTATTGATGACCTTAAGTGCATTGTCCTTCTATCATTACTCCTGTTATACCAAACATTCCTCTTTGCTATGTTGTCATGTAAACCCTCACCTTGTATAGGTATTTGTAAGGATTGACAACACTGAGAATCGGTATAGATTAGATACATAACGATGTAACACCAGTTAGGTATACATGTCTTTATACAATGCGAGGACGCATTGTTATAAGGGAAGAGCGATATTAGCGTACTGGTTATATACTATAATTATGTATGTTTTAATCTTAGATCTATACTAAGACAGGATGTCCGAGTGTCTGTGTGTCTGTACTGGCGCCTAGCGGATGCTGAGTGCTGACACCTTTTGATGAGGTTATGTTGACGAAGTATCACGCCATGGCCCATAAGAATGACGTGGACAGTCAACCCGGTGTCTTGATGCAACACGTAGACACACTTCGCCCTGGTTCTGGACTGCACGCACAAGTTGTGTGTGTGTCATCTCAGCGCTCTGCCCAAGGATGATGACGCTTATGAGAGTGCAACAGGCCTGAGAGACATGTCCACCGGAACCTGCCAGTTCCGACAGCGTTCCTTATATGCAGCAACTGGCCGGAGAAGAAAGAGACAGAACACAGAGATAACCAGGAGACGTGTTACCTTGCGCTCCTACTCACGACACCTCCCTGTGTGTACCCCACACCTGGGGGTGTGGGGTATCTTGTCACGTCATTAACTGTTCCCGGCTCTGTCTATTAGACATTAGTTTCATTGGCCGTTACTTAACGAACAGCGTGACATTATTAATGTATAAATCTCACAGTGTACAGATATGTATATATATCTTGTAAATTAATGTTCTGGTAATTTATATTAACAAGCCTTATAAAACAACCGCTCGACCACTTTTATTCAACTACCATCTGAAGTGTCTGGCTAGGACGGTAAAGACTCCTACCCGTCCACTCTGTATATATATCCATCGAGCACCAAACACTTCTTGCCTTTGTTGGTCAGGTAAATCGTAAACTCCATAGCGGAAAATTATGACAACACAGGATGGAAGCACCGGACTGACTGGGCACCGTGGGCTCCAACAACTGTGAACACACTGTGAACAACTGTGAACTCTAACAACCAACGAGACCACCGAGACAGACACTCGCGGTGGTCTCGGTAAACACCGTGTGAAGCATTATGACACACCGCATGATACTTAATGACATAGCGAGTGAACGGGATTAACCTTGCCGCGCATTTGATAGTGGTTTATAGGTGAGGTTCGAACGCGGTCACTTTTTCGAATCCGCGCTTTTGATATACGCCCGTTTAGGGGGATAGTATACTTTTTTTAGGTTAATGGGTGATGAAAAGAACACTTTTTCCTTCATTTCATGCATTGAAACATATCTAAAACTGTGTGCAATGTTTCCTGAACCTTCACTTTAGGATGAAGTATGGTTAGATTATAAGAATGATGTGCTCTTTGTGGAGGGCGTCGTAGTAAAAAGAAAACTACGACATCTTTGTCAGCGTTGTCACCTGTGTCTTGGGTATTTTTCAATACCAGCAAATCACGTGCAGAATAAGTGAGCAACAGACACATAGACGAGGGATAGTGAGATGATAATTTAGTGTAAATTATAGTTTTGCAACCACATATAAATGAGGTAAATATCAACATCCAATGAAGAGGAGACGAAAGAAATGTAATATCAAGTAAGCGTATATGGAAAAGTGAGATTTTTTTAATGGAAAAAAATCGAAAGCAGCATGCTACATGTACACAAATGTGGGGAACAAAATGTCAGTGGAATAGAAGATCGGGAGATAGAAAGAGAAGTAGTCAAATTTTAATACCCTACCAGCTAACGGACCTTCTGCTTCTTCTTTTTCTTGTATAGCCCCGTGCTAGACCTTTAGTTTGTAAAAAAAAAAAAAAAAATTTGCATCGTAAAACTATGGTGATGCCCTACTAACGACCTCAAATCGAAATAAATGCTTGAAGGAAGAATTGCTAAAGAACAATTATTATAGTAACGTGTTCCTAGCATAAAGATCGGCACAGGTGGGAACATATTCTTATTGACATTCCTTCCATCATGCATTTCGCGGATAGTGCTAGCCAGGTATTCACTTGATATGGAAAGGATGATTCTTGTGTTATCATGTGTAGCGTATGGATGCACGCAAGTTAAGAAAAATAATACCGTGGTAATAGTTACCGTGGTGTTCGATAAAAATATGATTAAAGTCCATCAGCTTTGCAAACATATATTAAACATAAAGGATGAATATGACCTAATGATAGAATTTGGAGGTAGATATAATTATTATGCAAATCAAAGAACAAGACAAGCAATCTGAAGATGTGTAAGCTCTCTATAAAAATTAATGCAAGACATTTTTGTCACTCTGGTAAGGAAAAGTCCAATGGGTTATCAACCGTGTATCTATTTTACCTATATAAAACGATTTTGCAACATTTGTGGAATATTTCGTTCATGCAAAGATACACGCGAATAACTTACCTCCCTCATAAATAATGAAAAAAAACCCCAGCCCGTTATCTACAAGTGACCGCACTGTTTTACTATATAAATTAAGAGTTTCCTCTACCACCCCCTTCCCTCGTCTTCTGCACCGGTGACTTACGGTTGTCACTATTAACCTTGCTCAATCCACCCTCCCATATTTTCTTTAGCCTTACTGTGAAGCGGGAGAAGCGTACCTTATTAGTGGAGGGGTGTGGGTATGTGGGAGAAAATGGAGAAAAGTTTTCGAGTATTATAGAATAAAAAAGCGTACCAGTTCTGATTAAGCCTCAGTTTGGATATTTTACATGAATTGTGTTCTCTTTGTTGAAGGCAACGCAGTAGGAACGTGTATCTTTGCCAGTATTTTCACCAAAGTTGGGAGTGTTCTTTAATCTCACCCAATGATGTGTCGGAAAATTAAGTAAAAGACACTTGGAGGCTCGATAGTGAGATTATGATTTCAGGAAAACTAGGCGTTTGCGACCACATGTAAATGAGGTGAAATAGTATAGAAATGGGTTGAAGAGGAGTCAGCGTAAATGCAATATATAGTAACCGTATATTAGAATATTTGAATTATTTTTCAGGAATTTTTTTTTTTTGCAAAAATATCATGTTTCTTGTAAAAAAAATAAAAATATGAGTAACAAAGTGGGTGTGAAAGAGAAGGATTATGGTGAGATAGAACATTTATCAAATGCATCTAAAGACCATGTTGATGCATTAGGGTGTATGTGTCGTTTTGTCACCAGTAAGCCATAGTTTTCTTTCCTTCAACCTGTGTAACGAGTAAAGTAATCACCACCGGAAAAGTAATCACCCAGGAAATTACTGAAAGGGTAGAATAAACAGGTAATAAAAACTCTTACTTAAAAACTTAACCTATTATTCCTAGATATGAATACCGGGATAAGAATTTTCGACCAAAAAAATGTACAGGGACTTGGGTCTTGAAGAGACACCAAACAATACGCAGGATGCTTGATCACAGTTGTCACAGTACCAGTTAGTGTAGGAGCAGCACAATACAAACATCAGGTAGAAAAAAATATCCTGTACAGTGTACATACATAGAGGCACTAAGAATATTTACCAATTATTACAAAAACACCCCCCTCCACTTAAAAAAAAAATTAATAATAATGATGATACTAAATAGCTAAATTTGTAAATAAATTAATAAAAAAAAATTGATTAATACATATATTAATTGAAAACACTTGGAACAGAATATGAGGCACCTAAATCACACTAAAACAGGCATAGCAAACCAATGAATTTGGAAAATACGCACAAGAATATGAAATCTACAACGATGCCATATGGTACATCATATTTAAAAAAACATCCGATAATGAATAAAGAAAACCGGGGAAAAAGCAGGTACACAAAGTATCGATCGTGGAAGGTACTTCACCTGCTACGTTGGCCAGTTTCTAAGTCACACTGTTTGGCCTTGAGACGACCATGCTAGCGTCCTCAAAATCGGGATAGCGTTGCGTAAAAGACTGCCAGTTACTGAATTCGAATAAGTCCACCATATGTAACAATAGGGGTAGGGGGAGGTATAGAATAAACAAGCAATAAGATAGATTGTCGCAGCATTATATTCCATATGGATATTGACTATGTATCCATTTTTTAGTCCATCATATAATATTTATTCAAGTTCTTGCATATTTCTTCAGTCTCATAATGGCATTTCTTTAGTGTATTTTACATTTTTTTTATTTGATAGTATTATAGAATACACAATTACGAAGATAACAGTGTATCATTTATACTGATAAACTATAGTCTACTGTATTCATGGAACACTTTTTTACTTGCCGATAAGATTGATGATGTTATTTATTTAGTTAACGCTTATTTATGCATGGTTCTATTTCATGTATCAGAAAACTAAATATATTAATGGAAAGCTAAGGAAAATCCGCTTCTATTGATATGTTTCATGTAAAACGTTTTCTCGCAAAATATTAAATGGCGAAGAGTTTAATTAAGTGAATATTAAATTCATGCATATTTCTTCACTCTCTCATATAGGCATTTCTTTAGTGTATTTTACTGTTTTTTATTTTATAATATTATAGAACAAACATTTACTAAGATAACAGTATATCATTTATACTGATAAACCATAGGAAGGGAAATGGGAGTGATGTTTGAAACCCTTTTTTTACCTTTTTTTATCGGCCTCCACTGGTCATGGGCGGGTTGACGCGGAGCGCAAGTAACAAGTCCTATATGCAGTAGTCTTTGGTATAACATTTTATGGCATTCATGTTACAATAATAATAATTTTTCAACTTTTGATTTATCTATATCTATACTCATTAATTTTCTTTTCATATTGAACTAATTTCCCCATGCTACTCCCCCCTACCCCGACACATACGTACACTTCTCCATTATAATGACCATCCATAAGCAATCCATCAACACCAATTGATTAATGTTACCATCACCCACCCAACACTATATAATATACACCCCACACACACCCCTACCCCCTACAACCTTTCCCCCAATAACCCTCCAACACATCAAGCTATGCCTTACTATATTGCCTTGCACACTATCCTCTCCCCTCCTCCCTCCCTTCATTTTTCATTCAAACCGGTACCTTTGGTGTGTGAGGCAAATTAAAGTTCGTGTTTTATAGATTCCTAAGAACCCTTCCTGTGTGGTGAGTGTGTGTGGTGAGTGTGTGTGGTGTGTGATGAGTGGTGAGTGGGTGGGTGTGGTATGTATGGTGTGTGTGTGGTATGTGTGGTATGTGTGTGGTATGTGTGGTGTGTGTGCG
>JACEEZ010003706.1:79402-96902 GCA_016584305.1 Chionoecetes opilio | reverse complement strand
GAAGAAGAGGGGATAGTTATCTGGTAGGTTTTGTCGAGTAGATAGGTGAAGAAATTGGGTTTTTGAGGCATTGAACAAAACAAGGTTTGCTTTGCCCCAATGCGAGCGAGCTAGGGCTACGCGAGCTAGCTCGCGATCGCCAGTTTCACCCTCTCAGTGCGAGCTTAGAGCTCATTATTACCGATCTTTGGGCAATGCTGGAACCTCACACACCACACATCCCCTTGCTCAAGGGGGACAGTACCGCCCGAACTTCACAGTGAAAAAATCTCATCCAACCCTAACCATTCCCCTCTTACATGACTGTATTGTAATTCCAGCGACACACACAATGTTCCTTGTGTGTGTGTGTGTGTGTGTGTGTGTGTGTGTGTGTGTGTGTGTGTGTGTGTGTGTGTGTGTGTGTGTGTGTGTGTGTGTGTGTGTGTGTGTGTGTGTGTGTGTGTGTATGTATGTATGTGTTGTATGCATAGTGATGTAGTTATGTAGGTTTAGCAATGCGGAAAATTGTCGAGTGTCTCTTTTTGAATGCAGATGTGTGTTGGGGAGGTGGGGGGTACGTGTGTGTGTGTGTGTTGTGTGTGTGTGTGTGTGTGTGTGTATGTGTGTTATTCACCCAATGTCTTGTCTACGCGAGCTAGCTGGAACTGGCAATGCTGAAACCTCACACATCACACACACCCATCCCCTTGCTCAAGTAGTACAGTACCGCCCGAATTTCACAGTGAACAAATCCCAGGGAATGAGCGTGGTCGGGGATCGAACGCCGGACCACAGGATGATGCCGGGCGCCCTAACCAACTGAGCCACACGGAATTGTACAACGCACTCTTTGTATTACAAGTCATATAATAAATACCAGTAAATATAAGCATCGTAACAATATCCATTTCAACATACTCAAGTGGTAATTCAAATCTTCTATCCTATTATTTGTTGACTGAAAAAAAACAAAAAAAACATGGAGCTCACTTATTGTCTGTCCACAAAAAAGTACATGGTGAGAGAGATCCAAGAATGACCAATTCAGGTCGGGAAGTGTCTTAATGTAATCGTCCAGAGAATTTAATCATTCATGATTTAATGCAGTCAAATTATAGCCATGCTCGAGTATATCAACAATATGTTGTCACTTTTTGCATCCAGTCACCCGTATTAAAATGAACCACATTCAAAATTTGAAAATTCCCCGAGCTCTCAAAACACAACTGACGACCAGCAGACGACGGACCACAGCTCGGTAATGTCACGGCAGGATGCCTCCCAGCCCTGCCCTGATACAAATACTAGTCAGGTTCACTATGTTTTTTCGTTCAGAATCATGGTATATTAGCAAACCTATACATTTTTGGAAAGGTCATAGCATGAGAAATCCGAAAAACAATGTTTACATTTGCGGTGATACCAGCAAGGCCGCCATTTTGGATTTTCAAAATGGCCGCCATAAAATACATATTTGGCCGTATTTCTGCCTCTAATCACCCTAAAAACTTTTTAAAATATGCTAATCCTACGTTTTCAGGGACAACGAATCCATTGGTGACATACCCAGACTTCTAATTGTAACACTTGTTATTTTTTCAGGAAATATTGTCATTGGAACAAAACATAATCCATTAATATATAGCATATATTAGCCATGTTGGAGGAGGTGTATATCATGATGGTTCTTTTTTCTGTATTTTCAGTGCATGTCTCATCATGACTGAAGATCCTGTTGGAAGCAAGTTGTCTTTGAGCACGTCCAAGGAGTCTGTAGACTGGACACTGTGTATCCTCTGTCAGGAGAAAAACGCTAATAAAGGGACTGTTGTTCTAAATCCCAGGACAGAATCCTACCAGAAACTACTGGACGTAGTGGCAGACAGAGCCAGCCTACAGGATGGAGAATACGTTACTATCCAAAGACGTCTCAACGAATCCACACAACAAACAATGCTCGAAAATAAAGCAATGTGGCATCGAAGTTGCTATTCTGACGCCACCAATCAGATATCCTTGCAGCGAGCGAGGGAACGCTCTGAACATTTCATGTCCACAGTAACGTATGCAGTAAAAAAACGTGGACATAAAAGAACAAGCTCAGAAATGGAACAGAGTACACCAGGCATATCAACAACATTCACACGATCTGCAACAGAACCTTTGTCCAAAGATCAATGTTTCTTCTGTCAAGTGGATGACGACCAGCGTCTCTTCACAGTTCGAACTGGAAACTCTGGTAAGGCACTTAAGCAAGCAATACACATTACCCAAAACCCGGTGCTGATGACAAGGTTAAACAATGCAATCTCACCCAGTGATGCCCACGCACTCGATGTGAGATACCACAAGCTGTGCTGGACACAGCATGTGTTTCGTGTCCTCAGGGATGATGCCAGAAACCAAGCGACGCCCACGACGGCAGACCTACCAATGCAGACGCCATGTTTGATTGAGTTGATCAACATTGTAAATATTCAACGACAGAAAACAACGACAGTAAAACGACAGAAACACATGCTGATGCACAAGCAGCAGAAGCAACAGAACAGGCTCATGATATTGCTGATACAAGAACGCCATCTACATCACCATCTACGAAAATTGATGGAATGGTGCTCGTCCAGAAGATGACAAAGAAACCAGCGACAATCACCACAGTCAATGATCTCGGTCATCATTTCAACGACCACCTTATGAACATGACAGCAGGATCCGACGTGATTATCCTGGTGTTCGACACATACAAGGCAGACTCATTGAAGCAGAAAACCAGAGAGAAACGACGACAATGCAAGGACCCTGTTCAATACCAGATTGCAGATGATACAAACATCAAACATATACCAATGGGCCGCTTCCTATCTCACGAAAAGACGAAAGCTGATCTAACCATATACCTTGCTGAGGCGACACTGGAATATAACGCAAACTCCTCAAAGTTAATCATCACGTCAGCATCGGGCCATACTAGAAGCATCCAGAGCATGCAGTTTGACCCAAACAACCACGAGGAAGCTTACACATTGATGATCAGCTTAGCAGTAGCCGCATCTCAACGTTATCCTGAAGCACAGCTAGTCTTCTTCAACCCAGATACAGATGTCCTAGTTCTGGCTGTTGCCGCCTATGACAAGCTCTGCAAAACACATCGATGGCCTTTGGTACGGGTATGGTGGAGGTAGGGCGATCTGGAGGAGCGCTAGGAAGAGAAAAGGGCCCAACAGCGTTACCTGTATTCCACGCATTCACTGGGGCAGACCATGTCGGTCGATTCTCAGGAGTAGGTAAAACGAAATGGTTTCAACACTACATCAAGGCTGAAAGGAACGTAGTCAAGGCACTAATGAAACAACCAGAGGACGACGATCTAACACAGGGGGGTGAAAGACATATTGGCCAGCTTTTTATGCTTAGCGTACTGCCCAAAAGGTATTCAGATCGCAAAATATCCCTGACCTCAGATGGCATCTGTTTTGCAAACATCTGGCCAGCAAGTAACAAGCGGCCTACAACAACTGGTGCCCCTTGAGGAGCATATCGAACGTGTGCGAGGGACAGAGTAGAGTTTGTGCCAGGCCCCGTTAGGGGGCAACAGCTGTTCGACCCACTCAAACATGGCTACCATCAGGACGACAAAGGTCACATACTACCTATCACCTCCAAAGTTCTACCAGCACCACAGGCTATTGTCGAGTTAGTCAGATGTCATTGTAAAGCTAATTGCTCAACAAAGAGGTGCTCATGTAGAAGAAATGACTTAACTTGCACCGACCTTTGCTTGTGAAAACGGACTGTGAAAACGATGCGGACTGTATTGTCGGCTATGACACACAAGACAGTGAAGATGAACTCTAAATGGCATATTCTGTAAACATGTGTGTATGTTACAGACTGCCAGTGTATGTTTGTTGTCGTTTACTACCTAAAAGTTTGATGTTACTAGCTGCCAGTGCTATTATGTCACCGACTGCCAGTGAATATTTGGTGTCGTTGGATACCTATATTTGATGTTAATGATTGCCAGCGTACATGTATGCTGCTGCTGACTGCTTGTGTATGTTTGGTGTCATTGAATGCCTGTCTAAGATGATATGAATAATTGACACATCTTGACGTTATTAACTGCCTGTTAACAATTATAACATGTTTTTCATTCATTCACTTTCGTGAATATAAAGACATATTTTTGCAAGTTAAAATCTTTGATTCTTGTATTACTGTTCTCCATAACACTTATTCGATACTTTCATTGGATTCCTTGTCCCTGAAAACGTAGGATTAGCATATTTGAAAAAGTTTTTAGGGTGATTAGAGGCAAAAATATGGCCAAATATGTATTTTATGGCGGTCATTTTAAAAATCCAAATTGGCGGCCATACCGGTATCTCCGCAAATGTAAACATTGTTCTTCGAATTCCTCATGTAATAACCTTTCCAAAAATGCATAGGTTTGCTAATCTACCATGATTCTGAACGAAATTTAATGTATTGACATAGTGAACCTGACTATACACGTAAACTCAGAAAAAAATATAGTACATGAAATATTTTGGGTGTTTCTGATATATTTTTTTTTGCGATATGGCATATACTTGCATCCTTCATGGGTATTAGGGTGTCCCAAAATGCAAAAGTTTTGAAATGTTGCACGCTCGTATGTTATTCCGGTTTTCTCATAGTAAAACAGTATTAAGTTGAAATTTTGGGCTACTTAAGTAGTATTTAGGGGTCCCGACAAATTAAACATTTAGGTGACGTGACTCGAATTTCAGGATTTTTCTAAATATCGACTTTTTTTCTCCCTCAGGTTATCAACATGGCAACAAGAGCCACTAGTAATCTTTGGCTGATCGACAAGGCTCCAATCGATGAAATCACCGGAGCCCGGAGCCCTCTCTCCCTCCTCTCTCTCTACTCTCTCTCTCTCTCTCTCTCTCTCTCTCTCTCTCTCTTCCCCCTCTCTCTCTCTCTCTCTCTCTCTCTCCTCTCTCTCTCTCTCTCTCTCCTCTCTCTCCTCGTCTTCTCTCTCTCTCTCTCTCTCTCTCTCTCTCTCTCTTTTCCTCTCTCTCTCATCTCTCTCCTCTCCTCTCTCTCTCTTCTCTCTCTCTCTCTCTCTCTCTCTCTCTCTCTCCCCTCTTCTCTCTCTCTCTCTCTCTCTCTCTCTCTCTCTCTCTCTCTCTCTCTCTCTCTCTCTCCCCTCTCTCTCTCTCTCTCTCTCTCTCTCTCTCTTCTCTCTCTCTCTCCTCTCTCTCTCTCTCTCTCTCTCTCTCTCTCTCTCTCTCTCTCTCTCTCTCTCTCTCTCTCTCGCCCCTTCTCTCTCTCTCTCTCTCTCTCTCTCTCTCTCTTTTTTTTTTTTTCTTCTCTACAAATATATTATTTAAATCAAGACACGCACAATATCTGCCCACAAAATGAGCAAGTTACCCGTAAATATTGTGTGTGGACGTCTGAGTATAAGCCCCTCCCACACACCCGCCCTGACCGCGCGCTGATTGGTTCCAATTTCCCCTGATCCCGTATAGCAATAGACCGGCAATATGCAGCCCGGCTACCATCGAAGGAGCAGGTCCTCCTCCGCTACTACCACCACTACCGGGAGATGGGGAAGACGGCGAGCGGGAGCAGGAAGGCGGTGGTGGAGGAGGTTCTCCCCTTCTGGTCGAGCGCCGGGATTCCGACAACTACAATAATACACGCCGGCACGAAGCTGTCAAAGCTGGTAAAGGTGTACAATGACCTAAAGAAGAACAAGAACAAAGACAGGCCGAAACATCGTATGGATGAGGAGATTTTCAAAGGAGACCTCCAAGAAATCTTCGACCTCGCACACTCCTCCTCTCTCCAACGGGCAGACGTGAAGGACGAGGACAAGGAGTTCCTACGGAGTCAGAGATAAGACAGAGTGGAATCATCCATGGCTAGAATTGACCTCATGACAGCGAAGAAAGTGGAGAATCAGGTCGAGCGCGGAACTCGACTCAAGCGGCTCCCGGAACGTGAAGACAGCGACATTGCCAGGCTGACTGAAAGGGCGGAAATCCCAAGCCAACGCAGTAGCAGCAGCAGCAGTCCTGTGTCGACGACGTCATCACCGGCTCGTGGATCCCGAAGCCAGAGGAAAAAACTCAAACAGTCGCCATCGATCTCCGTGAAGGATCTTAACCTCATTTCAACTTGGGATCGAGAGAAGTTGTCGGTGTGGCAAGCAACGTCAACGTTCGCAGCTAACGCTCAAGTTCTTGGAATGGACATTGGGAGTATGGCGGTCTCGAAGAGCACGGTCCATCGAGCACGAATTGCGGGGAGAGAGCAAGCCGCCGAGAAAGTCGCGGAACTGTGGAACCAGGAGATACCTGAGAGGTTGGTCCTGCATTGGGACGGAAAACTCCTCCCGTCCCTCTCTGGCGATACGGAGGACCGCATCGCCGTCCTCCTCACAGGGGAAGATGACGCAGAGTTCCTTCTTGGGGTCCCGGCAAGCTCGGATTCGACTGGCAGAAACGTGGCTGCAGTGGTCTTGAAGGAGGTGGACGAAGCGGGCGTCAGGGACAAGATCATCGCCTTCTGTTTCGACACCACGGCTTCGAACACTGGCATGGTGCAAGGTGCTTGCATTCGGATTGAGCAAGAACTCGGACGAAGCTTGCTTTGGTTGGCCTGCCGCCATCATGTCCACAAGGTGATCCTCAAGGATGTCTTCGAAGCCAGCCTCGGCTCTTCCTCTGGTCCTGACATTGGAATCTTCAAACGATTCCGTGATCGATGGTCCTTCGTGGATTCCTCGCAGAGAGAGACGGTGGAAACATCGGAGGAGCTCGTAGAGTTTCTTCGCCACCAATGACACTGCCAGCAAGCTGAAGGACGACGCATTGGCCTTCCTGAAGGAGGCTCTGATGTCGAAGAACCATCCCAGGGAGGACTATGAAGAACTTCTCCGTCTCTCCTACCTGTTCCTCGGTGGTGAAGGTCCAGCCAAACCATTCCGCCGTCCTGGAGCTCTCCATCAAGCCCGGTGGATGGCCAAGCTCATGTACTGCCCCAAGCTTCAGATGCTGAAATCCCAGCTGTCGCTGACTGGTCGAGAGAAGGCCGGAGTGGAACGAGTGGCCCTCTTCGTTGCTCTGGTGTACTGCAAGCAATGGCATGAGGCACCGATCTCTGTGAAAGCTCCGTTGAACGACGTGCTCTTCCTCGAGATCCTCAAGACATACCCTGACCAAACCGTTGCCAAGGCATCAGAACAAGCCCTGCGACGCCACCTGTGGTACGTTTCCGAGGAAAACGCGGGACTGGCCTTCTTCGACTCAAGGATTGATGTGGAGGAGAAGAAGCAGATGGTCAAGGCATTGGACAAGCCCGCCTCGAAGAAGGAACTCAAGAGATTGGAGGGAAAAAAGATGACGATGTCTTCCTCCCTCTCGTCCTTCGTCACTTCGAAGACACGGTCCTTCTTTCAGAAACTCGACGCGGACGAGGGCTTCCTGGCAAAAGACCCGGCATTGTGGGAGGAGGACGACCGATTCAAGGACGCTCGGAAACGGGCACTTGGCCTCCGAGTGGTCAACGATGCCGCGGAGCGGGGCATCGCCCTAGTCCAGCGCTACCTGGGGTCCACGAAGTCGGCCGCACAGGAGAAGTATCTCCTCCAGTTAGTCCGCCACTATCGGAAACTTGTGGGGCGGGAAAAGAAGGAGGACCTTCAAAAGAAGGCTTTCTGAATGGAAACAATGAAAACTGTCTGTTTTGGTTTCCTTATAAGTTTCTTTCTAAAAATGTGGGATGTTTTGAGTTTTTTCTTTGTTTTTGAAGGTTATTAGAAAATTGTTCAGTGTGTCGCGACCCCTAAATATTCTTCGAATTACATCTAATTTCACAAGAACTCTTCTTATGCATGTGTAAACAGAAATAAAACAGGAGCAAGTGAAAATAAATGTTTCATTTTTTCCCTCTTTGATCTTGGGACACCCTAATGGGTATAGAAAGAAAGATGTGCCTTTACAGAGAGCTTAGCACCAATGTCAGACCTATTTGGCCAGGTTATATGTGTGCAGCGCCGGGGAATGGCGGGTGAGAGGCGCGCGGTGTGAAGTACATTGTCTTGCCGCGCGCCTCGCACCCGCCACACCCCGGCGCTGCAAACATATAACCTGGACAAATAGGTCGGAAATGGATGCATTGTTCTCTGGAAGGGTACACCTTTCTTACTGTACCCATGAAGGATACAAGTATATGCCATATCGCAAAATAAATATATCAGAAACACCCAAGATTCTTCAAGTACTTTTTGTTTTCTTCTGAGTTTACGTGTATTTGTATCAGGGCAGGGCTGGGAGGCTTCCTGTCGTGACGTCACCAGCTAGTTTCCCGCCACGGCTGGAATGGGGCTGTTGTTTTTCCCGCGATTTTTCCATAAGTGATGTTTTTAGAGAAATAAGGCGTGGAAATGAATAATTTTGTGTGGGTTACGTAGGCATTTTGAATGAACATTCAACATAATTATGCAAAGAAAAAATGGGTCAGGACGATTACTATAAAAACTCCTCTCTTGAAAGAATTCAAGTCGTAGGAGTGTCCTCAAAACACCCTTGCATTTCCATTTTGATTTTCAGGAAGATGTTTTAGTTTTCCTCGTCCGATGGTGGTGGTGGTGGACACGGCACCTTCGAGGGAGGTGTGTCTATTATGCCCTTATAGATTGAGGGGAGTGAGGGGCGCGATGTCTCTGAAATGAGGGAGCTCTCACGGCGTTGAATGGTTCAGGGGCGGCGGTACCCTTCGCTGCGGCGGGGTATTTGTATCAGGGCAGGGCTGGGAGGCTTCCTGCCGTGACGTCACCAGCAAGTTTCCCGTCACGGCTTGAATAGGGTTGTTGCTTTTCCCGCGCTTTTTACAAAAGTGATGTTTTTAGGGAAATAAGGCGTGGAAATTAATAATTTTTTGTGGATTAGGTATTTTGAATGAACATTCATCATAATTATGCAAATAAAAAATGGGTCTGGACGGTTACTTAAAAAACTCCTCTCCTGAAATAATCCAAGTCGTAAGAATGTCCTCAAAACCCCATTGCACTTCTATTTTGATTTACAGGAAGATGTTTTTGTTTTTCCTCGTCCGGTGGTGGTGGTGGTGGACACGGCGCTTTCGAGGGAACTGTGTCTATTCTGCCCTTTTGATTGAGGGGAGTGAGGGGCGCGATGTCCCTGGGCTGAGGGAGCTGTCACGGCGTTGAATGGTTCAGGGGCGGCGGTGCTCTTCGCTGCGACGGGGTCCCTTTGGTCCTTCTGGAGACGCGTGAGTAAGACAGTGACCTTTCCTTGCCAACTATCACCACCCCTTCCCCCCCCCCCAGCATAGGGGCCTCCTACAGGAACAATAACAGGCCGAAATCGTTGGGTTTCGGGCCTGCCGGGGTGGTGAACTGAGGCCCCGGTGCCGTGTGGCGTAACATTTTGAAGGGTCATCGACAGGGTAGCCAGTGGGGTGGTTTGTGTGCCGGCAGCAGCAGCAGCAGCAGGGAATGACGTCCCAGCAAGGCCTGATGCTCGCATGTCCCATCTCTCTCATCGTGTTGATTTTATTCCTAAATCTTCCCACTGAATCTCACATGTAATTTTCGTAACGTCACTCAAGGCTGTACAACAACGTACGAGTCATGATACGCTCAGTATGCGCTCATATACCAGCGAGGCTTGGTGGCGTCAGGGCCATTATGAACAGAGGGAGATGGTATAGGCAGGATGGCGGATGACGTGACCACCTCGTGTCTGGCTGGAAGTGATGGAGGGCACAATGCCTGGCGCTGAGGGCGTCCTACTCACTCTGTGTGTGTGTGTGTGTGTGTGTGTTTGTGTGCCGCGGGGAGTGTACGTCATGGCAATCCCGGCCCTCCTGTGTCTACGCCATGCCTGGGGACGGCATCAGGGTCCTGTGACACACGGTTGTCAACGGCCCTGCTGGACCCTTGTCTGCTGTTCGTGCCTCGTTGCCTGCCTGCGTCCCTCGGCTACTAATGAGGCTGCGGCAACCCTTCCCTCTCTTCCTTCACGGCAGGCAGGCAGGCAGGGGAGGGCGCGTGGCTGCCTGCCGCATGACACTCCCCGCCATCACAGACCAAGGTGCCCTCGCTATCAAGGGGATGCACGGCGGGGAGGAATGTGGGCGCGATGAGCCTGTTTTTGCCATGCGATGTCTGTCCTCCCTCACAGCCGCGGCGGCCCTGCCCTCCCCTCTACGGCGGCGCGGGGCTTAGCCACGGAAGGGGTGCGTCGTCGTGTCCTGTGACGCCATATAGCGGCGGTGGTTCAATTCATGGTTCGCATGACCAGGGTACAAAGAGGCGCGAGGCTCACGAGGATGTAACACACAAAGCATAGCACGTAAACCGGACACTTCCATGCGCCTTCATGGGGCCAGGTACGCCAGGGCTGCTCCCAGGCTATATCCACGTGCCCTGCACAGCCCCGGGGTGATGGTGGTGGAGTCTGTGTATTGCGTAATGTTCCCTCACACTGGTATCCCTTGCTAGGGGGTGTGCTGCCTGGTTATTAGATCCTTCGAGGTGTGAAAATCGTTGTTGTGGCGGCCACGTGTTACTGCACAAAAGACTGGTGTGTGGTCCATTAGGCGGACAAATATAACTGATATCTCACGACAAAAATGTTTTCATTCACACAAAAAACTGTCCAATAAGCCTCATGTATAACGAGTGAGTCCGTTTTCCTCACACACAAGTATATAAAATAACGAAAACAACGAGACATCTTGAAACATCCAGCAGCACATATCACAAATAGATAGTAATATATTAGCACATCTACATAACCTGGTCCACTGTTGTCTTTGAGCGGAGTAAGTAAAAACGTAAAGAGAAACCGAGCAGTCGACGGAAGACAGATGTATGTGCTCGGAAGGACGAGAGGAGTGAGATATCAAGTGGCGTCCGGTGAGAGAGAGAGAGAAGAGAGAGAGGAGAGAGAAGAGATCGAGGAGAGAGAGAGAGGGAGAGGAGAAGGAAGGAGAGAGAGAGAGAGAGAGAGGAGAGGAGAGAGAGAGAGAGAGAGAGAGAGAAGAGAGAGAGAGAGAGAGAGAGAGAGAGAAAGTCGAGAGAGAGAGAGAGAGAGAGAGAGAGAGAGAGAGAGAGTCACCTTTCCAAACAGTTAATCTCATGAAGCATACAAACCTTCCACACCACATCCTCTAACCTGTCAGCTTATTCAGGTGGCATTTCCTCCAGACTGGTTGGGTTATACACATACACCATCCTTCACTCTTGTAGGAAGGCGTTTTGTCATGTTGTTATATACGTCTACGTGATTAGAATAACACCTGTGGTGATCTCTATTTACCTGGGTTTACCTGTGACTAATTATGAAGGTGATTGACGTGATAAATTTAAAGCACATAATACTTATATATATATTTCTTTCTTTTGTCCTGCTTGATAATCTTATATATGTGAATAACGTGATAAAACTGCAATAGGAAATACTGAAATACATCAATTATTTTTAAGTTGATTGACATGACAAGTTTAAGCACATAATACTTAAATACAATACACGTTTTTTGGCTTTATTCTTTATTTTTTGTGTGAATCCTGTGTGATAATCTTATACAAGTAAATAACGCGATAAACTTTCATAATAAATACAAAAATAACCACTTATTTTCATTTATCTATTTGCATTTATCTCTATATTTTATTATTATTATTTATTCATTATTCATTTACTTATTTATCAATATCTGTATCTGTTTCATCACCATATTGGTTTCCTTTCGAGGAGTGAGTGAGGTGTGTGTTTCGTGACCTCTCTTTCCTCCACTCATGTATCTCCCCTTCCCTACATGTCCTCCCTCGCTACATTTGTTATCTCGTGTTTACCTATGTCCCTCCTTCCACCTGAGTGTATTTCTGTCTAATTCATTCTCTTCTCTCAATGGTTCCTTCTTCCTTATATTTCTCCTCTTCCTCGTCTTCCTCCTTATCCGCTATCTTATTTTATTTCTTCTTCCTTCTTCTATATAGTCTTCATTAGTATCACGGAGGTATTAATGACCCTTAATACCTCCATGAAAAGTATGTTGGAGTTATTTTATTTATGCTTCCTCTCTCTCTCTCTCTCTCTCTCTCTCTCTCTCTCTCTCTCTCTCTCTCTCTCTCTCTCTCTCTCTCTCTCTCTCTCTCTCTCTCTCTCTCTCTCTCTCTCTCTCTCTCTCTCTCTCTCTCTCTCTCTCTCTCTCTCTCTCATCGTTTATCTTCCTTACTGAGAACTTTTCCTTTTATCTAAGTATGCATCCTCATTTCCCTCTCACCAACAAATTATCCTCCACCTACACCTCCTCTTCATCCTCCTCCTCTTCCTACACCTACTTTGGTAGAAAGTAGTCACACAGGCAGCCTCGTTTGGACCAGTAGGGCTGTTGCTGTCTGTTCTTCCTTTGCATTCCTTTGTATTCCTCATCTTCCTCGCTTCACACAATTGATATTTTTCCATTTCTGATCGCACCTTGAGACACTTTAATAATAATTTATCATTGTCACCTTAATTATTAGTCATTTTTTTTTCGTTCGTATTATATAAATAATATTTTGTTATTGTTATCTAACCATCATTAAGCTCATTCATCACTCCCTAACCAATCTACGTCCATATACACAACCTGCTTGGCGCTGATTGGCTTACATTTAATCGCTACAATGTATGCGAAGGGTCAACCCGACTAATCCAAGACTTGAACCACTAATGACTCTATCCTGGCTTCGAACCCTGAACCACGTCTCGCTCAACCCTGAAGCCAAAGTGCGAGGTGTTGGTCGTCAAGGATTCGAAGCTTCGTCATGAGAGTCGGGATTTTGAAATCAATTATTTCCTTTTTTGGTCAGAAATATGTATTTCTTTCTATGTTTCATTCGTTCTTCATTTATTTCGAAGTGCATTACTTTTTTCTATCCAATACTCTTTTTTATCTATGATTTGTTTCTTACTTCATCGTTCCCTCTTTTCTTGTTTTTTTTCAGTTTTCTTTTCTATCTGTAATTTCTTTCGTTTTCTTTTCTTTTTCTTTCTTTTTTCTTTCTATTTTCAATTTTTTTGTCATATTGTAATACTGTTCCTTTTTTTTTTTTTTTTTTCTCTTCATGTCTTTTTCTATTACTTTACTTTTATTCACCATTCTTTCATTTATTATACCATTATTGCTTATTATTATTATCATTGTACATAAGAAGAAGAACATAAGAAAATACGGAAGCTACAAGAGGCCGTGAGACCTACACGAGGTAGTTCCCGACACCCATTCCTAGGCGCTCCCTAACCAAGCATAGTTGTGGTGCATCAGGGAACATCACAACACGCCTAAACTGTCTTTAACTGACCAGAAACTTTTCAGCTTTGAGCTTAAAAGCTGAAATTGTAGCATCTTTTACCATTATTCTCATTTATTTTTTGTATTCATTCATTCCATTTTTTCATAGCCGAGTGTTCTATATTCTTTATTTCTTTCTCTCGTGTTTTTGCATTTCTTCATTATAAAGTAGGAACATTTTGTATAGGACTCAGAATGTATTGTCATTGCATACCACCATTGCATACCATTCACTGTTATCATTATCACGTGTTTTTAAATTGTATGTCATGTAAACAGTCCATTATATCATTTGACGTAAGGTGTCCAGCCTAGATATCCAGTCTTAGTGGTACTGGGCGGTATGGAATGGAAGGTTAGAGTACTGGAACAGATGTATTCAGATGTATTTCAATGTTATAGGTGTGTAGCAAGTGTGTGTATACGTAGTGTTAAAAAGGACCTTAAAAAGAGAGCGAGAGAGAGAGAGAGAGAGAGAGAGAGAGAGAGAGAGAGAGAGAGAGAGAGAGAGAGAGAGAGAGAGAGAGAGAGAGAGAGATAATAGAGAGAAAATAAGAAATAGATAATCGTAAGAAGTAAGAAGAGGTATTATCATAACAAAATAATAGCAACCGAAATACAGAATCAGGTGTAATATTATTTAGTACAATTATTATATATATTATCATACTTTTGACATGTACAGCATAAGACAGATTATAATTATTAATTATTAGACATAAGGCAAGCAGAGTTACTTCCCCAACACGCGCTAATGAATTATGAAAGGGTAAGTGTTTAGTGAAGGAATCGAAATTTATACTCTCTCTCTCTCTCTCTCTCTCTCTCTCTCTCTCTCTCTCTCTCTCTCTCTCTCTCTCTCTCTCTCTCTCTCTCTCTCTCTCTCTCTCTCTCTCGTCGTCAATGCGGTGTGGGTGGATTTGAATGTGGAGGAAGAGTGGAAGAATGTGGATTTAAAGATGTTTGGCGAGGGAAGTGTATAAAGGAGGGTGGAGGATGAGGAAGAAGAGTAGGGGAGATTTGAATGTCGAGTGGTGGTGTTGGACGTGGTAAAGAATAATTCACAATCTGATCTATACGTGCAGAAAGAGAGAGAGAGAGAGAGAGAGAGAGAGAGAGAGAGAGAGAGAGAGAGAGAGAGAGAGAGAGAGAGAGAGAGAGAGAGAGAGAGAGAGAGAGAGAGAGGAGAGAGAGAAGAGAGAGAGAGAGAGAGAGAGAGAGAGAGAGAGAGAGAGAGAGGAGAGAGAGAGAGAGAGAGAGAGAGAGAGAGAGAGAGAGAGAGACCAATCTTTTGCTTCATGAACTTTTGACAAAAATGTGAAACTTCAATAATTAATGTAAGGTGAAAGAACAGCATGAGCTATCTGTGCTTACCTGTCTGTGTTTGTAAAGGTTCCTCTTATCTCTTGTCTTACTGTCTAGATATTCCTCTTATCTCTGTCTGTGTATGTAAAGGTCCCTCTTATTTCTGTGTGTGTATGTAAAGGTCCCTCTTATTTATGTCTGTGTGTAAAGGTCCCTCATATCTCTGTCTGTGTCTGTAAAGGTTCCTCTTATCTCTGTCCCACTGTGTTACGATTTCTGTCTACTGCGTCTTGGTCTTGCTGTTCTGTCTTCACTACTATCGTTATTCCGTTAAGGGGAGGCTCCGGTTAAGATATCGAACAAATCTGAAGAAAAAAATTCATAAAAAAAATCTTAGTTCTAACTTTTTCTGAAAAGTATTACTATTGAAATGGTGTGGAAATGCATTAAAGCCCCACACATTCTAGAGTAGCGCGCCGAATTGTGGCGACTCGTTACTCACGAAAACCCGTGGGCGCATTCGTAGGTACTCGTGGATAGTGGCCATCAAGTTGTATCTAGTCGTGAGAGTCGTGGCAGGGTTGCCAGGTGTCTTGGGTATGCGTGGGAAGGGCATGAAAATTTGGACATGTTCAAAATCTGGCCGCGCAACGGTCACGAGTCTTGGATGCGTAGCGGATGCGTAGCCGGGTCGTAACTTCTATTATCAACTCTTAACGACTCGTCGTTTATCGTAGTGACTCTTGCCTATTCGTAGTGATTCAAACACCCCACGAGTTTCCACGCATTGTTAGAAGTTGTCAAGTGTTGAAGTGTTGCTACGAATTACCCCAACATGTCGTATCAACTCGTGGCAAACTCAAACATCGTAGTGAATCGTGGACGAGTTGCTACGAATATATAATAGTCGTCACGAGTAGGTTGACGAGTAGCTGCGACTTCCAAGCCTATGCCAAAAGTATCCACGAATGATGTACACGAGTTCAATCTTTGGCGCCATATCATGCCAAGAGTAGCTACGACTACCACGCATAGCTACGAGTAGTTACGCATATAGGCAAGCATTGCTATGAGTAGTCACGCATATAGCTACGATTTGCTACGAGTTTGCAATATTCCAAACGAGTCGCCATTATTTACCAACTCAGCGGCCGGGTTGCCAGCCAACGCCACGAATTTACACGCATATAAAGGTGTCCCGGCAGGTTGTTGACCTCGTTCATTCACGCCACTCATCTGTGACCTAAAGCCACCTACCACTGCCACCTGCCACGAACATATTTGTAGCGGAGGGAAAGTAAAGGCGTTTTCTGCGGGGAAGCAAGATACATTTATCTTGCAAGAGAAAATATTTCTCATGCTCAAATTTCGCTTCCTGTTCAATCATCCTGAGAAGATGCTTGCCCGACCGGTAAGAGATTTCTTGCTGGAGCAAGATAAATACGTCAGTGAAGTGCGTCAGCGCTCGGCTGATGCGGCGATGCTTTCTGCTTCAATAAAAGAATGACAACAGTGTACTTACAACAAAATCAATTACACTTTCTTATTTTAATGTCTTATCATAATAGTTTTAATCAAATATGGGAGGTTGCGGTGTGTAATTAAGGAAAATTGTATCGTCACAGCTGTATATATGATTTATATGCATTCGAACAGCTGGAGTTAAAGACTGGAATGTGAGACTTGTCAACAAACGAAAATCAACAGCTTCACACACCTCACTCTTACCCGATTTGCTGACAATACCATTGGATATTAAGAAACACTGAGACCACTATCGGCTTCCTGCGGAAATTTTGCATCGCATTAGTATACATTTACTGCAATGTAAGTACAAGTATACGAAAACAAGGGTTAAGTAAAACAGTGCATAAACATTTTCTCCCACTTGTTTGGCTTCATCACCTCATTACTCGGCTACGTATGATCACATTCAATTTATAAGCACGTTTCCTGAATCTGAACACTTTTCTGACTATGACGGTATAGAATACGTCCCAGTGTAAAAATATCTAGAGGGTCAAAATAGTCATTTGATCTTTGTTTTGCTTACATCTCAGCCGCCGCGTCGCCTTCTCATGGAGCAAGCGACAGTAAATGTTTTCTGCGGAGGTACAGCAAGATAAAAGTGACCGCTCCCAAGCAAAAGTTATCTGGCTACCCTGCAGAAAGCGCCTTAAGAATTAATAGTAAAATTGGTGCTTCTGCCTTCTACTCGTATAGTATGAAATCAGTTGTTGAAAACTTCAGGCAGTTCACCTTAGTTGACCTCATTCATTCACTCCACTAAGCTGTGACCTAAAGCCACCTGCCTACGGTCTACCTGGCACCTACGCTCCCACGCTATCCCAGGCACCACCACTATGTCACCCCATTTCAAGAAGAGGCCGATGTCCATGTCGGAACAGCTATTCAGGACATCACAATCAGGGACACTTAGTCAGAGAGACTGATTAATATAATGGATTGAATACTAATGGATTGGAGCCAGACTCCAATCCATTACCAATCTGCAACATAACTTTATACCCGTAATGCATCTACCATTCAGATTATTGCCGCGACTACCACCACCCGTCTTTTCTCTGTGTCCTACGTCATTAGGCTCTCACTGCAATACAGACATGAGCACTGCGACACACACACACACACACACACACACACACACACATGTCACTAATATTCGCAACCCATTTACTTCCATATACGTTCCACCTCCTCCACCCAAACCCACCCACACCCACACCCACCCACACACGTAAATACATATCCTTTACAATCCACCCTCACATGCCTTTATTTATCACCCTCTTATTCACCGCCACTACCTTCTCCCCCTTCA
>JACEEZ010003706.1:64402-74402 GCA_016584305.1 Chionoecetes opilio | reverse complement strand
TTAATAAACTAGTGTGATTGGTGACGAGTGCGGCTGAAGTGAAAGCGTTGCTGTTAAATCTGGACGTGCAGAAAGCAGTGGGGCCGGATAACGTCAGTCCCCGTTTCCTCCGCCAGTGTGCCGAGGATCTGGCGCGTCCACTTGCCACACTTTTCAACCACTGCCTATGAACCAGCAGGTGGCCACAAGCATGGAAGATTGGTAGTTTGGTCCCGGTACATAAGAAAAATGCAAAGACTGTGGCCAAAAACTACCGTCCCGTGTCCCTGCTGCCGGTGTTCAGTAAGGTTCTGGAAACTATTGTCGCTTCGAAAGTCACTGAGCACCTTGAGAGGCACCACCTGCTCAACACTAATCAGTTTGGATTCAGGCCGGGCAGGTCAGCTGCAGACCTGCATCTGCTGTTATCCACGGAAGGGAGTGCAGCCCTGGTCCAAGGTAGGACCACTGCTGTCGTGGCTCTCGACATTGAGGGTGCTTTCGACAGGGTGTGGCACGCAGCCCTCATCACAAAGCTACGCGCTGCAGGTGTGGACGTGGTGTAGTGTGGCAGGTGGCAGGTGTGGCAGGTGGCTCCTTTAACTCTTCAGCGACTACCTGAGAGCGAGGCACCTAAAGGTGGTAGTTAATGGGCAGGAGTCTGAGTTGCAGCCAATCAGAGCAGGTGTCCCTCAGGGAAGCTGCCTCGTCCCCCTGCTCTGGAATATTTATATTAATGATCTCCTGAATTTAATCCCCAGCTCGAGGGCCTATGCCGATTATCTCACCCTGAAGCAGAGCTACGGCTCAGGGGAGGAGACTGCCACTGGTGCCCAGATGAACACGACGCTGAGCCACATCGTGGCCTGGGGCAACAAGTGGCAAGTAAAATTCGCTCCTCCTAAAACACAGCTGCTCCATGTCTCCAGGTCGAGCATAGCCCTGCGCCTTATCTGCGATGGGAAGACCCTGGTGCCCCAGGACGAGGTGGAGGTGCTGGGGGTTACCTACGACTGCAGGCTGACCTTCAAAGCCCACATTGAGCGGCTCGCCAGAGAGTCTTCGGGGAAGCTGGCATCCCTGAGGAGGATGTCATGGCTCCTTGACAGCAAGGGGTTGGAAGTCCTCTACAAGGCGCAGGTCCGCTCTTCTATGGAGTACGCGTGCCTCGGGTGGGGCGGCGCGGCCAACAAGCACCTGGCTCTCCTTGACAAGGTACAGGGTCGCGCGTTGAGGCTCATCAGGGACAGCGGTGCCGGGCAGGAACCGCGACTTCACAGCCTTCAGCACCGCCGAGACGTAGCGGGCCTCACCGTGATGTACAAGGATCATCAGCAGCGGGTGCCTCACCTGCACACACTCCTGCAGCCCCTACGACGGGCCCAGGTTACCACAAGGGCCGTTGCTCTAGCCCCCGCAGAGCTACTACAGCCCCGCTGCCGTACTTGGCACCACCAGCGTCAGTTTGTCTGCGTCTACGTCGGCTGTTGGAATGCTCTCCTTGCCTCGCAGCCACGCCATGGCGGTACAACTGTGCAAGAGTTCAAGTAACTTGTGAACGCGTGGCTGCCGAGGTGAAGGCAAGGAGATCACAATTAACACGAGTTAGGCTTTTAGATAGGGAACACTAATTATGTCTCCTTTAGCCTGTAAATGTTAAAATTATTTATGTAATGTAAATAGTAACTTACTCTGTAATGATGTTTTTTTGTAACTCGGTATAAATAAAAAATAATTAAAGAGAGGAGAGAGAGAGAGAGAGAGAGAGAGAGAGAGAGGAGAGAGAGAGAGAGAGAAGAGAGAGAAGGAGAGAGAGAGAGAGAGAGAGAGAGAGAGAGAGAATGAGAGAGAGAGAGAGAGAGAGAGAGAGAGAGAGAGAGAGAGAGAGAGGAGAGAAGGGAGAGAGAGGAGAGAGAGAGAGAGAGAGAGAGAGAGAGAAAAAAAAAGAGTAACGGATCCAACTCTCTCTTTCTCTTTTACTCTAACTAACTTGTACATTATTCAGTAAGAATTTTATCATCTTTTTTCTTCCTTGGTATGATGTAACTAGGAAATAGACGTCCACACTAAAGATGTGGAACGTGTCCAAGCTCGCACAGGTTTAAGTCAACTTTTTAAATATCCTTCCCTAAAAAAACTTCTATTACAACGACCAAACCCCAACAAAACCTTTCACCACCCCTTTCTTTGTTTTTTTTAATTTTTAAAAAAGAAAAAAAGTGCAAATGTTTGAAAAAATTTCTAAAAAAAATTTCAAAAAAAAATGGGTTGTGATGGCGGTGGTGGTGGTGATGGTGGTGGTGGTGGTGGTGGTGGGGGTGTGGGGGGGGGAGGGGTGTAGTGGTGGTGATGGGGGTGGTGATGGTGTTTTTGTGGTGGTGGTGGTGGTGAGGGTGTGGTGGTGATGATGGTGGTGGTGGTGGTGGTGGGGGGGGGTGGTGGTGGTGGTGGTGTGGTGGTGTGGTGGTGTGGTGGTGGTGGTGGTGGTGGTGGGGTGGTGGTATTTAAGGGTTATATGCGAAAAGCCCCAATTTCCCCTTCGCCGTTTGGGAAACCCCTCTTACCCACGCAAAATGGCATTTTTAACACATACACACCCCTTAAACGTATATAAAACCCGGTAACCCTAAATAACCCCTAAAACGGCATTAAAAACACGAGTTTAGTGGTTTATGAGGCCAAAACAAAAAGCATTTGGCCCTCGGCTGACACTTTAGTGAGGCCTACGAGTCGAAAACATTTTATTCCATACAAATGCACTACTTTCCCCACTGCAAATTTCGCGGGGGCACAATATATACGAATTTTTAGCAAAAAATGCTAAAAACTCGCTTCGCTCGCTTGGACAATGATTTAAGAGACAAAAATATAAATTTTTGTCCCAAAAATTTTTTCCCTTTTCCCCGGTTTTACCCGTACCCTACAAAAGTAGTTAAAGAAGAAGCAGAAGAAAATTGTGGAAAATTTAAAGCCTATTAAACCCCTGTTTTGGGCTAAAAGGGCCCAAAGGAGCGACGCTGTTTTGGGGGAAAAAATAAGCTAGATTTTTTTTTAGAGAACTCTAACAGTAGAGAAAATTAAAGCTAGCCATTAAAGTAATTTTAGATAGAGAGGGGTTTAACACGTAGAGAAAATTAGAGTTAGCCACCCATTAGACTTTTTTAAGGGAAAAAGGGCGAGATTTCCCCTTAAATCCCTATTTATGGAAAATATTAGTGACAATGGGAGTATTGTATGATAAATTAGGGTGGACGATAATACATTCGCCATATTACCCTATCAGGAATTTTCTCCCTGAAATAATGAATCATATTTTAATGCCGGTAAATGGAATATTTGACGTGTTTTCGTAATGTTCCCGGAATACTAGGGGGACGTCCCGGGGTATACCTTGATGGTGACCTAGGTTCCAGTCCGCTTCCCAGAGATTAGTTTAGGGGCACTGTGGCCTGGCCTTACCCGTGGCCGCGGGGGGGTACGGGGCTGACGCCGTTATGGGACGAGAACTGCGCGTTCGCTTTTTAGGTCGACACACACACTGGGGGGCTAACATCACTTTTAAACCCCTCTCGCTTTACCAATACACCCACACCGTCATACACCCCCTGTCCCCTCTCAAACACCTGTGGTGTGTACACCGTAAAAAATGACTTGGAATTTTTGACGGTGTCGCGAAAACGTATTCCGTGAACCTTCTGTACCATCCTAAACCCACCACAAACCCCCCAACACTATCACAAACCCCAACAATCCCGCCCCATCACAACCCTAAAATACAGCCCCCCCAACACCCTATATCCAACACACGGGGTACAGTTGATTCGGGCCGCCAGTTGAATCAGCCGCTATATTAAATGCATACCAAGCATGATTTTTGCAACCCTTTAGGTTTTTAAGAAACCTAACCTAACCTTAACCACAGAGTATACCTAACCTACCTAACCTTTAACCCCAAATTAAAACCAAACCCAAACCCAACCTTAACCATAAAGTATACCCAAACCCAACCAACCTTAACCACAAAGTTACCCAACCTAAACCCAACTAACCTTAACCACAAAGTATACTGTGCTGGGTATGCATGCTACTATGGGGGCCTGTTTCAAAATGGGGCCCGAATCAAAGGTACCCCAACACACCCCTAACTCCAAAAAAACAACCCAAACCACACAACCCCTTAAACATCCCCATACACCCTTACTCCCTACCACCCCCCCACAACCCCCACACGTACACAACCCCACACACATCCTGACACAACACACATCCCCAACATTTCCCCACACAACCCTGAACCCTGATTCACCTTTCTACCCCCACCACACAGATTCCCACACCCTTACACCCCCACCCCCTAAAAACCCCTTTAAAATCCCCCCCAACAATTTCAAAAAAAAAACGTCATAACATCCAACCCGAATCCTACGCGGGACCAAACCTTCCACCTCGTACCCGGCACGTAGGACCTGGGACGCCGGGAAAAGTGTAGGGTCGAGGGCAACCTATACACATCCCATAATCCTAAAAAATGAGCCTCTGAGAAGAAGGCAAGGCAATAAACCCAACACAAAACCCCATCAAAACTCACACAGTTGCCAGATCACCCCCATAAAAATAGCCTATTTGGGAAAATTTAAAAATCCCCTTTTGATCATATTTTTCCCCTCAACACACGTTTCACGCACATAAAAATAATTAACATGAACTCAAGGTTTTTTTTTTCCCCTTTTGCCTTTTTTTTTTCCCTTTCAAAGCCAAAAACTATTTCGTCAAACTGTAATTTTGGTTGGGAAACTTTATGGCCGCACAGTTACAGCCTAAAACAAAAAGTTTTGCGGTATAAACTGTAAATAAAAAAACGTTAGGGCTACATTAACTCTTTTTTGTTTCTCAAATAGGAATAGTTCTGATAAATGATAAGAGCGAAATATAACCCTTTTTTGGCCCAAAAGTTTCCCTTTTCGCCTGTATACCCGTTTGCCCCCCAAAAATAGTCACAAGAAGAAGAAGAAGAATTCTGGGGAAAAATTTTACAAGCCTATATGGGAACCCCATTTCGGCGTATAGTATCCAAGCTCGCTTCGCTCGCTTGGACAAATTTTTAATTTTTGTTAGCCTTTTAACCCCAAATTTCATACGATAGAGAGAGAGGGGGAGGGGGAAAAGAGAGAGAGAGAGAGGGGAGAGGGGAGAAGGGGGAGGAGAGAGGAGGAGAGGGGAAGAGAAAAGCGGAGAGAGAGAGAGGGGAGAAGAGAGAGAGGGGGAGAGAGAGAGAGAGGAGAGAGAGAGAGAGGGGAGAGAAGGGAAAAAAAAAAAAATAAAGTATGTAAAGTAGCTCGTTTGGAAATAATATGACATAAGCATGTGGAGTGACCCAAAAAAAAACTAGTGGACCCTCAAATAAACAGACGAGTGGAGGCAATATAACACCCCAATCCCCTTTTATTAGCACAGAATTTTTAAATTTATTGTAAACCCCTTTCCTTTCCTTCCTCTTTGTACATTAATTATTTTTCATCAAAAACTCCCTCTTTCTTTCTTCTCCTCCCCTTTGTTTTTTGTCCCCCCTTTTTCCTACCATTCCCTTTCCTTTTCCCCCCCCCTTTCCTTCCTCTTTTAAAGGGGGACGATAAATGCCCAAATCCCCTTTTTAAAACGCATTGTAAAAAAGCCCTTTTCGAGAGTTTGAAAATCAGGCCAATCGAGGCTGGTTCTTGGAAAAAAGAAGGGGAAATTACAAAGGATTACAAAGGAAACAAAAACAGCAAAGACCGATAGGCCCTTAAAAGGGCTGTTTGCTTTTTTACACTACACAAACAGATAATAAGAGAGAAAGGGATGGGAAAATTTAGAAGGCCCCTCCCAAACCACCCACCCCCCCCTCCAGCCGAAGCGGGCCCGGGGGAACTGAAGTGCTAACCAGCAGTATAAAAAAAATTCCCAGGAAATTTTGTGGGGAAAAAGGTGAAAGCTGTAATCTAGGCAAAACAAATACTAGTTTGTGGGGGTGGTTTTAGTGCTTGATAGTTTGGTCATGTTATGTTTTTTTTTGGGAAGGGTTGAAAAACAGTGGGAGGTTCGAGGGTGGGGGCGGGCCTTGCCAAAGCGCTTTTTTGGGAAGGCGGGCAGCCCAATACACCCCCAAAAGCTCCTTTCAACCCCACTGCGGATTGTGTATTTTCCCCAGGGTAGGCGCCGTACACTTCAACCCTCCCCCCGAAGCCCCCCGGTCCCTTAAAACCCGATGGGGGGTCCCAACTAAACATGAACCATGGTAAAAGGGGCCCTAAACAGGTCGGATTTAGTAGGGGGAAAACCGAAAAAAAAACTCGGGGCATTTTGGTGTGTTATGAGGTCAAATGAAAGTGTTGGTGTAGGTCACTGTGGAATTTCAAGGGTTGTGCGGCGGGTTTCCCTGGCGTTTTTTGGGGAGGCAGCAGTAAATCGGGCCCCCGGGCCCTTTTCAATCCACTGGGGTAGTCATTTCCAAGTAGGACCCCGGGGAAATTTCAACCCCCCGCAGCAGGGGCCCCTGGTTTTAAAAACCCGGGGGTGGTCACTAACTGCCCGGGGGCCCTTAAATGAACCACAGCCGTCCCAGGTCAAAATTTGGTGGGATTTGACCGTTTACTCGGGGCTGTCTGAGAGGTGGGAGGGGGTGAAAGACCGATTCGCAATCATTTTACCCCAATGAGGGTAAGTATCAGGGGGCCCCCCGAGAAAAATTTTATTTTCCCGAGAAAAAACAGTGAAAAACCGGGGATTTACTATGAAATTTTTAATGAGGGTTTTTAAAAAATTGATTCTTTTGTTTTTGAGTTTAACGTCTGAGGAAAGCCCTTTCCCCATACGTTTAAAAACAGGGTTTGTAAAGAAGTATTTTTGCTTCTTTCTTTAAACAAACCGTTTCCTCCCTTTTTTTTTAAATCCTTTTGTTTCTTTTGGGGTTGCCCGGTTTCTAGCGTGAAAAGTTTTTTGGGGAAATACTTTCGAAAAATCCTTTGAAGTTTTTAAATATTTCGATGGGGTCACCTTTTTTCCTTTCGTTTTTTTAGGGGAAAATAATTTAAGTTTTTTGAGCCGTTTTTCGTACTTTTTTTTTCCCGAAAATTCTGGGTATTTTTTGGTTACTCTGGGGCGTATTTTTTAAAGTTTTTTATGCCTTTTTTATAAAAAGGGGGCCCAAAAAACTGCAAACAGTTTCTAGAGGGGGGCGAACAAGCGATTTAAAAAAAAGAGGCGTAAACTTTTTCAGATTTGAAACTAAAGTTCGTCCAATAAACCCAATCAATTTTTTACAGCTTTTTTAATACCTCTATAATTTGGTTATTCGGTTTGAGATTTTTTGAAAATTATAACGCCTAAATCTTTTTTTTTATCAACACTTGTTTGTTTGGGAAAACGTTCATCACGTAACTTTCATGAGGGTTTTATTACCGATATGTAGTACATGGGGTTGTCAAGGTTTAAAAAATTTATTTGCCCTGTTTTTTACCAAATTTTGGGTTTGGTGTTTAAACGTTTTTTAGAGTTGGCGCGGGGATTTTTAGAGGCTATGTTTTTGTTTTGTGTCATCAGAAAAATTTTGATATCCTCATGTGATTTTCCCCCGTCAATTTATTTATGTATATTTAAAAACAGGATAGGTCCCCAGGGAATGAGGAGGAGGAGGGAGAGGAGGGCAGGAGGAAGGGGAGGCGGAAAAAAGGAAAGGAAAGGGTAGGGCATGTAAAGATAGGGGCTTACAGGGGGTGGAGAGGAGGAGGAGGAGGGGGGAGTTAAAAAAATTCTTCAGAGAGAGAGAGGAGAGAGAGAGAAAAGGAGAGAGGGGAGAGAAAAAAGAGGAAGAGAGAGGAGAGAGAGAGGAAGAGAGGGGAGGGGAGAGAGGGGGAAGAGACGAAAAGAGGGGGAGAGAGAGAGAGAGAGAGGGGAAAAGGGGAGGAGAGAGAGAAAAGAGAGAAGAGAAAAAGAAAAATTTTTTCTTAGTTTTTACGAAGGGGAAGGGAAAAAGGAGAAGGGTTTTTTTTTTTTAAAATTATTTTTAGGGGGGTTAATTTGGGGAAAAATAAGTTAAAAAAGGGTTAAAAATGTTGGGGGTTTTTTAATTTTTTAAAAATATTATCGGGGGCGGGGTTTAAGTTGGGGAAGAAGGGGTTTTAAAAGGCAGGTTTAAGAAGGGGGAAATTTAAATTGGAAAAAAAAATTTTAAAAAGGTTTTTTGGGGGGGCATATTATTTTTAAGGGGGCGGGGGGTTTAATTTCCCCAATTTTTTTTGGAAAAAGGTTAAAAAGATGTTCTTTTTGTTTTTAACCCTTTAAGGGGGGCAATTCCCGTTTGGGAAACCTTCAAAAAAATAATTTAAAAAATTTGGTTTGTCTAAAGAGTGGACTATTATGTTCTAAGTACTTACTGTTAGTTATTTTCCCTACAATTCTTTTTAATTGTAATTTTAAAGGAATTAAATGGATGCAATATTTGTGCACCATATAGGGTTGCAGTAGGTCAGTAGTGGGTAAACGTGAGCGTAATAAATACATTTAAGTACATTGTTGGCATGAAGTCTTTAATTTGATAGAGTAAAGCAATATGTCTCGATATTTTTAGAGTGAGATTATTTATGTGATACCTAAAAGTTAATGCTTCATCATAGGTGATACCTAGGAACCTTATTTGGTTTGTTTTGAAAATAATTTTGTTATTCAATTGAAGTTGTGGAAGATTTAATATTTTTTTGCTTGTAAATAGCTTGTTGCTTGTAAAGTAAGTTTTACTGTTGTTGATAGTAAGTCTATTGCAGACGCACCATTGATATAGTTTTTCTAGTTCATTGTTGGCATTGAGGACAAGCTGTTCTGGGCATGGATCAGTTAAGTACATTGACATGTTATCAGCAAGTTTTTTTTTTTAATCAGTTAAATTATCTGTAATGTCATTGATATAAATCAAAAATAATATAGGAACTATTACGCTGCCTTGATGAACACCAGGAGTGACTGAAGTATTGGATGACTTTTCACCCTTAAAGACAGTTTGTTGATGCCTATTTGTTAAATAATCTTTAAACCATGAAACTATAGGTCCACGGATACCGTAGTGATGCATTTTATTCAGAAGAATTTTATGGCTAACTGTATCAAAGGCCTTATCAATATCAATAAAGATTGACAAAACATAAAGTTTATTATCAATAGCGGTAAACACATCAGTAAAGAAGATGTTCAATGCTTGAAAAGTGTTACGTTTGCGTCTGAAGCCAAACAGAGCATGGTTGAGAATAGTTTTATTATCTAGGTAATGCATTAATTGAAATTTCATTAGAGCTTCAAATATCTTTGAAAATACTGAAAGTTCAGAAATTGGTCTATAGTTTTTGGGATCGTTGTTAGGACCAGATTTTTGAATATATATATATATATATATATATATATTATATATATATATATATATATATATATATATATATATATATATATATATGTATATATATATTATATATACATATATATATAATATATATAATTATATTTTTTGTTGTTTACCACTGGTTAGTTTATTTTTTTCTTGCTATCTATTCATTTATTCTTTGTGGAGGATAGTTTTTTATTCTCATTCTTGTATAAAAATAAAACTTGTGCGTCCATTGACTTACTCATTAATATTATTATCTTTTTCTTATAAGACTCATCCTTCACGTCATTAATTCATTTGTTTAAGCAACGTTAGTGTATGAATGAAAGATTTGCGAATCAACTGTTTATTTCATTTATTTTTCATTGAATGTATATAAGTTTTTGATCAATTAACTTAACACTATATAATATTATGAAAGTTTTATTATTGTTTTTTTTTCAAGGATGTGTTTAACCCGTGGGCTGCGGCAAGCCTTCCGGCTCTGCTGAGCGACTGCGGCATGCCTTCCGGAAGTGCAATTTTAAAAAGCATACGAAAACCGTGTCAACATTCGTAAAAGTCTACAAACTGTGTCACATATACGCTTTGATGTCAGCCCTCGATAACACA